>JAODLC010000065.1:9842168-9853649 GCA_026781145.1 Hippopotamyrus pictus
CGATCTGCTTCTGCTTGCTTTTACCCCTCAAATGGTTTTACAGTGTTAAACCAACAGTTCAGAGTAGAAGTGGTTATGAAATCTACACATAAAGACACGCCCCCACCCCCATGACCACAAATGCTGAAGCTAAAAGAAATACAGCATACTTCTGTCCTTAATACTCATCCATCATAATGCAACCGCTCTGCGCATTAGGTATTCAGGTGACTTTTACTCTTCAAATACTCATCTGCCAGTTGCCAGTTAAGTGCTTCCACTGTCAGATCAATAGAGCAGATAATCCCTAATCAACGAGTTCAGTTATTTTCAGGCCTTGCCAATGAAGGCTAACTGACTTGGTTCTAACCGGCTATGCCAGGGAGATCAAGCATAGCAGAAATAAAATAAAAATGAGATTACTTAGTTGAAAACCTTGACATAACAGGCAGAGACTTTCTCTATTCTACCGGAAGAACGGTACCTATACTGGATCTATAGTTCACAGCGGCCAACAGAGAACCTTAGCTCAGATAGCACAGATACTAATCAGAATATGACCCAGGTAAGACGAAGCCTTGGGAAGAAGTCTTATATTTAAGAATGCTGTGTTATGTAAGCTATAAGCTATGCTGGCTGGCTAAATGCCTCTCAGTCGGTATGCTGAAGAAAGTGAGACAGAATGTATCCCGATTCAGTGACACCTTTCGAATCAGCAGAGCAGAGCCCGGCATCACCACTGACAGCGTCACCCACTCATAATCTCCATTTCAAATCCTGTTTTTTTTTTTATTTCCATTTGAGCAGTAAGGTCATTTAAACGATTTGGGAATCTAATGTGGTGTCATATTCACAGCCCTCCGGAAGCTTCTTTACAGCCTGAGTAGATTTTTTTCTCCACATGCCTGTTAAAGGCTGAAATGTAAGGGGGGGCGGGGGGTACGACGTTGGGAGTGGGAAGGTGGTACATTGGGTCTGCGATCCAGTTGGGGCCACCCAGAAGAGAGCCAAGACAAATTCTGGGGTTCTAGGTTCTAATTAAACCGTCAACCAGTTAACAGTACACAGTAGTGGAGCAGGTCAAAGTCAGAGCTGGTCAAAGCACTTAACATGGATACATGGAACCAGGGGTAAATAAAAAACAGCAATAAACCGTGGTGTGTTACGTGATTAAACACATCTGATATGATGCATTATGATCTGATAAAAGAAAAATTGGAGATAACTATCCTATCATAATAATAATGAACTTTGCTGAAGAGTCTGTATCTAAAACACCCTGAAATCCTAGAGAGGTTTTGACATTTCTGTAGTGTCACGGCAACATGAACCAATTCACCAAAATCTTTTTTTTTTAAAAGGATGTCTTTGCAGTATTTAATAAATCCTGCATGCGGCACAGGATTGACCAACAGCACTGAGTCGGAACTGAAGGAATGCCGGCCTTAAACCCCAGCAAAAAAATCTCCCGTTCTCTCATAAAAGGAAAAAATGTCATACTTCCCAACGTGATTGGTGTTACCCTTAGTTACAGGCAATATGCTGAAAGGCTATGACATCATGCAGTTGGAAAGCACTCACGGATATCATTACGTTCCATCTTTTTATTCAATAAGTGCTTCGGTGGGGGGGAATCAACATTCAGGAAAGGCGGCAGTACTCGAACGAAACTGGCACCCACATTGAATTCTAAAGACAAATGAATAAAATGACATTCACGTGTAGCCCAAGCACACACAGACTAAAAATAGACAGGAATAAATCAAAGGGGCAAGCACAGCTTTGATGTTGGAGAGCATGGATTAAAGCGAGATTTCACTATATTCTCATGAAAACACTGGCGATACAAGTGACACATAATTACAACGATAAAAAACATTTGCATTTGCTTATTTTTCAAACAACCCCTGCTGCTTAGAAGCTCAAAATCCAATTGCACTCTCTCTGCATTTTGTCTCCCGTTTGAATAATGCAGGAAATGTATTAATTAATGGCTTGGATGGGGACTCTATGATAGGGCTAGGTGTTGGATATCGGTTTTTGTATGACAGAGCAGCAAGGTTAATACACAGCACTGCAGGACAGCTAGAGGTCATAGTAACAAGAATATATGAGTGGAATTAGAGCATTGTCAAGGGCTGGGAACAACTTAAGCTCTTTGGTTTTCCTTCACTCTTTGAATCTCATTGTTCCACGCTAGCAGTTTTTCTTCTACATCACTGAGGAGGATTATGGAAGGAAGAGGGCCGCGGGCCTGAGGGGACACTGCGGAGAGCTGCGAATGAAGCACAGCGTGATGCACTGGGTTCCCACCAGCGCCAACTTGGCTTCACACCCAAATCGTTTTCTCCTGTACAGACACACTGCCACCTGGTGGAGAGGAATGAGCAAAGCCGGCAGTGATCAAACCACATTTGGCAAGCGGGAGATTACATGCATTCAGGTATGATGTTCCTAAGAAAACACTGTTCCACAAGATCCACAGTAAATACACAAAATAGATCTGATTCTAAATAAGTGATGAATTTCTTCAATTTGTCAGCAATAACAATACTAGTGAATTGTTGTAAACTGCACTTTACAACCTCAAATTAAATATGAAAAAGCAGTAAGAGTAACAAATAAGCAATGCTAATGTATAAGCTTGGCAGGGCTTCACCAGAAAACTTGCTGTCTGTTCACGAGACCCCGTCTCCTTCATGGTAAATGTCCCACCACCCGGGTAGACAAGCTGTCCCTCCAGTCACATCTGCAGAAACCCACATCAGCTCACAGCCTTCAGCTGCATTAAATTCAATACTGTAAACAGTGCCCATATATTCTACTGCATCGTACCCTTACTGGTACAGACCGTCCGCCTTTATACAATAGCGATTTTGTTTAAGCAGTATCTTAAACACGATGGTGCATTGCATGAATTATAGCACAACTGCTACAATCAGTTGGAGCTGGGCGACATCACATCGATATTACAGTAATACAATAATACTTACAAAACGCATCTCGTTAATATTTTACCCGCACTACTAATCTGTTTAACAAATTGTGGGTGTAAATAAACGTCGGTATAGCACCAAAAAAGCTGGCGTCCGGCCAAATATTTCGCCCGTCATCTGAAGCCCAGGTGATTGTTGCGCATGCGTGATATAATATCGATGTGATATCGCCCAGCCCCACAATCAGTGCAGAAACAAAACAAGACGCAACGTAGACCTGGAAAAATCAAAACCTGCAATGAGTAGGAGAGGGAATATCTGAGTCAGCACTTGGCTGGATAGCATCGGCATTTTGGTCAATGTGGCTCCTTGATTGTTCATTTGTACGTGACAGCAGAAAGCTAAGGGCTAAATTAACATCCCTGGAATGCAAGAAATTCATCGGAGGCTCAGGGGAAACCAGTATCTTCAGCAAGTGTCAAAAGAAACCAGTTCAAGTCACGAACTGCAAGTAAATTTATCTTATTATATTAGCTAGTTGTATTTGACATTTTGGTACTTAAACCTATACTAACCCGGGCTGGGAAAACAACTTAGGTCTCAACTGAACCAAGCGGAAATGTTTTTCTTTTTGCATATATCCATTGTGCAGAACATTAATTACGTCCTTGGTTTTTGTGACTGTTAATGATGCAGAGTTAAATTTATGCATGAAGCAGTATCTTGGTGCATTTCCTAAAACAGTCAGGATTATAAATTCGGTGCTATCCTGGCAGAAAGGGGAAACTAAACAATTTCGTCCACAAGGGGTCTCCCTAAACCCATAGATTAGCCACAATAAGACGACGAAAACACATGAGAAATAACGTCCATTCCTCCACCAATCCATCCATCCACTTATCCTGGGCAAGTACATGCAGGTGCCTGGAGTCAGTCCCAGGCAGCACAGCATAATGCTTGGCCACACCCCAGACAACACGCCAATTACTCTTAGGGCAAATACCTGGATTGTACGTATATGTTACAATCATACCTAAAACTGACACCACGCCTCTGAGAGGAAAAACAACTAAATTACTTTGCAGTTGTTTACCACCACTTTGATCCAAATGTCTACAATATATCAAATATTATATGACTTCACATAAAATGTAATAGCAGAAAATAAATACTGTAAAGTACAGTACACAACTGTCATAAACTAATAGTCAGAAAATACATGCTACTGTGACTGCAAGTAAGTGTGTGTACAGAGTTTTGTCAAGTAACAATATTTTTGCAGTTTTACTACAGTGTTTCAAAATAAACCATCCTAGGTAAAGTTATGCTAACAATAATTTGTTCAAATTGATTTAAGCATACACTACAGACCAGCTACTTCCATTGTCTCTCACATAATTTTGCATGGCATTTAAAACCAACTGTGCAGCCAAAAATTCAGCATCATTAAATCATCACTAATCATTACAGCGCCAGTCTATAGAATAGATCATGTTTAACGGGCTGTAGTTACCTCTTACCGAAATTTTACATGGACATTTCTCGGTTTTCCAGTGGTCACCCAACTCAAACAACAATTATCAGGATGAGCAACATGTAACCGAAAATAAAAATCTAAAGGAAGGAAAAGAAAACCATAGACCCAGTTTCTGAAGCAGAAAAGTGACTGGCTCTGTCAGAGTGGCAGCATGACTGAACACCCTGTATACAAACAGACAACCAGCCCTAAAACATGAGTAAGAGTCAAAAAGGCGGTATTCATTCAGCCTGAAAAATGGCTTCCAGAAAGTGGCTCTGTCTATGACACGGGCAACAGTCTCCAACAACCAGAAGCACTGTTCATTTTCCTAGTGGGTAGGTCAAGGGTTTCCTAAACCTACTAAGAGAAGCAGGTCTGGAAGGCGAGGCATGAATCACTTTGAACGTTTAAAGTTAGCAAATGCCGAGGCTGCAGGGAGAATGAAGGGGGGAGACGTGGCAGAGCGGCAGCGTAGCGGACAGAATAGTAATAATATTCTGCATAATACAGTGTTTGTGTACTGCTTTGCACTGTGTGCGCCGTCCCTGCTTTGCACTGTGTGCGAATAATAACAATAATAATGATAATAATAATTAATAATTATTATTATTGTAAAATTATCATTATAATTATATGATTGTATAATTGTAATTATGATTATATAATTGTATCATTATAATTATTATTGCAACAACAATAATAGTAATTAGTAAGAGCAGTAGTAGTAAATTATGGGCAGTGCTTCTGTGTCTCTTTTCATAATCGATGAATGAAGCCACGCCCCCTTTTTTTTTTTTTTTTTTTTTCGTTCTGCCTGACAAAGGATATGACCAACATCGTACCCTAAACACGACTGGCTGCATCCTGTCCAGGGCATGACCTTAACATGGACTGCAGTTGCACCCTTGAACCAAGGTACTTAAGCAGAATTGTTTTGCAATGCACCCAGCTGCAGGAAAAGATAAAGTATAAACTGGAAGTCCTTTTAGACAAATTCCTTTCAAGAACAATGCAAAACTGTATTAAAAGAAAGAAAATTCTTAAAAAAAATAAAAATAGTATTTCCTGTTGAGAATATAATTCTACTTCTCAAAGTAGCATTACGGCAAAAGCTAAATGCAAAAAGTACTATGATACCATGAATTTGCCCTCATAGATTTTAAAATATGCTGTAAAAATGTCTGTGGTTTGTGAAATAGTAGCAAATCAAACATGATTAGCAAAAAAAAAGTAAAGCCAGTCTATAAAGATGCTCATGAACAGATATATTCATTAAAGGGAATGTCAGTTTTAATAACTCTGGTGCTAATTTTGAAACTGATTAACGGGTTAATCCTCTGCTAATACGTGCACTGCCACTTTCTGTCTCTCTGAGGCTATACACGCGTTTCATCTCTGAGTTATACTCGGAGACTTCAGTCAGGGTGCACGTGACCTACTCACCACGCTGTTAACGTCAGAGTCATAGCTGCCGCAGAGGTGCGCGGACGGCCCCAGGGGCTCCAGGCCTTCCTCATCCCACATGTAAATGCCACCGGAGCTATTGGATGGGGAGAGCTCCAGAGACGAGGCGTGTGGGAGATCTACCACCGGGGAAAGGCTGAGCGGAGCGGGACACGCCGAAAAGCTCTCTCTGCCACCTGCAGGTAAGCGAGGAGAAATGAAAGAATCACACAAGCCATGGCAACTCCTGCTTTTATCCATTTAGCTATTAGCAGGACATCTCACAATACAAGCAGCCAATCTTACGCGAGATCCATCAGTTCATTCAAAGGCACTGTGCGGTTTCATTATTTAGGATTTTTTTTATCTGCTGTGTAGAGAATGGAACATTATCTGGCAGAAAGGCAGGCAGAAGCAATGTCTGGCACTATATAGCATTTATTTCCCTGTCAAATTTGAAGCTTATTGCGAATATGCACACACGATCATTCAAAGATTGCGGAAAATACAATTTGCAGAAAGCATCCGGAAATTGAAACCATTTGCTGATGACTGGCTATATTATATCAGTCTGTCTTCTATACACTTGTTTTCAGATCTGGATCCTTTTCCCAGGCTGCGCTACACTCTGAACAGTCCCTTACACACAATCACACACTACCGTCAATCTAGAGGCATAAACTGCATGATACCCTGGCAGACTAAGGGGGCCCAGCACTTTATGGGGGCACTAAATACTGTACTGTACTGTACTGCCACCCCCCCCCCCAGCAAATTTAACAAAATAAATATTTTTACCATGGGAGGCCCAATACCCCATTAGCTCAGCATATCTTTGAGCAAAGGTGACATTTAGTCGGGGGCGGGCTCAGAATTTCTGTCTACGCCGCCGCCTGGAAGTGAACGGCAACCCTTACATTCCTTAGCAGACGCTGTACCCAAACCTAAGGACATCTTCTGTGCAAGCAGAGCAGGGTCAGACAGTCACAGAGTGTTCCCCTCTGCTTTATACATACACCCTCATAATGTTCTACAAAGAAACTACAAATCGTTTATTTAGTTACGGCTCGTACGTCTCCGTATCCAGTGCTGTGCTGGGAGACTCACCGGCGTGGCCATCTGACAGGAAGCTGCAGGGGTCTCCCTGAGCGGGGGCTCCCCGCTGCCTGTTGTCGGGGACGTCAGAGTAAGCTTGCGGCTGGAGCAGCCTTCCCTCGTGGACAGGAAGCAGCAACGTGCCACCACCGTCCCCCAGGTTATCAAAGTCGTCAAGGTACTCTTCGCTGGTGTCGTTGTGCTCCAGCGAGGAGGCGGACGACAGCGACATGTCTTCCAGCCGATCTCCCAGACAGTGCGTCGCGAGTTCCGTTTCTCGTGAAGCCGGGTCACCCCTCGGCTCACTCTTAGGTGCTAGCACCCCCTCCTGGTCACTCAGGGTATCTGAGGTTGTCAAAGGTGTCTCTATGGAGTCCAAGCCTTGGTCTACAGGTGTGGTATCAGCGCACTCTTTCCCAGCTAAGAGTGGACGTGGAATATGGATGAGAGAAGGTCGAGGCAGCCTGAAGCCCAGAGCCGTGGGTCTGCTAAGCGCGCA
This sequence comes from Hippopotamyrus pictus, assembly GCA_026781145.1. Classification (NCBI taxonomy): domain Eukaryota; kingdom Metazoa; phylum Chordata; class Actinopteri; order Osteoglossiformes; family Mormyridae; genus Hippopotamyrus; species Hippopotamyrus pictus. Next base: position 9,849,640 of record JAODLC010000065.1, read on the forward strand.
TCCTGGAAGGAGCGGCTTCTTCAGGTGGCCAGTAGGGGTCGCCCCGCTGGATGGCACGGCTAGCCTGGTCATGGATCCCCTACCACAAGGAAGGCCGGATTTCAAAGGCATCGGGGAGTGTGTCTGCTTGCTCGATGGCGGCTTGGCCAACTCCACGGCCTTGTTGAAGGAGAAGGAGCGCGTCATCGGCGGGGCGATGGGCAACGACGACTGGTTGAAGTGAGAGAAGCTTTGAGAGCGAACCATGGGGTCCGGCGGGAGGGACTGCAGGCTGTCACTTAACTGGGACCCAGCTTGGGCAGAGCTGGAGCTGACCTTTGGGCGGGGCAGGCCCGACCCAGCGCGAACCTTGACCCCGTTGCCGCTCACGCCATTCATGCCGAGCTTCCCGCTAGGGGTTGGTTTAGCTGCTGGCTGGGTGTCTGCTTTGGCTACCATCTGGGCAGGCTTTGCATTCGTGGCTGACGTAGGCAAAGCCTGCCGTTGCACCATGGCAGCTGCACTGGAGGGTTTCCTAAGTTCCCTCGTGCTACTCACTTTTTGTTCTTTACACTCTTCACCCATTTCTGATACGACCTCCTCAGGATTGGGAGGGGTAGTAACTCCCTCCTTCTTCCATTTCAGTGAAAATGAGGGAATACGCACCATTCCGTTCGGCCTCTTCAGGCCAGTGCCCTTCCCCTCGTTACTGGGGGCCGACTGGCCAGATCCATGCGGCTGAGAGGCCAAGCCAGCCTCAGGGCGGACACCAAACTTGGGGAGCCTGGAGACCATGGTAGGCTTGCTGATAGCCTTCTCTTCCATCGACCCCCAAGAGGGTCATTGATATTCACAGAGAAGACAGCTAGAGAAGGTGAGAAAAGAAAGACATATTTTGATTAGTGAAAGCTAGGGGTGCAACATTCAAGTGCACCACATAAAATTATAGCTGATCAGACATTTCCAAAGACACTATTCAGCCAGTCGTCAAGGGGATGAATCAACATCCTGCAATGCGATACCAGTAATGTCTGATTACACCAGTTTTGGAACTATACAATCAACAAAGATTTGACACATATGACACAGCAGTATGAACTAAATGTCTGAAAGAATGCATTGCGCCTTAATTATTCTGTAAACTTATTAGGAAAAACTAAATTGCATTAAAAACTGCAACATTAAGTAAACGGCAGTACACATTTCCGTCAGAGTTTACATAATTCATTTCCTTAGTCTAAGCTTGTCTAAGAGCAGCATCCCTACAAATAATTCTTTGATTCTTTCTTCACTAGTGTGAATAGTGAGACAAAACTTCAGATTAGCCAATTAAATTGTATGTAAATTAAACAAAAACATATATGGGGTAGAGTTAGGCAATATGGCAATACCAGATTAGCAGGACAGTAGCTGGTGGCGTGCTCCACTAACGCAATCAACCTTGCTGTGCATTTGTTGGTCGTAGGCTGTCAGTTCTTAAAAGATTATCTTATGATTGGATGGGACTGCGTTTCTGTGACAATGTTGATTGGCTGATGTGCGTTACCAAGCAACATTTCTTATCTACAGTTTAACAAAGTTTCTCATTTTCATATCATTAAAATTCTATACGATAAGTCGATATATCGTTTATGTGGAGATTAATCATAACGCTGCCCTTTAGGATTACATACTATGAAAATACCATTGAAATGTATAGACACTGGGCGCTCAGCAAGCTTCTCTTCCCTTCAGGCGTTCCTAAAGCGTTACAGCACCATGTGTATGTACAGCATGCTGAGACTCAATGCGTGTCACAGAGTCACTAGCCTTGCACTGAGCTAGAAATCACCTGATATGGTCTAACTAGGCCCCTTCACATCTATAGTAGTGTTCTGATCTAAACAGCTTAAAAAAATCCCTGTGTTACATACATCACATTATCAAGGAGAGTCATGGATCTAATTTTTTTAATACAAGGTAAACAGACTTAGCTATTCTAACAGGCAGAACTCCATCCCCTTGTGCATTACTGTCTGACACCTCGACCTGCTGCCATGGCTATATGCTGATTTTCTCAATTCAACACAAAATATTGTGAAGAGTGATCAGTGTGGCTTGTGATCGGTCAGCTCCTCAACAGCCATGTGTTTGTAACTTGCTATTTGCTTGTACATCACTTTGGACAAATACATCAGCTAAATAAAATAAATGTACATGACAAAATATGGGGTTTGGGGAATCTACTATAAAATAATATTATATAAATAATTTTGGTATAAATCGTATTTGATGTACAAGGAGATTCATAGACCTGCAACTGCATTATGAAAGAGAAATAAGGTAGCAGGCGTATTTGACAGACTGCCCCTAATATCCTCTTTAAATAAGAGATGTGTCCTTTATTGTTACATCATGCTATGATGTCATAAGCACAATGCCCTTGCAAATCTGCCCAGCGTGTGATCTCAGCACAGGTCATAGCCCTACACGGTGACAAATCTAGGTCTTAACACCTGTCCCTGGGAAATAACTAAACTCTTACACACTCTGGCAGAATGAAGAACCGCAGGACCTTTAAAGAAGAGCGTATGTTAAACAACACAAAAAAACATGCTTAACAGATATTAACCAAATTACACTCATATGACTATAAATGTGCCAGATGAAAACAAAGCCTTTCCCAATTGACTGGGGTGTAAATAAAAATTAAATGGGGAAAAATATATATTTTACATTAGATTAAGCTACATTACAATCCTATTGCTTTCATCCACAGAAATAGCACAGTGCCTCTGTTGGAGTACACAGCTGAATATTTAACCGGAATGATTAGTTAGCTTGCTGACACAGCAAGGGTGTCAGGTTCTTATAGCTAATTCCTTCACCACAAAGCTACTTGCAGGTTCTTTTCACACGAGAGGTCAGATTCCTCAGGGCCGGCTTTGTTAAAGCTGGGAGAAACACCGTCTCCAGCCGCTGCCTTTAAAGGGCCCTTTCTGGCCATGAGGAGATCACAGACACGCAAATGTGAGCCACACTGCGCCCTCCCATCTCAGTCCACGTGAGGGGCACACAAAGGCCATGGATTTGAGCGCAAATCCAAACGGCGACATTTAAGCTTTGGTCCCATACAGGGTTTTTATATATAAAAATATAAAAACAGCTGGGAAGAACCAGGCCATTTGAGAGGTCAACCCACTCCGTCACACAGCGACCCACATGCAGCCTCGCTCTCTGCCCAGGCTGGCCAGCGACTGAAAGGGTTGGCAAACGCTGTCGAGTCCCGAGCAAGCTTCCAAATTCATCCTCCACTGTAATGGGGTCAGCCAGTCCAGGCAGACACAAAAAGGTCTCGCCCCTGAGGGTTGTGTGCTTTGGTACATTATAACGGCGTCAGATGCATTATTAGTGCTCTTCAAATGTTCAAATCATAGAGCAGATCCAGGAAGTATTACTGTACATTACAATCAGGTACATAAAGGACCTGCTATCAATGACAGTCAGGAAGACAGCAGGACAATTCCTAAAAGACATATAGGGTGAATAAAGATTGTGGCTAGATAGATAAAACAGCAGTATCCTTGCTATAAATATAGAATGGCAGTAATGCTTGTGTTGATTAATACAGAAATTCGACATTTAACAAGCTGTTCTGCGCTTTATAGCTTGGGGGGAAAAACAGCCCTTAACAGAACTAATCATAGGAAGCTGCTCCAAAGACTTAAAGCAGTGGTTCTCGGCCCAGTCCTGGGAGACCCCCAGACCCCCAGCATTTCTGCTCCCTCCCAGCGCCCACTACACCTATGTCAGGTAGGGCTGCACGATTTTGAGAAAAAACCTAATTGCAGTTTTTCTGACAAATATTGCGATTGCGATGCCATTTTCGATTTTTGCGTTCGATACTTTTAAGTGCATAAAACCTAAAATTATGAATAAAATATGTCGTTACTTTTACGACACAGAGGGTTAAAGAAACTACATACATAGTGATTGAGGTAATGAGATTGTTTGATGCTTCGTGATTATTAAATACCTGAACCTAAATACCA
>JAODLC010000065.1:9870593-9901810 GCA_026781145.1 Hippopotamyrus pictus
TAAGTCATCACCTCCTGCCTCCATCATGGGTCATAAGTCATCACCTCCTGCCTCCATCATGGGTCATAAGTCATCACCTCCTGCCTCCATCATGGGTCATAAGTCATCACGTTTGTTTGGCCAGGATACAAAGTTCAAGACGTCTCAGGTGAATCTGAGAAAATTTCACAAATGCACAGTAAAAGAGAGATTCATCTTTCCACTGCTGAAGTTCTCAGCGTTTCTTCCCGAGTCCCCTTCTAAGGAATACTTGGAAAGTAGCTCGATGTGTTATGGAGGGAGGTGGGGATTATTTTGGCTGTGGAAGAAGGGAAGTGAACCCATGCAGTTAGTCTCTACTGGGAGCACGTAGCATTTCCTTTAGAGAGAGCTGTTAACACAGTCGGTAAAGGCAAGACGTCTGTGAAAGGGGCTGTGAATATAAAGTTTCCCATGGGGTGGGCTTCTTTATGTGGTAGCGAGTACTCCTGGGGTTGTCTGCCCCATTCACCATTACAAAACAAGCTCCCGCTAAAAAAAAAAAAAAAATCACATTAATTTCCCCAGTATGCCCTACAACACCAACCACTCCCCCCCCCCCCACCCCCAGATAATCTTGTTAGCCTCACCGCCAGAACCTAACCCCGCCCCTCGACTCTCATGCTCTAAGATGTTGAGATATTGTGTTGTCCCGGGAGAAGCTTTGCAAACTCAGCAGCAGATGGGTTGCCGTTGATGATGTGTAGTTAAAAATAAAGATTCCTTTTTAACCCGTGGTCTGCAGACGTGCATTTTCCAAAAGAGCAGCTCCCCGGTCTAACCTTGCAAATACCGCGGTACGCCTGAGACTGCTGCTGGAAAACATGATATTTAATAAATGATCATAATAAGACGGCCATGCATTATGCATGCAACGTAACGATCCATAAATTATAAATAAACGGGTACTTTTGGCATTTCCTTCATGCAATTATTTAAATTAAATTTGCTCTTTCTCTCCAAGGACGAAGGCGTCCAGTAACTGCTTACCCATTAATTATTAACAGGAACACAAGAGAGGAAATGTAGTATGATCAAAGAAAATATTGAGGGCAGGGATGATGGCATGAGAAGAGCTGTTGAAGCCCCAGACACCAGAGAAGGAGGCAGTGAAGCAGGAGAAGCATCGAGCTTCGTGTGCTTCAGCACCTGTTCACTGGCGATAAGCTGGGAAAACCCAAGAAGGCGCAAAGACTAAAAAATGGGCGCAAATAAAAATTCAATAAAATCTCTTTCAGGACCATAATCATCATCCTCTGCGAGGCAATCAAACTTTCCAAGACACTTTTATGAAAGTGGGACAAGGCTCAAAGCTTTGAATAAAAAATGGGGCAAATCCTGGGGTTTGGGGTCTTGCTGGGAGGCTGAGCACATTTTGAACTATGCTGTTTCTCCGGGGCTGTTAAAGTTGTATGCGATGGGATGATCTACTCCACTGTAAACAATGTGACGCCAGCGGTCCGTGAAAGAGCTGCGGCATATCACTGAAGGGAAAAAGTGTTGGCATGCAGTCCGGGTTTAAATTTTCTGTTGGAATTTCAGATTAGTGGGGGCACGTCTGGAAAAAAAAAACAATGCATGTACTTGCTATTGTGATTGCTTTGTATTGTGACTAGAAGGACGTGGATGAGAGACAGTGATGAGAAAGTACTCTGTTCCTCTCGAGGGTGGTACTTGACCCACAGGGCAACCAACCATTGATTGCCTCGGGGCCCTTAGCACCGCCCACAATTCATTCGCTACCATCACACTCTGGGCTTTTTGGGCTCCACCCTGCTCTCCTTTTAGTCTCATGAATACAGCTACAGGACTCGCCATCCGGCTGCTGGAAACATTACTGCAGTTTCACGGCTTACTCAGTCTTACAACCACAAGCCTTAAGCCCAACTCTCAAACAGAAGTCACCATGATTTACCTATATGCCCTCCCTATAATCTATCAATAAAACATAATATAATTATTCCTAAGAGAAGTAAACCCTGTAAAAGTTTACCTGGGCACCAGCAGGATTTAACAAAGCATTGGTTGCAATTAAGTGCAAGTAAACTTGGAGAAACCCTGATTGAGAACGGAGGCCTTGAGTGTTTTAGTTGCCATTCAGCGTGGGCCCTCATTGCTTGGCTAACAAACAGTTAATGCGAGCAAGTTGTGCAACAACACCCCCTCCCCATCCTCTGTCACCATCTCTGACACCCCCACCACTCCAATCTTCCAATCACCCTCCTCACTCACACTGCTCACACACACTGCTCACACACACACACACACACACATGTGCGTGCCTGTTTGATTTGTGCAGCTTACTTACCAGACCGCTCTGATCTGGGCTTGGGGGTGGGGGGTGGGGGGGTGGAGAGCGCAGACTGGCAGTGGAGCATTCAGGCTGACAGTCGACGATCAAAGCTCTGGGGCTTCACGTGCAACCTTCTCGCTTCATCTGCTAGGATCTCCGGCACACCTGAAGTCAGAAGGTGGAGAGGGCATAGGGGGTGGGGCTGTGCTCTACCTTCATCATCCCAGGGTGGGGATTGACGAGAGGTTCTCTTCGCCGGTCTTCAGCGTCTAATGCTTCATCCTTTCTGTGGACCGAATTCACAATGTCGGGTAAGTAGATGGTCGCCATCATGCTCTGGTCCTGCAGTTCATTGTAAACTTTGCCTTACAGATCGTTTCTACAGGTGCATTGAGAAGATTTTTAAACAACTGCTGTACATTTATTACCATACTGCCGTATTGAGTAAGTGATGCTGAGAGTCTCTGCCCCCACAACCACCCCCCACCCCTCCACGTTGTATGAGTTTCCACTTCAAATCTGCTCCTCCGCTTCTCCCTTCTTTATTATCCACTTTCCTCCCCCCCCGGTCGGTCTCTGTGACTCTTCGGGATGAGATGCAGCTTGATGCTTGGAGTGAGTTCGCAGATCGGGGTCGGCGGAGGGAGGGAGGGAGGGAGGGCAAATCGGAGACAGCACAGCTGACACAGGGAAATACACACTGAGAATGGGAGGGAAGGAGCCATATGAATTTCACAAAGGTGCAGCTGCCTGTATCCTTTTGACACCAGGACTCTTGGAACTTCTCAACAAATCAGGAGCTTTTGGAGCGGATGAAAACCCAGCAGGCACAGATTCCGTGATGTGCTGTCGTTCTGTGATGCTGATCCAGATGGGAAATCGTCATGGGCCAGGCGGAATCTGATACATCACACATGCTGTCATTTGAAGAAACTATTGATTCGCCTAGTGCGCTCTGTGATAATTACTGACGCAGTGGTGTTAAGTAAAGTTAACTCAGTTACGCTCATAATGTAGCTGCCACGCTATGAATCTTTCTGGGTGAGCAGTATATTCATAGAATGATGTCGAAGTTAAAGCGAACCTTCAGCTGTGTTTTTGGCTTATGAAAATTCAATAGGCTATAATTGCTGAGAAGGGTTCATTTTTAATGCGAGGTGCATTTTGACAACTGTGCCAGACTGATTCACTGCATCGGCTCTCAATCTGTTAATCACTTAGTGACAGACGTGTGCTGTTTATTGAGCCATTAACAATAGGACAGCGGTAAATACTAATCAGTGGTTTGTTTGTCTTCCTCTCAGCATCTTCAGGCTTTGCAGGCTTTGTTTTGTTCCCTTTATCTTGGTTCGGTCTCCATCAGTAAACTGTAGGCAGCACAGAAACAATACAACTGTCTATAATTTTAAAGAAATTGTTATATGTAAAAATAAATGTTCACATATTATGTCTTTTCCAATTGAAGAGTCAGTTAAGTAATAACCTTGAGGAATATTCTAACAGAAATTTTCTGATGATTGTCTTTTTATAATCTTAAAAAAAAAATCTGTTGTCAACATGTAAGTTAGTTGGATGGTGTTACAAGGCTCTTTGTTTTTTGAATGTTCAAAGGTATTCTCCATTTCAAATGAGTCATAAGTCATAAAAGTAAGGAAATATGGGGGGGAAAAAAACACTTCTGATAAATAACGTGTTCTGTTACCATAAATAGATATGTCCTCAAAGGATTATACTCTTCAATAATAGTTGCATCTTCTTAAGCTTTGATAGTCAACTTGTGAGTGATTTTTTTTCTCCAAGTGTCAAGCTGGGCTATGCAGATCCCAGAGTAGTACAGCAGGGCAAATTATTCCCAACATGAATAATTCTCTCTGAGTAAGAGAAATGTTTTCTCATATCAGTGAATCATCAGCTCAGAAGAAGTTTGCACGTTCCCTGGATGGTATGTGATTGACACATCGCCTGCAGCTGTAAGGCTTTGGCCCTTGTCTTCCTGTTCTCTGTCCCACTCTGCGCAGGTGTAGCGCAGGTGTCAGCGATGGCCCTCTCCTGGTATCGCTGCCTGACGGCGACAGCGCTAGTTTGGGGGACTGTGTGGTCACAGGGCTCCCCCCCCTCGAACCCTGAGAATGAGGTGCCACTACGACCCACCATCTGGCTTCCAGAAGGCAAAGTTACCCCCATCTCTCTGCCAAAGGATCAGACTCGGAGGTAAGAGAGTAAATGAAGGGACTACAATAATTAAGTAGCTGACTCTGTCACAGATCCTTACATGATCCAATCACAGCACTGGAAATCCATACTACTAAAAAAATATATCTATTTCACTGAAATACTTCTCTAAATAGCTATTTGTGTAAATGGCAAAAAATATATAGCTTGGGCCCGTCACCTAACTTCACACTGCCCTGGGACATTCCGATCTTCTCACCTGTGTTTCAGAAGTCCAAATTAATTACATCTTATAGCCATAGGGTTGCAAAGGGATGGAAAATTTCCAGAAACTTGCATTCCTTGGGAAGTTAAGCTGGTGAGTTTTGGAAATATTCCACGTGGGAAACTTTCCATGGGTATTAACGGGAATATATGGGAATGAACAGGAAACTTCCCAGAATTTTGCAACCCTAGTCCACGGGTCACTTTCAACAGAGCTGCATGATGTAGGGCAGGGGTCACCAACTCCGGTCCTGGAGGGCTACTAACCAGTAAGATTTCTATCCTACCTGGCTTCTGATGAGCCACACTAGTTCTCAGGTAAATACCAGGAGCAGGTGTGGCTCATCAGAAGCCAGGCAGGATAGAAAACTTACTGGATAGTAGCCCTCCAGGACCGGAGTTGGAGACCCCTGATGTAGAGTCATTATAAAAGATAGATAGGAGTGCTTATTCCAGGCTAGGGCATTAAGGAATATTAAAGGGTACAAGGGTTTAAAGAGTGTAATGAAAACAAAAGGATAACCATAATAATAATTGCACTGTAAAATAAATAGGTACCACATCACATCAGAAACACTTCAGAGAAAATGTATTTGATAAGATTATACCACAGGGTTATACAGTATGCACTGATTACAGAAAAGTCAAATACACAGTCAGAATGGGATGATAAACTGCACAAAAGCCAGATCATTTTCGTTCCAGGGATGCTTGTTTACAACTGAATTATAGTGAACATTAGGACAGTCAATATTGACCATATGCATACTATATCTGTTGACTTGGTACTCAACAGGAGGTTGATTTTAGTTCTGTGTGTCACTGTGATAGCTGGGGGGAGGGGAAAGAGACCACAAGGTATTATAAATAGCATTTCATTAATGTTAAATGTATTTAACTTTATGCTTAATATCATTGTAGTTCGGTAGAGGACGAGATGATCAGAGGACATTTCTGGAGTATTGAAGCAATGGTGTAATATTCCAGGGAGTAGCAGTAATGTAAAGCTTTATCATGACCATTTTGAATTAAGCATCCTGTTTAAGTTAATACGTTTTCCTGCAGGCTGTACTTCACTCTCAAGAAAAGGGCATCTTTGATGTCCGTCACTGTCATTCCGTGTGGTGTGCCGATTGAATGGAGCTTAGCAGCCAGGACAATAAAGGACAGACCCTCTAAAAGCCTACAATGTGAGTAAAAGGGATCATTCTAATTCAGAAATCAACGAAAGTGTAGGCCAGGGGTCAGCATTTACAGTCCTCAAGAGCCTCGTGGTTACAGAATGCATTATAGTTTGGACATGATTTACACCTGGTGGTAAAACGACATAATATTCAAGTAATAACATAAACTTGTCTTTCACTCCATGTTAACTCTTCAGGGACTGAATTGTATTCTGTTTTATTCAGCTTTTAATCAAGAAGTGTTTTTGAAATTCAGTTATAATAGGCTAAAATAATATAGTTTCTGTCATTTTAAGTGGAGATTGAAGATATTGCCTGATTACCTTAAACTGAAGGCTCCTAGTTTGTATTCTGTTAATATGAGGCGATACAAAATTACAACTCAGTGACGAGGTGCACATGAGAGCCTCCTTCCAGTCTTTTCCTGTGGGGAAGCTGTAGCTTGGGCTCTTGGTGCCTGATTCAAGTAAGCTTAAAGTGGTAATGTTCCAAATTGGCAATGTTGGACTGAAGAAAACATGAGGTTTGTAAAGGTGTTGAGAGAAGTACAGGCACAAAACACACAGAGCCACTGAGGAAGAACTGGGTGAAATACTTTGGTATATGGTGAGGTGCTATGGAATTCACCAAGTAGTGGTTAACACTGTTGCCTCACACCTCTGGGTTCAGGGTTCAAGTCCCCACCATGGCTCCAAATGTGTGAGGTTTGCATGTTCTCCGTATGCCCCATCCTGGGTTGTTCCCTGCCTTGTACTCGTTGCCTCCAGGATAGGCTCCGGACCAGAAAATTGATGGATGGATATATAACAATAGATCTCTGTTCTTTTTCTTTGGAATAATTATCGTAAAATGTGTTATATGGATGTGGAAAAAACTTTATTGCCTCTGTCTACATGGGCCATGTATATGTTTTATGCCAAGAATAATTACTGTCCTTCTTACAGGGACTTCCAAGAAAAGTATGCCAGAGGTGTGGTGGAGAGGCTCTGGAACAGAGCAAAAAATGTACACATTTAAAGGCAACACTGTGGACACCTACACTGGCCACACTGTGTCTCCAGCATCCATCTACATCCTTAAGATAAAATCCAAGGTACAGGACTCTAGAGTTTCTGTATACCTTCAAGAGGGAGACCGGGTGCCGGGAATATTTCCAGAGATACCTCCCGATCCACGTGTACATACTGTGGGAGTAGGGATGACCAGTGTCACTCTGAGCTGGAAGCCTAGCGCTTCAATTCTGAAACACCCAAAAGATAGCCATAACTACCACTACTGTGTGTCGGTTAACCAAAAGCAAAACTATAAGAGTCTGTGTACTGCCCAAGAGGACGTGAAAAGTGAAAAGAAGAGAGCTAAGAAGCAAAAATTAACAGTCTGGCCAGATGTGAGTGAGTGGTGGTGGCACCAGTGGGATTCTTTCAGGAAATCAGGAGAATCGACTTTATTGGACAATTCCGATGAACTACAGTGTGCTTGCAGAGGCATGGAAAGTGTGTGTACGGTGTCAGAGCTCATTCCAGAAACGTTATACTATTTTGATGTTTTTGTGGTAGACACAGTCAATGGCACTGACTCAGCATATGCAGGGACCTTTGCGCAAACGCATGAGGAAGCCCGACAAATAGCTACCCCTCTAGGAGAGGGTGAGCTCAGGTGGGTGGCTTTTCAGGGAACTGGGCGGCAAGGTAGCCAGTTTTTCAGCTTCCGCCCCCGTGGCTGGCAACAGAATGCTCTTCTTACGCTCCAGAGTTGCACTGGCCAAAAGGTGAAGGTCACAGTCTCTAACAAGGAGCAAATTCTTGCATCAGAGGTGGTGGGGGAGGCAGTAGCACAGCTATGGCTGCAGGGAATGCCTGTATATCAGATATATTTGGAAGACATGAGTCCCGGTCAGGCAGTTAGGGGTGGGTCAAGGCCTATGGTTAAAATGCAGGCCTCATCCGCTTACCATCGTCAGGCTGTCCCCGCACTTCCCACTACACTGCAGATAAAGTCCTTCAACAAACTCAGGACCTGCAACTCTGTTACTTTAGCCTGGTTTGGAACGGAGGAGAGAAGCTTGTACTGCATGTATCGGCGCAAGATTAAGGATGGAGAATCCACCAGTAGGCAACAGTGTCTAGGTCCAGAGTCACGCAGTGAAACAGAGAGGGTCCTCTGTAAATACTTCCAGGAGCTGAACCCACGACGGGCTGTTACTACAGCAACCATTGGAGCACTGGAACCTGGAACTGCATACTTATTTGACATCTATTTGATGAGACGTTGGGGAATTCCAGTCAAATACCACAGCAAGACAGTGCGCACCAGGAAGGAGTGTTGACTGTTTCCATTTTCGTGTCTCCAACTTTCACTGAACTCACAAGTGAAAGCACTAATCAAGATATGCATAATGCATTCCCAAAAAGAGACGTTTAAGGAATACTATACATTCCAATCAATGTCATCTGAAGATTTAATCATCAGCACCAGAAGTTGAGAAGAACAAGCAGTTCAGAATTGCACCTGCAAAGCCATTGTTTTTTTGTTCTTGATGTGCCAGTTATCAAAATGTTCCAGTTGAAATTAAAATAGAGGTGGAGTTTACAAGGAATACATCTTTGCTACTGCCACGTTGTGTTTAAGTAGAATCTTTCTAATCCAACTGAAGCAATATAGAGTGATAAGAAACTTGCTAAAGTAATGTGTACAGTGTTCTGCTTAAGCATGCTGTTAGTGTATGATGTAGCAATCTGTTTTAGTGTCTGTTGTGTATTCTGTGCTTTGCCTTAATAAACTAACACAGATCAAGTGTCTGCATCTGGTGCCAGGTGCACATTAAAAATGTTTAAATATATTATAGTGTGCTTTGTCCTAAACACCACACATTCAAGTAATAGAACTTGTAATATTTGCCATCTCCAATGATGGGGTGGAGCCGTCAGCTCCGTAACTCATGAGCGCTAGTGAGGCGAAGGAGACTGGGAGGCAGGCTTACACCCGGCTGCTGGCTGGCCCTGGAATGGCAACCCCCTCGGTTCCGGCCATTTGCCTTGCTCGGCTTGGTAAGGACCTGCTGCTCCCTGGATTGGGTGACCTCGCTCCGCCTTTCACAGCAGGCCATCTCTGTCTCCAGCTTCTACAGGGTGTGCTGCCCTTTCTTCATGTCCGCCTGCAGTCGCTCCTCATCCTGCTCAATCTGCACCCACCACTTGTCCAGCTCTCGATGATCCTGGGCCAGCTGGGTCTCTAAGATGCGACATGCCTCCTCAGGGCCGAGTAGTGCCGCCTTGCAGCCCAGTAACGCCATCTCCACTACCTTGACCTGCCGTTTCTGGTCACCCTCACGCACCCAACTGGTCACCTCCTCCCACAACCACCCGCCGTCCTGCTGGCTTTCAGGTCACTGTTCCAGGAGTTCTCAGCACTCCTGAGCCTCCAGCACGGCACACCCGCTTACGGCTGGGGAGCTAAGACCTCCTGCTGACTGGCGAATGGCCGGAGTCCCTAGAAGCTCCAACCTCCATTGTTTGCTGACGTCATCTCCGATGGGGGACTGGCAGGTTGGCAGGAGCAGCTTCAGGATGCACTGCACAAGACTGGAGCAGTGCCTCCTTCACTGCGCCTCTCTCAGCTGCGTCTGCTAGTGGCTCTGGTGTGGGCTTTTCGACAGCAGTGTGCCTGGTCTCCATTCACTCGGCGGCGTGAGCAGATGAGCTTCCTGTCCTTATCCCTGCAATCCCGCGTTGGCCTTGCAGTGAAGTGATCGCTACCACTTCTCCCACTCTGACACTCCACAGATGCATGCAGGTTGGAGCGGGCTGTCAGGGAAATGTCCAAGACAATCCGCACAATTCCAGTGGGGCTGCCTCTGGCATCCCACTTCTGACACCACTATAATATCCGGCAGACCCAGGCATCGTGGAGTTTGAAAGAGAAGATACTTTTTAAATATTAGCCCTTAAAAGGACCGCACAAACAATAAACACAACTCCAACAACACATAACGGGGTAGGGAAGGCGGACATCGGACAGTAAGGCACACACATAGTGGGTAATTTACACAATGGCAAAAGACATGCAGGGATGAGGCAAGGACGGAGTACAAACACAAGTAAGGGCACAAGCAACAATCAGGTCCTCAGAATGGCAATTTACAACAACACATACAGGGGGGCTATATACAAGGCTTGAGAGCATGCCGGGAAATGCTAATAGGCTCCCGAAAATTGGAGTCGTCTCACCGGCGCTGCGATATTTTTTTAGGTCTCATCATTTTCTTGTGACAGGACTTTATTTTCAGTTTTAAAAAGGCAAGTTTAATGACATGTAAGTGGTAACAAAGCAATTACAAGCAAGACAGTCTTTGTATAATGTTCTGTATTCTTACCATTTAATTATTGTATTCTGACACTTGTATCAATGGAAATATCACTTTAAAGAAATTGTATATCTGAAAATTTTTTTGTAAGGTTTTTTGTCTTTCACAATATTTTTTTATTAAGCAAAATATATGTCTGAAAATACCATTTGTTTTCCTTATTAAATATAACTGCAACAATTCCATAAAAATGTGTATCTTGCATTTTAAATAAAATTGGTAATTTGTCCAAAAACACTACACCATTGGTATGTTGGCTTAATTGCTTGGCTAATTGTTTTAATCAAAGTAATTGTATCCATAACGCAACTGGCTGTTTTCCTAGAGAAATTCTATGAAGATCTAGGTTAATACAGCATTTTGCTCAGTAAGCAAAGATTTAGATGATCAACAGCAGTAATTTCAGTTAATTTTTCCATAAATAACAGAAAAAGGTTGGGGAACAGATCATATTGCAGTTATAACCAATTGGCATATTAATTACAAGATTCTGACTATGCTATAAAAAAATGTAACATCAATTTGCTTCACATATCCAGGTCTTAATTTAACTATGTAAGCTGTACGTATGACATTAATTGAAAAAAAGAGAGCGTAATTCAGTGTTCAATCGCATGTATCTACTGTACATTTAATCACCAAACACACCAAAAGTACATACGTAAAGAAAGCAACCTAAAAACATTAAGATGGCTTGTTGGCTCAGATCTACTTTAAAATACAGTAATAAAAGCAAAATATCAGGCATCCCCACCCAGATAATCCAGTATTTTCTGCATATTTACAAAATTTATTCCTGAGATTTCAGAAACAAAGCATTTGTGTAATGATTACAAAATACCCCAGTGGTTTGGAGATAGCTTGAGATACTCAGTGTTGTTTGAATTGAATAAAGTCCCACAACGTGAGCGTAACGTCCATTTATTTCCATGTAACTAGTTACCTTGAAGAATCTTAAAATGGTTCTAATCTTAATAATAAGTTACTTGTCTTTCATAAACTGGCATTCGGTTGAGTCTGACAATCACTTCGGTCTTCAAAAACGTGGCAGCAGCAGTGCAACGTGCGAAGCTGATTAAGCTCTCATATGAGTTGTAGTAAAGTAGTAAAATCAGTTAAGTAACCTGTAAACACAGAGTTCTGCTGAATCCAGACATTTGCATGCAGACTGAGTTTATTTTGGGGGCATTCAGTGTTTAAAAATATATATCAGGTAACTGATATATAATTAATAGAATTGCTTTTAATAGCAGCTGTCACCAAGGTCAAACAGTTTGATTGATGGATGGAAACTGAATGTTGCTTCTGTTTGAATTTTTTAGAAACATGTATTTAATTAATCCTAAATGACTACATAGCAGTGTTCTAAAAGACAGTGGAACAGTCTGAATCTGTAACCCAGATTCTTCATTATGATGATGCTTGCCCTATTGCGCAGTACTGTGTCACTTGCAGTGACCTCACCTTTAAGGTCACAGTGGAAGACATCCTGAATTTTATAAATGGGAAGAGGCGCGGTAAAGAGAACTGGAACATCACTCAAGCTTGTAATACATGGTTGACATGAAGATAAGTGGCATTCACACTCTGCAGAACCCAAGAAGACTAGCTATGAATCCTCCATGCCATCTCTGGTATTACTTTTTTCTTAATATTTTATCAATATTTAGAAGAAATGTTGGATCTCCTTTTGTGCTTATCAATTGTAACTTCATGTGAGCATTAATTGTGCCATGTTTGGTTTGCTACAATAACAGAGAACTGGAAGAGGCTAAAGGGTACAGAAAGAGATTTAGCCCTAAATCTCAAAGCTCATGGTATCCTGCGAGATACATAAGGTTAGTAATATTGTAGTAAATGATCAAAAACCAGTATTTTAGCTAATTTAGCTACTCCCATCAAAGGCAGAATCCACCAAGTGTAATTTTAACTAATTTCTGACAACCATGGAGTAAAAGTGGTACATAAAATAAGAAAAGCTATCACAAAAATGAAGACAATTATGATTTGCCTGAAAATAGTGCTTCTGGGTGACTTAAAGTTTTTGGATAATGAAGAAAATTATCCAAATTGACTGAGTACATTTCGAAATGCATAGTGTTTTCAGTAGTGACATTTTAAGGTGTTATTACACTTATGCATACTATGACTGAGCTGCTTGTTCACATTGAGGAAGATTTATTAAACATGTGATGCATGTAATATTTTTTAATATATTGCATTCATTTAATTTAAATTTTGTGTAATTATGTAACCACTGCAACCATGGAAATGGCAGAATCATTAGAAATTCAGTTCTTTATTTATTTAAGAAAAACACAGAGCGAGTTCAGCAGGAATTCATTACTTCACAATAATAAGCTTCAAGCCTTACTTAGCTCATCAACTAGACTTAAATACAGTCCTAGTAACGTGGGAATGCCAAGACGGTCTGCATTGTGTTTTTGGTGTGTCAGGATAGGGTGTTTTAGAGCTTGCATGTGTTGGACGTGTGTATCACAGATCCATAGATTGGTGGTGTTTGTGCAAATTCACCCACAGTGTTTCTCAAGCGATCTCAGACACATCCTGATTTGATAGACTAAGACTTCATCCAAAACGGCTTGCTGGAAAAATGCATATATTTCGCTATATCAAGCACATTATTTGTAAAAGACTGTTCCTTCCATTGTTTCCAGAGTTGGTTTCCCTGAATACCTGCATAGGTGTGCTTCATAATTTTACCTGAAAACACAGACGATTAATATCTATGTTTATGACTGTTTTTGGCAGCCAGGTGAGCTAAACATAGAAAAATAGGGCTCTAGAATATGATCTGCCATACAGTCCTTCCATAAAAAGGCAAAGTGACAGGTCACTGCTGGTGGCTTGTTCAAAGGTATCCCGCAGTGCTAAGGTATGTGTGGTTCCTTGGGGGGCCGGGGGGGTGTGCTACAGTCCTGGTCTGCTGCTCCGTGAAGTCAGGCCCCCCCGATTATGTGATCGAGCTGGGACTGACACAGGGACCAGTAGTGCTGAAGGAGACAGATGGGGATAAGGGGCTGTTTTTATGAGCATGCCTGCAACTGAAGTCACCAGGAAATATAACTAATGCCTTATTGGCACCCTGAGATTGGAATATATTGCTAGCATATGGATAACGATAAATCACCATCAAGTCCACTTAGTCATGAATAAAGATGACACGGATCTCAGTGGCACCCACTGACCTGGGGGCGGAGCTTCCTCATCCTCGATAGGGGAATGACCAAGAGTATGGTGCGTGAATGAGTCCAGAAAGGAAGAACTGCTAATTCCCAAGCTGATGCCAGTCACACCGATATCCAAGGAGTCTGAAGAAAATAAACAATCTGTTATTAAATTTCTATCACATTTGCCTCAATTTTACCAAAAATGTCTTCAGTCTTGCATTTTATTTATTTAATTGGACATTTTTATCCAAAGAAAAGTATGACTGAAGGAGCAGAGGCAGCCAATCTCTGGAGCAACTGGGGTTAAGGGCTTTGCTCAAGGGCCCTATGGTGATCGCAGTCTGCCGACCCCAGGGTTTGAACTGCCCACCTTCCGATCACAGGCACAGTGGTCTAATCCACTGCGTTACACACCACCATATACTGTGAGTACTGCAGTTATTGTGGCTTAAACTGTGGTAACATTGTGTGGTGGTATTGTGTTGTGGCAAAGCAATGGTTTGTCATATAGTTTTGGTTTTTCAGGAACATATCATATATTCACAATCGTAATTCAAGATGGAACAACATGAGATGAGTAATCATAGTACCAATATGGAACAGAACAATTGTCTTCTATAAAAATGTGAATCCTTTAATTATTAAAATTGCAACTCAAACAGAAATTGCAAATGGATTTATGACAACAAACCATATTATTAACTTACATCAATTAGTATTTTAGTTTCTTAAAATGCTTGCAACAGTACTATCAAAGAGATCTGATAAACATCTTAAGACAATGATGGACATAAAACGATGAGAAATGCATGAAGTAGTGTGAAATGATTTCACTAAAATATTTAACATGTAAACTGTGCTCTCAAATCAGAGCAAAAATGTCACCTGATGTACTGAAAATATTTATGGAAACAAAGGGTACTGTAATTTTCCTGTTCTGATAAAATTTCCTAGCAAAGAACAAAATAGACTGACTTTTTCCTTCATTGGAATTTCCCTTTATGTAGGCACAGCTGATTAAACATACTTGTAGCAAGTCAGTGTCAGATTGAGACAGGCAAATAAGTGCTAGTTTTCTGGGGAAATGGGATTGTGGTTCTCTGACAGGAAATAGATATTTGTACCCACCAGTGCCCACAGAAGCTCTACCAGTACGGCTCAGCCCGATGTTGTCCAGGATTGTGAAAGAGCGACGATAAGGGGTATCTGACTACGACACAGAGGAGAAGAAAAGCTTCATAAACATGTCAAATGTTTAAATGTGAGATCACAATTATCTGAGGAAGAATAAGAACTGCTCTGTAACAAAATCGTAGAAATGTACATTTATGTAAAAATATTTCATATCAAATCAATTAAATCTTGATCAATGACATATACGAGTGTATAAAGAAGTTATACAAACAAGTCCTAGAATGTTGGTGAAGGTTTTCATTTTTGTTTCATTTACCCTTGATCACTATTTATTAGATTGACGAATGCAGGTGACCTGACTATTCAGGTGTTTGGTTCTTTGAGACACCATGAAAATCTGCAGTAAAGTGAACGTTTGCGGTTCTAAACGCGCATAAATTATTTATTTCTTCGACGTGGGCTTTTTGGATATTAGGTTCTTACCCTGTAGGTATGAGTGGTATTCGGACGAGAGAAGATGTCCAGCAGGTGGAGTCTGTCCCGGGGGACGGAGGCAGCCGCCTCGTCCGTGACGGCACTATGAGCCCGGCTGTTGGCGTGTGCCCTCTGCCGCTGCCCATTCACACAACACAATGATGTAGAAGAGAGATATGCGTGTGGCGTGGATGGCATAGGGAGACTTATACAAGTATAATTCAGGCAGATCAGTACCAGGCATGGTCGAAGATGCTGGCTGGTGTAGGAGGTCTCCATGTCTCCGACACCGATGGGGGGAAGAAGGCTGTTCCGGCTAAGTGGCATCGATGGAGAGACTTGTCTGTCGCTGACAGTTGCCCTGGAAGACCGACAAAAAAAAAAAAAAAAAAAACGCAAACCTATGAGGACGTAATGGCTGCCTGATGAAGAAGTATCTTATTCTCTGGCTAACATTTAAGCCTATACAGTCTAACTGGTAAACATTCAAAGTACCTGAGTAGCGTGTCTAAATGGATTATCTAGTGTCTCAGAAGTAACGTCTTCACAAAAAGTGAATTTCATTTTATCTGTCAGTATTCCCAGATTGAAACGACGCCTGTGAGGCAGAACAATTTTCACAGAGGCGTCTTTCTGGGAGCTGCGTTCCAAACAGCAGGAGAGACAGAGAGGAGCCCGTGAACGGGATGACTCACAGCCTCGTTCCCCTGATGCCTTCGTCCATGGGTCCTGCTGTGCTGGGCTGCACGGGACCGGGGACTAGGGGCAGGAGGGTCCGCGGGGGCGGGTTTCGGCGCCTCGCCGACTGTGCGGGTCTCAGCAGCGAGGAGGAGCTCTGCTCCAGGGCCCGGCGTGAGCGCGGCTTGCTGGACGTAACGACGCTCGAGCTCGGCCGATGGGACACCTTCTCTTCTGCGTCCCTTTCAGAGCGGCAAAAAAAACAGCAGTGAGATATCGGCTTGTTGTAATGTGAAAAATGATAATAACAAGCCCACCAACTCCATTTTCTCCACCTCTTTCCTTCTCACTCCAAGAAAAATAAAAAAGCATATTAATGGAACTAATAACCATTCATTAAATAATGATGAATCGTTGGTTTTACTGTGTTTTGTCAGCCAAGACACCAAGGTTCCTCTGTTGAAGGGGGATTCCGTGGATGACAATGAGGTCATTGAGGTTCTGATGGGTCCCTGCTGCTCCCACTGGGACTCTGTTGGACTGTGGCGACAGAGAGAGAAAGAGGAAGTATCAGCTGTCTGTGTGTAACTGTCTTGTCAATATCTATATTAGGTCCAACCTTCTATAAGATAAAAATGGTCTCACATTACATTAGCTATAATAGAGGATGTGGTGCCATCCAGTGATAGTTTGACAATGACCCCAATACCAGGTGCAAAGCCTAAAAACTGCAGTTTTGGAGGAGGAAAAAAAAAAAAGCTTTTATGGTGACTAAAATCACTAATTCTGAATGCTACAGCATTGAGCTCCTGTAATAAACCAAGAGAATTGTTAGGAAAACTATGAGGGGTAAACTGTGTTATTGGTGAGGTATACTCAGGTATACTCAGTGTCTGACCACACAGTACTTGCTAAGCCCCCCGCATCAGCCGCTCTCCATCAGGGAGTTACATACAGTGGAGGGTTTTCTCTGCTTTTTGGATTTCCGCCTGGACTTGTGTTTTGAGCCCCTTGACTTTGTGTTCTTTGGAAACAAGACAACGAACAAGAAGAACGGAGAAGAAAAAAAATATAAGGAAAAGCGACATGATAGGTATGGAAGAGGGCAGGGGAAAACAGAAAGGACAAAAGAAGAAAAAGGGGAAGAAGTTCAATCAAAAGCCAGAGAATAAAAATGAACAGAAAACAGTGAAAGCAGTAAGAAGAATATTACTAATCATCATGTAGTTAGAGTATAGTAGTATAGTGATATAAGCTATACTAAATACACGAAAAGTCTCATGGTCTTACTAAGTAGATTTGTCCGTTTTTGGATTAATCTCATCTCTTAGCTGCTTTATTGAAATGATTATTTGAATAATATGTCACCTCTCCTGGTACTTCAGGTGTAAATCAGTGAATAACATCCCCCCCCCCCAGAAAAAAAACAGAGTACCAGTGTATTACACATCAAACTTGTACCTCTACATCATTGTAGATGTGCCAAACTGTCTGCAAGGACAATGGGCCTCATTCACCAACCGTTCTTACGAACAAATTTGTTCTTAAACCCCACGTACGCACTTTTTTTTACAAAGATTCTGACATTCACCAATGTTTTTTTTATCTGAATTTGTTCTTACTGTAGCTAAGAACAGAATCTACGCACACTCAAGACCATTTGTACGCACATTTGAGTAATGATAGTTTGTTCAAAATAACTGGTTATAGCAGTTTTGTTCATTCTACAGTTCATAAAATTACAGTATTTTAATAATTTATAAAAGTAAAATATAAAAAATAATTTTAAAGTGTAAAAATTATTTTCATGGTAGTAACAGCAATCATGCGGATTATAAAGAGGTCAGAATCTTCGTAAAAAAGTGCGTACGTGGGGTTTAAGAACAAATTTGTTCGTAAGAACGGTTGGTGAATGAGGCCCAATGTTTCTTTTATGTTATTTATTTGACAGAATACTGAAGAGCGTAATACTTCGAATTCAATACAGGGGCAGGGACACTGACTTGTAGCTGCAGGCTGGCAGTAAGCTGGGGCAGCCGGCTCTGGCCCAGCCTGGGAAGGACTGTGGGCACCGTGGGCAGGGGGCTGTAAGGGTCTCGGGGGTCTGGCTGCACTGGGCTCAGGCTGACAGTGTTCTTTTCCTCATCTGAACCAGGGGAAACGCACGTTATGAAAGGATAAGCAGATATTAAAGAGTATGCAGCACTATGCATTAACAAGTACAGAAAAAATGTATTGTGATACATTATGTATTGTGTGTTATGTAGCTAAATCGCTCGTGTTTTAGCGTAAGTGGATTATTGACTATTTGACTACTGATTTGGCATTGACTCTTTTGCGTGACAGCCCAAAGTAAAACCCTTCAGTGTAACAGTACTTGGTGATAAATGAACAATTCTGCCTGCAGCAAACTTTGCTACTTTTGAGATTCAACACCTTGTGCGAGGGTTACAGATCTGTGATCTACCAATCCGTGCCTCACTACCGGGGGGGGCAGGGAAGCGTACCAGAGACGCAGCCCTCCCAGTGCCGGCATATTAGCTCGGCCGTCCAGCCCACCAGCCCCCGCCACACGTCGTCGAACAGCAGGTCCAGGATCGCCTGCCGCCGACACCGGTATGGCGAGAGGGGAGGGAGCCGGCACCTGTGACGGCCGCTCCCCATGCAGTCGCGGTCCCAGTCCTCGTCCCTGTAATCACATGACCATCTCATGCTGCACTGTATAGCTCAGAAAGGGACAGAACACCTAAGATATGAAAACATAGGGCTCAGTCACGTTCAGTTTCACTATTCAGTATATAATCAGTTACTTTAATAACAAAAAAGAGAATTTAGGACCATTTTAATATTCTAAATTCTTACTATTGTTTACTATTAGCCGAAACGTGGCTGTCAGACTATACTGTGACCACATCTAGCATCACTTGCACGCAGGTTCACAGAATGACATCCCAGTTTTTGTTGCAATATATTTAAACCTGTAAACTTCTATGTCTAGAGAAAATGATACGTCGACAATCTTCTTTCAGGAAAGAATCCAGTCCAAACTGGTTTGTTCTGATGCACTGAGGGCTTTTAAGGGACTTTAGCTTGTTGGGTAGAATGTACCACTCCTGCGCTTCGATTTTTATGCACCGTGCAGTACAAAAAGCAGACCCGGTAGAGTATGATATTTTTATGAGCGTAGCATCCCACTGAGAATTCAGACCCCATCAAAAAAGACTGATAGAAGAAATAATGGACAATATGGAAGTTTGAAGCCAGCACTATGACTTTGCCTGGGCTACACAAGGACATTCGCTACTTAATATACTAAAATGGGCATGCCGTAAACCTATTAGTGTAAGGAAAGGAATGGATGTCCAACAAAGTGCTTACAAACATGAGTACTCACAAGTCCCGGGAGTCAAATGCCAAGTATTCCTCCATGAGTCCCTCAGCCTCAATAATCCGGGGTCGGTCATCACTGGCAGAAGTATGTTCTGCTTCCACACCTAACCTGGACAGCTTTGCTTTTCGACCATGGACACTCAGCCTGGTTGTAAAGACACACCCAATGCCATTTACAAACACATTGCATATTTATGGAAGTTGCATGCAGTAACATTAATTTTGGCTTTTTATTTTAAGAACATGTACATTAAGACTGGTGAGTATCTCAGGTCACTGGATACAATACTTACTCAGTAGTATTGTCATCTACGGTACTCGTTGCATCCCTGGCAGCCCCCGTCTCAGTGATGGAAAACCACTGGTAGCCATCATCAGTTGGACAAACTAGCTGAGTTCCCAGTATCCTGTGAGCCCAAGCATCAAGTCATGGGCTATTTTAATACAACATAGGTCAAAGATCGCCAAACACTCTATCACCTAGCAATTGTTGGCAAATCCCAACAACAATGAACTGTATTACTTTCCTATGAAGGTCTAGAATATGTGCATCTATTGATGTACATATCATGTTTCCGGGTGATTATTTGACAGCGTTTTGTAGATATTGTATGCTATATGATACATTAATTTGACTAATTAATCGATTGATTCATATGACAGAATAGAATAATCATTAATAATGAAGAAATACAAGCTCTAAAATGATGTGTTACTCCTGGCTATGATTGGCAGTTCCTGGGCTTATGAAAAGGGGATATCGCTTTAAGACTAAGCCCTCATGCAGAACGAGCAGCAGTGGCATGGTGATAAATTACCGAAGGTGAGGGAATCTGGTTGCCCACCGCTGGCATTCCTCCTGCAGCCCCCCAAGCTGCCCCTCGCTCCGGCACTCATAGAGCTCCTCGTCAATCTCCTCGAACATCCGCTGCACCTGCCGCGAAGCCGCCTTGTCGAACTCCTGTGCCGTGAGACAAAGCGATGTGCGCAGTGAGGTCAGCCCAGCCCCTCGGCCCCCATCCCAGAGAAGGACTGCAACAACCAATCTTCGAATTTCCTACTGCTCATCCGCTATTAGCTGAACGCTGCTCTTTGGACTGTTTTCAGAAATGTGTGTGGGTAGTTAAAGGAAGTTCCTGAATGATCTGTGTACTTTTAAAAGAAATAAACAGCCAACAGTCCAGTTGCAGATAATTTTGTTCAACAATTCAGTCTGGAAATGTGTCATTATAGTGTTATTGTCATTATATTGTTGTTCACACTTGTCTCCTGAAACAACACGAGTACATATATAGCTAGACACTAGAGACACTGTTAAGGAATTATGTCACAGATGGCCGAATGAGCAGAAATTTGAACTTAATAATCCATCCATTTACTAAACTCTGACATAATCCTCTTTAATCATTTTACATCCATAACGTAATTCATTTTGTTGATATTTCTAATGTACCTATAGCTGTTTTCCTATCCATATTCTAAGTTACAAATCATTTTATCAGTAATATATATAAATAATTCTTCTGGTAAATCTTTTATCTTTCCAGGAATATCTAGCCAATTTTCAGCTATTTATGGAAGTATGACCTCATCCCAATCATAAACCAGACATACATGGATTAGTTTCATGATAGAATATTCATTGGCTCTCTCAATTTTTATCACTATCCCCCCCCCCCCACAAAAAAAAACAAAAACAACAAGAAATATGTATCCAAGAGGATGACCTTCAAGGTTTAAAATTTCAGATATTTCTATCTTGTTTTGGCTAAACCTCAGGCAAGCATTTATGTCCTAAGTGAGCTGTGGTTTCTTGCTACAGTGGTTGCTGCTGCCGAATATCACATTTATCCCAGTGCACAGCTTTGCAGATTCCTGTGTGTAGGGTTAGGATTCTTTGTTTGCTTTTACATCTTGCTGTTAGAGAGTCACAAAATCACACTCTTACATTTTCTGTTCATTTGGACAAAGTACTGGGACACACCTCTCAATCACTGAATTCAGGTGTTTCATTCAGACCCATTGCCATGGGTGTATAAAATCAAGCACACAGTCTTGCAGTCAGGTTTACAAACATTTGTGAAAGAATGGGTTATTCTGAAGAGCTCACTGAATTCAAGAGTAGTACTGTCATAGGATGCCACCTTTGCAATAAATCAGTTTGCAAAATTGCAATTCCATGGTCAACTGTAAGTGATTACTGCAAAGTGGAAGGGGGTTTAGGAACATCAGAAACTCAGCCACGGAGTGGCAGACCATGTAAAGTAACAGAGCGGGGTTGCTGAATGCTGAGGCATATAATGTGTAAAAGTTGCCAACGCTCTGTTGACTCAATAACTGCAAGAGTTCCAAACTTCCTCTGGCATTAATCCCAGCACAAGAACTGTGTGCTGGGAGCTCCATGGAACGGCCTTCCATGGCAAGTAGCTGCAAGCAAGTCTCACATGACCAAGCACAACGGCAAGTGTCGGATGGAGTGACTGCATTGTGCCAAGTGTAAAGTTTGGTGGAGGAGGGATAATGCTATGGGGTTGTTTTCAGGGGTTGAGCTAGTCCCCTTAGTTCTAGTGAAGGGAACTCATAATGCTTCAGCATACCAAGACATTTTGGACAATCCTATGTCTCCGACTTTGTGGGAACAGTTTGGGGAAGGCCCTTTTCTGTTCCAGCATCACCGTGCCCCCATGCAACAAGCAAAGGCCATAAAGTCATGGTTAGGTGAGTCTGATGTGGAAGAACTTGACTGGCCCACACAGAGCCATGACCTCAACCACAACAAACACCTTTGGGATGATCTAGAAAGGAGATTGTGAGCCAGGTCTTCATTTGCAACATCAATGCCTGACCTCACAAATGCTGTTCTGGATGAATGGGCAAAGATTCTCACAGACACACTCCATAAACTTGTGGAAAGCCTTCCCAGAAGAGTGACAGCTGTTATGGATGGAGACCAACTCCATATTGATGCCAATGGATTTAAGAATAAGATGTCATAAAAGTTCCTGTAGGTGAAATGGCCAGGTGTCCCAGTACTTTTGTCCATACGGTGCATCATACCCAACTGATGCATAAATACTAGATGCAAAATGCCCCTTAGCTAGAGGCATGCGTATGTGAAATGTGTCAGAATGATGCATGGGGAGGTTACTCCAAGCTATTTATCTTCCATACATTTTTAATAACAATTTACTTAATTAGGTTTGTGGTGGCTAGAAGCATGAGCGAGCTCCCTCTCAAGAGTGTGTCCCTTGCATGCCACTAATACAAAGGCATTTTTCTCACACAGTAAACCTCGTGTCTCCAGATTGGTATAGGTAAAAAAAAAATGGAGATCAAGCTATCAGTGACAGTTAATGTTTTATCTGGGTTTCAAAAATGCCACCAGCCTTAGTTAATTGATTGGTCAATCAACCAATCACTCAATTGTCATCCAACAAGATCCAGAAAGGAAACTTACATCATAACCCCAGGAAAATACTGAGCTTCTCTCTGTGGAGATGCCGGTACCAGAGTAGCTATGGATGCCAGACCATGACCTTTCAGTCTCACTGGTGGTGACTGACGACCTCCCAGATTCTCCAGAGGCCTCGGAGCTAAGATAAGGGAGAAAGAAGTGCTGGAAAGGTAGTACCTAACATGGCAAATCAGAAGAATCTAAAACGAAGTCCAATTCAGCTACAAACCAGAAAAGTACAGGGTCCTTCTCTCTATAAACATTGCGCCTATGAAGATGTCTAGTGAACCATCAGTCTCCCTAACCTCCAACATATATAAATAAGAATAACTAGTACCTGTTGCAAGTAGAGAATGCCTCCTGTCGGTCATGGAAGGGATACTTTGGCAAGTAGCCATCAGCTTCTTCGGGGAGTGGGTGGTGATCTAGATTACTCCGGGATAACCCACGTCTGTGCAAAATTTTGAAAATGATCTATTTTATAGATTTATTTTGATGCTACAATCATCAACTCAATTTAACAGAAACTTTTTGTGCTGATCGAGACTACGTAGTAAGCATAATGTTTACATCTAAGGGAAAGTAATACAAAATGCAGACATCTCTATATAGCTATCTGCTCCGTGTCTTCCACCAGATTATTTACTGATGAAGAATGTCCTCATACGATTCGCTATACGGTATCACTAGTGATTGACCTAGCATTTCTTACGCAATTCGAGCTACGACCATTACTTTTAGCTCGCTAACTACACATCGACACAATTAGCTCAGAAATCATGACCACTTACATGTAATTAATATATAATACTCACATTTCGAGGCTGTGCGATACCGGCCGTCTCGTGTACCGCGAAATCATTCTACTACCCTCAGCTTTTAACGAACCATCTCTACAGTCGTTCCTTCCTCCCCCAGTGTCTCTTCTGATCCCCCAGCCCAGCTGTGTGTCTGTTGACCGGGGTCAACCATTGTTTTCACCCGTCTCTCACCTCTCCACTTTGCAGACTAGCTATAAGCAATGCAAGTGATTACAAGTAATTAAGTATCTTCCTTTGCGCTAGCGAAATATTTATCTACCTTTGTTCGTAAATAGCTTAGCGAAATTGTCAAATATAAGCTGTCCAGTTAGCTGTTACAAATATAATGACTTTATGAAGTAATTTGTGCGCTCATCTATATTGAAATGTGAATATAAACATTACTTATTGAAATGCTGTACAGTACAAAATTTTGCATAACTACCTATCTAATCACTTGAATTGTTCGCATGCATTTATTTCAATAAGAGTCACAACAACAACATCCAGGCTGTCATGGATACTTGACTTCCTTCCCGTCCCAGTTTGTGGGAAATGTAGTTTTACACCTAAACTCTACCCCAGTGCACCCAGCGGGATATTAGCGTCAAATATTGGTTTCCAAGGAATTTAAATTAAGGTAAATTCGGGTGTTAGTTTAAAAATCTTTACTTATCGGGATTATTACCGCGATTTTTTTGTAAATAAAGTTAAGTGTGTAGAGTAATTTTTAAAATAAAACGTCACTGTAGCGCAGGAACGTATGTTACGGAAGTTTGTTTCCGATCGGGACGGTTTGGTAGTCGCGGAACACAGCAGGCTGAGTATGAAGTGAGTGGTCCGTGATACGCCAGGCTCTTTACAACATTAAAAAAATTTTTGAATATTCGCTTTGTAATACAGAAACTCATAATCCATGGTTTGAAAACAGGTAATTGTCTAAATTCCGTTATTTGTTTGTATAGATCAGTTTCTGGCTGTGAAGTATTACCACTCAGCCTAGGCTCTTTAAGGATTAAGAAACATTTTAAATAAACTGTAGGTTTTCGATTAAAGTATAAATGTAATTTAAATTAATGCATACTGAATTTTATCACGTCATTTTTATGGTTTAGTAAGATTTGTTTTTGAAAACTTATTCTATATCAATGCTGGAAATTTTAGCTATAAATTACTACATCATGTCCATTGACTTTCAGGAAAAAAGGCTCTTAACTATCACTATGGACGCCCTCAGACGGCCTGCCGTGTTTGATGATGCGGTTCAGTATCAGTTATTTTTAGTTACACCTGATTCCTCTAAACCCCATACCCGCGACACAGAGTATCTGCAGCAATTGGTACAGAAGATCCTGGCAAAGTTTGCCCCTCTTCTAGTTCAATACATTTGGCAACACGAACCCTTCAATATCAACTACTATCCAGAAAAAGGTGAGCCAGTTTTCTAATTTTTGCTAATTGATTTTGGTAACTTAGTGGACAATAGTTTAAACTATGCTGTGTTCAGGGTCCCCTGACAAGACGTCGTCTTGGTGTCCCTGGTATATTTTGCCAGGCATGGGGGCCCCCAACATTACATTTTAGGGCCCCTATAAAATGCTGGGGCTCCTGAATCTGCCAGGTTCTCCATGCCACTCCAATGTCCCTAGTCATAATTCTTTTTCTTTAAGGATAAACTGGAACACAAGCTAACTTTTATTTCTATACCCTTAGGCCAAAAAGGAAACATGCATCATTATTATTAATATAATTGTGTGAATACTGTTAATATCAATATAATAAATACCTTTTTTCCAATAAATTATTTATGTACATTTTCACATTGGTTATTTTGTCTTACAGGAGGTGTTCCTGCCTATATTGGAGGTTCCACTAAATATGGAGATAACGTAGAGGATGAATGGTTCATTGTATACCTTCTTCAACAGATCACACTTGCATTTCCTGAACTGGCTGCCAGGCATGTTTGTTTAAAATCATTCCCCAGAAAATGATTTTTCATTATTTACAGGAAAGTGTATCCAATAGTCATTTTTTGATAACCCTTTTATTGCAGAGTTCAGGACAACGACGGGGAGTTCCTCCTTATTGAAGCTGCAAATTACCTTCCTAAATGGCTGAATCCCGAGAGCAGTGAAAACAGGGTAAGTTGTATATGTCAACTATTTAAATTACCTTTATGTTAGGGCTCAAATACTAGGTGCTATGACTTTAACAGAATAACTCCAAAGAGAATTATACTAAGTTAATATCAAAATATGTATTAACTAGTTGGATTTCACAAAGTCAAATGCTTATGTGTTCAATAAATCTATTCTTTCTGCAGCTTTTTCCACATTCAAAAGAAATTAATTACAAATGCATGAAAAAATTGTCATTAAGGCCAATTGGCTTCTTTAACTGCTAATAGTGTATGACTATTTGTTTGAGTGAGTGCATGTGTGTTCTTTGTAGTCTGGTTCTTGATGTGCCGCAGCCTTGTGCACTGTGCTGGCTAACCAGAATTTGTGGTTGCAAATGAGTGATTGTACACTATTTCATTGTATAGTATTTACAGTTTAGCATCACTTTGTTAGTGAAGATATATACGTTTCAGCTGGTTTCAGCTGGTGCATGAAGGTGAATATAAGCTGGAAACATATCACAAACATTAAATTCAAGGTTGTTTAGCTATATTTGTTTCCTAGAGTTTAAATTGTGTACACATTTTCTCTTATTGGCTGTGTAATAATCAAGGAATCAAGCCTGGATCTTTATGTGTGATATTTGTGATTGGAGTGGTATTATTTAAGAAACTCCTAAAAGAAACTAGAAATAGCTAGAAGACTGAGAGGCTAATGGAACTATTTTCAGTTTGTTTGTAGAACAAGGCCCTTTTTTCAAACTCCTGTCTGTGTTCTGTTAAAGGTGTTCTTCTACCGAGGGGAACTGCACATCTTGCCTATACCTTCTCATGCTGGGGACTTGGGCTGGCCTAAGGATGTGGTCCCCAGAGAGGAGGAAGCCTTGGCCTTCCTCGTCACACACAAAGAAGCCTGCTTGGCAAGCAGCAGAATCCGCTCTGCAGTTAGGAAAAAGATTGAAGGGTAAGAGATCCACTGACATTTTAGCACTATAGGAAAACTCTTTACTTTCCTTGATCACATTTAAAAAGCTTTGGCTTATATTTGGTTGATTTTACATTGTATTTGACCTCTGATGTAATTGTATATAACATGTATATTTTTTAAAATAATTATAGTAGTTTTTTTCTATTTTTATACATAGATTAGCAAATAAACTCAAACACACAGAGCAATTCATTTAGCATTTAAATGAATTAAGCATTTAAAATAGAAGCAAGAGCATTTTTTTTTTAACTGGATAATAAATAGTTTTTTGTGCCTTTTGTGTCCAGGTACCCTGAGAAGATCCGCAGCAATCTGCATCGTGCTCACTGTTTTGTCCCAGCTGGGGTAGCTGCTGTCCTGGCCAGACGGCCGGACCTCATCGCCCCCGCAGTGTCTGCCTTCTACTTGCGAGACCCTCTGGACCTCCGCGCCTGCCGCACCTTCCGCACCTTTCCGCCAGAAACCCGAGTCCTCACCTCAGTAGGCATGCGTGCACCTGTGGGCCACCTGTAGTAACAGAAGACGTGTATTTTCACATGTACAATGTTTATCAGGCACATTTAACCAAAGAAACATATACAGCTCAAAAAATTACTTTTTTGAATATTTTGCTTGATCTCAGCGTTTAAATGATCTTGAATGTTCTCCGCGACCCAGATGGATGAAGCGGTATAGATAATGGATGGATGATCTTGATGGTGTTGTAAAGCTATGATGTGCCTGTCAAAGTGTTAGTTTAACCGTTTCAAAACCATTTAGCAGTAACCATCAATATCGCATCAAGTTATTTAACTTTATTTAATTTAAAAACGTGAGCTGTTGGTGAAATGTATTGAATACATGGGATGTCTGGGCTTCATTACTGTTCATTTCCAAATTTTCTAATGTTAAATTGTGTTTTTTTTCTGAACAAATGTATACTTACTGGCCAGCTAAATAGCTTTAAACATTAATTTCCCTGAGATTTGTGTGCAGTACTGTATATTTTCAGTGCTCTGTCTGCCCTGGTCCATGCTACAGTTCACTCGGTGTGTCACACAGGCTCTGCTCCATGTGTTTCCGCAGGTGCTGTTCACACGGTGTCTGTACGCTCAGCTTCAGCAGCAGCACTTCACTCCAGACCGACAGAGCAGCTTCATTCTTCCACCCCGCTCGCAGCCACATTACCGCGCGCATGAGCTGGGCATGAAGCTGGTGACTATACACCTTCCATCACAGACCCATAAAAGCCATTTGTTTTTTTAATGATGTGTCATATTTGTGGTTGTGTGCTTTGAATAGTCGACCCCATTGTACCATCACTTAAGATGGTGGTTTAATCTAAATGATCCTGATTGCGTGGTTTTATTGCTAACTGTCGCACTATGGGGCAACAGGCCCATGGTTTCGAGATCTTGTGCTCAAAGTGTAGCGAGCCGTCCTCGGACCAAGACGTCCCCATCAGTGGTAATCCCCTCTGGAAGGGATTTATTGAAAGTCTGGAGAAGAACGGCTACTTCAGAGTAAGTTTCCCCGGGATGATATTTGTACCGTGACGCTGGCGTTTTTGTAATCTCATCTTTGCAGCATTTGGTTCTGCTTTGTTTTACTCCCGTTTTATTCTGCTTCCTTATCAGGGAGAGCTGGAGGGTTCTGCCCACTATAAAGAACTAATGTCGCAAGCAGAGACTTTCTTCAAACAATCCGTCACCACTCCACACAGGTCTGCATCTCTAATTCCATGCTTGATGTGTATCTCAAAACCCATAGATTTTCTGTATTCTAGCTTCCCATTGCATGGATTTTGTGCAGATGAAATGCAGAATTTAACATTTAAATTGCTTTCTGATGGTACGTGTCCTGCAAGGTCCCCTGGGGAAGAGGTTCTACAGGTGTTGCAAAGCTCCCCATATAGTATAGAAGAGATGAAGGAACAGGAAGCCAATTTACCTCCTGAGGACAGTAAGTCTCAAACTGCTTTCTGTGGCCCCAATAATGTGTACTTTTTATTTTCTTAGCTGCACTGGAAACTAGGACTATCGCTTATGCTATTTCTTGCTTTTGTATGATTTCAACTTAATGTCCCACAATTACCAAATAAAAAATTCCTCGTCCTTTTACGTTCACGTTTTTAGGTGATAGCTGGCTCGAGATCTCGCCCCAGGAACTGGATCGTCTGCTAGAAGAGACGACAGGTTTTGGCAGCAGACAATCAAACTTGGGTCAAGACAGCAAGCAGGAGGGAGCAAAGTATGAAGAGGCGAGCTACAGCCTGGTAGCAGTGACACAGGGCGTGAAGAACTTCATCAAGGCTGTGTCATCACACGAGGGAGCGGAATTTCCCTGGTGAGCTTGGAATATTACCCAGCATGCTGAGCAGCTTTTATTCTAGAACTCGATTACTTTTACTAGCATATCTTAGTTAATAGTACAATAACTGTTAATGACTTTCTGCTTTGAAAAAATACTTTCCGTTTTGTGTTGCAGGTCCCATTCACAGGAGCCCTTCAGTTTTGATCCCAGCTCCATGGCCAACACTTTGGAAAAGCTCCTTGGTAACGCTGATTTGTGTGGTTCTTGAGGGTCTTGCCGTTTCCCCTTCTGCTGCTAACTTGCGTATTAAATTACGCAGGAGGAAATGCTGAAGAGTTGGATTCAGATGATCTGGAAGATGACAGCATTGATGACGGCGATGATGATGACGAAGATGTCAACGAGGTAGATGAAGGTGGTGCGGTGCCTGAGGGCAGAAGTGGAGGGGAAACAGGAGCTGAAGATTTGGGCAGCCTTAGGAGATATATGGAAGAGATGGACCACCAACTGAGGGATACAAACATTGGACAAAGCTTCTGCAAGCCAGTGAGTTTGATGTTTCTTTCCTCTGCATTTCAGATTACTGAGCAATGATTGAATTCTGACTGTAACTTTGAACTTGGCTGGGCAGTATGCAGTAAAAATGATATCTCAATATTTTCACAATATGAATATTTATTATGATATTCTAAAATTGCTATGCAGAAAATAGTGTTTAGTGTTTTTGAGTTTTTCTGATTATGATGACCAAATTATTTTGCTAATAGTTACGGAGCATGTGCCAGGTATAATGATAAATTATGCCAACTAACTCATACCTTGATGGAATTAGTGTAAACATTGTGCATTGTAACTTAATTATGCATGAAAACACGTGTTGTGGCTATAGTACTATACAATATTCGAATTGATGACAGTATGAATCACAATATGATATTTTATGGATATATTGTCCAGCCCTACTTTGAAAGTACTGTGTAATATTGTGACACCCATACCAATTTGCCATTTATCTCTCCAGCAGGCCATGGACAAATCGGGTGTTGCCGAAGCGTTCCCACCAGAAGAGGATGAGATCCAGCCTCTGAATGTAGACCTGAACCTGGTGGCTAATCTCCTGGAGTCTCTCAGCTCCCAGGAGGGATTGGCTGGGCCTGCCTCCAGTCTCCTGCAGAGCATGGGTGTCCACCTGCCACCAAACGCTGACCAGCCCTGAGCCCAAGACGTCAGACCCCCTCTCCAAATGGCTGTGGTATCAGCAGCGTGAAAAACTGCTGTCAGATTGAAATTGTTACTCTAATCTGACATTTTTATTCGTAATTCTTTTTCCACGTATGAATGAGATTCCTTTTTAAGTTCTATTATTATCTTAAATGATATGGATGCTCATGAAGATATCATTCTGTGAATATTATAAATTTTGAAATAAACTTATTTTGTAAAGGTGTATTTTAGTCAATCTATTTTTTAATAGGATTTACCTGTCAATTATACAGTCCTGGATGGGATGACTCAAAGCCTTTCTCAGGAAGTGCAATCAGTGGTGGAGGAAGTACTGAAGCTTAGTACTTAAGTAAAAGTGTAAGTATCCTGCAAAATGTGTACTCAATGTATGTTTGAGCTGGGTTGTCTGAAGCTAAGTAGAATTTGGTCTGGCCAGTGTTTGGATGGGAGCCTTGTTGAGTTGGTCTGGGAAGATATTGCTTCTTTACTGTAAGGCCTCATTAAGGGTTGTTTACTATGGTTTGGAAAAAGTAGGGGTGATGTCATGACTAAAATCTGTCCAGTTTTTGCAGGCTATGGGTGAGGGTGTCTGGGACTACCTGACTGTAGGTTCCACACACAGGGAGCTATGGGGGTGGTGGAGGTTTGAACCCTAGCCCTTGGGCTGTGAGGCAGCAGTGCTAACCACTGTGCTATCTGGCCACCCCCCTCCTGCTGTATGTAACTGATGTAGTTGCTTTCTTTAGGCTCCAGCTCACATTCTCAGTGATCAGTGTTTTAAGCTGTCAGCAGCCATGGTACCTGTGGTTTGGATTGGGTAGTCTGTGTGAAGCTAAGCAGGATTTGGTCTGGCCAGTGTTTGGATGGGTGAGTTGATGGTCTGGGAAGATACTGGTTCTTTACTGTAAGGGTTCTTTGGTATCTTTTGGAAAAAGTAGGGGTGATGGCCTGACTGAAATCTGGCCAGGGTGTCTGGGACTATCTGACTGCAGGTTCCACACACAGGGAGCTATGAGGGTGGGGGAAGACTTGAACATTGGTCCTTGGGCTATGAGGCAGCAGTGCTAACCACTGTGCTATCTAGCCAGGAGGGACACTTTGAGCTACTTCAGCTTTTATGAATTACTTTAAAGTTGAAAGGGTTCTGTGCTCGGCTAAAATGTTTGGTTAGTTCCT
>JAODLC010000065.1:9914482-9946129 GCA_026781145.1 Hippopotamyrus pictus
CACACCCTGAAAATCAGCTTTCCCCTTCAGGCAGACAGACAGACACGAACACACACACATACACATACACACACACACACACACACACACACACACACACACATATATATATATTTTATAAATGAGAACTTCAAGTAAAGTGTTACCAGATCTTTCAGTAATTTTTTGACAGACTATAAAACCATAAACAAACCAAAGCTGCACGTAAAGTCAGTCATTAAATACTAAGCTGACTCTCGTCCCAAGGATACAATAAAAATGTATTGAATAGCAGACTTTGCTTTCTCTGCTTC
Organism: Hippopotamyrus pictus; assembly: GCA_026781145.1. NCBI lineage: Eukaryota > Metazoa > Chordata > Actinopteri > Osteoglossiformes > Mormyridae > Hippopotamyrus > Hippopotamyrus pictus. The sequence continues at coordinate 9,914,776 of JAODLC010000065.1, forward strand.
CCAGGTTTTATCTCGAACCTGACCCTCCAGCGGCAGTACTTCCCCAGTGATGAGGACCAGACTGGTGCAGCCAAGGCCCTCCTAAGGCTGCAGGACACCTACCAGCTGGACACCAACACCATCTCAACTGGGAATTTGCCCGGTGAGCTTCAGGCTGTCAGTGCATGTGCAAGGGTGCCAACTGTCACGCATCTGGTACACGCTCATGTAGGAAATCATGCAGCAAATCTGTATTATTCCATCATAAACCTACAATTAGCTACATCAAAAGCGTTGGTGCAGTTTGCAAAATAAAACTGTTAGATACATGTAAATGCATGTGTATGCATGTGCAGCCTTGTCTCAAATTAAAAATTTCACTGGAGCCAGCTGACCAAAGTTGGCAACCCTGCATGTGTCTGTGACCATTTCATAGACTAGTCAGTACTTTATTGTTCCAGGATTGTGGGGGTCAAATCTGGATCCATAGCTCTTTTTTTGTATGACTCCTCATGTTTCCATGGAGCACCTACAGTTATGATCTATGTTTCAAAGATATCCTGGTCGGAATTATTGGGTGAGATTACCCATAGTTGGCGATGTAGATTTTCCTAATGAATAAATACATATTTAGCAATCCATGTAACTTGTAAGTATCTTCAGTGAAATCTTTGCTGATCACAAATTGTTACTTATAAATAATTATCAAATATATTTTGATATGTAATTTTCTTACTTTGCGTTGATGCTGATTTCATTACAGGAGTGACCCACAAGAGCAGTATGACAGTAGAGGACTGTTTTGAACTGGGCAAAATTGCCTATTCAGAGGCGGACTACTATCACACAGAACTTTGGATGGCCCAGGCGCTCAGGCAACTGGACCAGGGTGAGGAGTCTACTATCGACAAGGTGGCCGTGCTGGATTATCTCAGCTATGCCATCTACCAGCAGGGGGAGCTGGAGAGGGCCCTTGGGCTCACCAAGAGGCTGCTCAAAATAGGTGAGTGTCTGCAACAGCTGAGAAGCAGCACCATGAAGCATAGTACGTCTAAACTTTCACACTGGATTTATGTACGATTTACCTGAAGGTCATGAAAACAAATACTCGTGTTTATCTGTAGGCGTCGTCAAACTCGACTCTTGTTTCTGGCTTGGTTATCAAATAATGCCGATTTCCCGTGACTTCTGCTCCCAGATCCCGAGCACCAGCGTGCTAACAGTAACCTGAAGTACTTTGAATACCAGCTGGAGAAACAGAAACAGGCAGAGGCCAAGGAGGAGAGCAATGGGCAGGAGGAGAGAGAGTCGGCTAAAAAGAGCAGGTCCACAGCTCCTCTCCCAGAGAGGAAGAAGTACGAGCAGCTGTGTCGTGGAGAGGGAGTCAGATTGGTGAGGATTATGGCCCACAGACAAACAGTCTCTGCTTACAATGTTTGCACCACATCAATAATCAAAACATCAATCAGTCAGACATTTGGGTGACCAGATAATCCATGTTAGGTCGAACATTTTGATCTAGGACAGGATTTGTAAACCACCAACTGAATTTTAAAGCACTTTCTAAGACCTGAAACAGCTCAAAGTGTCCTCCTGACATGGATTATCTAGTCACCCTATTAATTTTCGTTGTGCAGATGTGGTTTTTAAGTCAATAGACAAAGTACTATCAGTAAGGTACCGTTATTACACTTAACAGGTGGCTCAGGGTAGGTATTGCACGTGGCATTGGAGTGCACTGTGGAAGTAGCTGGGGGTACGTGAGGCGATTCCTACACCAGTGGTTGGAAGCAGATGAAGTATATGTCAGAAGATGGGCCTGCATGGTTATGTGGGGACTGTTTCTCACACTGTTTGTGGGGACATCTTTTTCTGTAGACACCTCGCAGGCAAAGCCGCCTCTTCTGTCGTTACTTTGACAGCAACCGGAACCCGCTCTACCTGATTGGGCCAACGAAGCAGGAGGACGAATGGGATCGCCCGCGCATCGTCCGCTACCATGACATCATCTCTGACAGTGAAATCAAGAAGGTCATGGAGCTGGCAAAGCCAAGGGTGAGTTCTCTTGATTGGTGGATTACGGGTAGCTTGTGGGTGGTAACATGGATAAGTTTTCAAATACATGATTTAAGCATGGAACATGCTTGTAATCTTTTAGATCTTGTATTTTAAATGAGATTTTTCCAGGAAAACCATGATTAAGTAGGACATTTGAAAAGATGAGTTATTTACATTTTTGAAAAAGCTTCAAAACAATATATAACATCATGGGATGTCTTAAAGATTACAGCAGCAACAAAATAAGTTTATACATAGTGCAAGACATCATCTAAATAAAACAAATGGGTGTATTGAAAAGTCACATGGGTGTATTCAAAAGCTCACTGGCAAACTTGCTCTCCTTCCACAAGGTAGGCAGTCCTCATTTTCACTCATTCTTTCTAACTTTATTCATATAGGCAAATCAATTTTGTGAGTAGGCACCATTTCAAAACGACACACAAGACAAAAAAAAAACATACACAGATATTTACGGCCGCTGACATGCGAGTCGTGAGTGTCAATACGTGACAACTCATTGAGAATGTGTAGAGTTATCTGTAGAATATGAGAATGATGAGTGATGGAGGAGGAAATTAAGAAATGCAATCTGACGGAGGAATCTCGGTCATCGGCCAGATTACCCTGGGAATGATGAGTGAGGGGGGAGGGGGATTAAGAGATGCGATTTGATGGAGGAATCTCGGTCATCAGCCAGATTACTCTGACTGCAAGTTCATTATAAGCTTAATAACCTGTTATTCACAGTCAATGTAGGAACGTTATTGGTTGACTGAATAATTAATTTATACATTATGTTTTTACAAAACATTGGGTAGACACCGGCTTACCTAACTTGATTGGCACAACGCCAGTGTCTGTTTTAATTTCTGACATCTCAGTCTTGTCTAGCCATCAGCTGTGTACGAGTGTAGGCTCAAGTTTATTCATGCATAATCCTTCATCGGTGCCAAGCATCCTTAAAGTATCATAATGGATATATTCACCTATCTATTTAAAAGACAGGTCATTAAAGAAGTTAAGTCAATTTCAACCAGGTAGGCCATTTTTCTCATGTGTTGAACTAAAAACAGTAGCCTGTAACTTAGTCCATACTTTGCTGGAGTGGGTCACAAATGTCAGGAAAGTAGTGTTGCAATATTTTAGAGAAGAAATTATTTGGACTAGGGACTGCTTTGAGTTTCATACTGTTGCAAACAGGCGACAGCATAGGACTAATGTTGCATGTGTAATAAGAGTTTTGATTCCATATGTTCCATATGGTGTGAGATAAACCCCTCTGTTGGTCATTATCAATGCATCACCATCAATGTATGGCTCTGGTGTCTATCTGAGCCTTGAATATGAGCCTATTGGATGATCAATGAGGATATTTTTTCTAGGGTAACTTTGAAGGTTCTGTAAGATGTTTGTCCTATCTTCTGCTCATCTTTGAGGCTGAGGTTTAGACAAGTGCCTTTTTTGCCTCTTGTACTTGGTTACTTTTCTCTTTTTAATTAAGAGTTTAATTTAAAGAAGAAAATTATACATTTGAGCTATAGTATGCAACATAAGGTACACATATAATTAACTGGACCTTTGTGGGCATGGAGTGGTTCAGCATTTAGGTATATGGCTGTTTTCCAAAGGTTGGAATAGCTTACAGAATAATGGAGCTTGGAGGAATGGAAGGAGTGAATGGAGTTTGCATGGATGGGAGCGTCCATCGTGTTGCCCCTCGTGAGACAGTAGGTGTGAACAATGAAGAGTCTTTCTGAGGCCATGAAGCACAGTGTTAGCTCAGCAGGTGGAGTGGTAGGCACAGTGTAACCCATCTCCTCTCGGCCGGTTGGCTCTACAGCTACGCAGGGCCACCATCTCCAACCCAATCACTGGTGTTCTGGAGACTGCCCACTACAGGATCAGCAAGAGGTAAGGGCCTGCAGGAACAGAGGGATTAGTGGAGGTGGGGCTGTAGCTGAGCCTAGTGATGGGCAAATGGAGCTTCATGAACCACTTGCTGTATTTGTTCACTCCACTAGGTGGTGCTCTTGGCTTGCTTTGGAACATGCTTTGAGCCCTTTTTTGAACAGACAGCACCATCTAGTGGAGTCAAAAAATACATCAAATGGTTCACGAGTATCATTTTGCCCATCACTAGCTGAGCCCCACCTCTGATCCCCTGAATTCTATTCTTCACTGCCTCCTCTTCCCATTCTTGGACTACATTTACTTGCTTAGCAGACACTTAGGGTACCTGGACCAAGTGGCATTAAGGGCCTTCCTCAAGGGCCCAGTGGTGACCGCAGGATTTGAACTGGAGTCCTTCTGAATAGGGGAACCGAGAGGCCCAACCCACAGAGTCATAAACCACGTTGAACCACACTCCTCAGCAAAGGCACATCTCTGTCAAGGGGCCACCAAAATGAGCTCTGACTCAGACTGTTCTCATGTCAAGCTTAACAGAATGTAACCTTCAGTATAATTGCTAGGAAACATATTGGTCACATTTTGTTCGTGGTAAGGACCTGTGTTTTTGCTTTATATGACATGATTGAAGGTCAACCCGTCTTTCTGTAATGATTTTACATTCTCACTCTTTTTTTTCACTTTAGTTTCCTTCAGACTGATTGTCCATTAAAAGGATAGGGATTGGCTGTTTTGCTGCTAAGAGTGTGGTCCTGTGGTTTAGAGTGTGTGCTTGTCCAGGGGGCACCCACTTTGGCTCTACCTGACTCATCACACCACATGGAGTACCAAATCGACAGCTTCTAACTTGCTTTCTTCCTCTTTCTCTGTCCCTTTTTCTTTCTGTGTGGCCTTGGGAACTAGCTAAGGCGTGCTACTGTGCATGACCCTCAAACTGGGAAACTCACCACCGCCCAGTACAGAGTCTCCAAGAGGTAAGGGGTCAAAGGTCAGGGGACCCAGGAAGTTATCCTTCTCTGCTCACTGCCTGGCCTTTCCCCTGTCTCTTCTGAACCATCACTTAACACGGATTGAACTGGCCTTCAGACTGCCTGATCCTATGGTTTTCTGAATGCAACATTTTACTTACTAAATTAACTTTGCTCATCATTGCAGCTTAATACAAGATGAAATCTGCCTCTGCATCCGATGAAATAGTTTTCTGCATTTATAAGGCTATCCACTTACTGAATGGTAACTAAGTTTCAGTATTCATCAGTGAATCAGTCAATGAAACCCTTGAGCTTTGGGCTGCTGAGATTTTTTTTGCCTGTTTTCCCAGTCTGATAAAGTGCAATGATGGACAAAATGGTACTTCATGAACCATTTGCTGTATTTGTTCACTCCACTAGGTGGTGCTCTTGGTTTGCTTTGGGAGATACTTTGAGCCATTTTTTTGAACAGAGAGCACCATCTAGTGGAGTCAAAAAATACAGCAAATGGTTCAACAAGCATCACTTAGTTCATCATCAATGTAGTGAAGCCTGAGTTTTCACCCATCTCAGTTCTCCTAGGTGTAATAATTAATTTGCTAAAATGTACTACTTTTTAGGCATGCAGACAGACTGAAAAATCTGCGACTCACGCTATCAAAACTGTCAAAAATGTAGTCTTGGCTATATTACTACTTACTGCATGTCCAAAGAAAGTAAGCCATGGTCACTTATGCAATTTCACCATTGCTTCATACATCTACATATCTCCCTTTTCTGGGTAGTTGTCTTTTGTTCTGTCTGCAGACTAAAGATTGGCATTAATTGCCTCCTTGTGGCAATATTAACTTAAAAATAAGTAATACGATTTGAGATCAACTCAAAATATGAACCTTTTGGATTTAATATAACTCAGTATATTTCAGATTTATTGCAGCTTAATATGAATAACAGATACAAAAATGCTATTAAATTACAATGCAGTATCTTATAAACTAACTGAAAAAATGCTGAGTTTGGTTTAAGGAGAAAAAGTACTGGTTTTCCAATTAAATTATGTATTTTTAACATAGTTGCTATGACAATATTTTATTTTAGTTTAGTTTTTTTGTGTGGGAGTTTTAAAATAAGCCTGTGTTTTAACACGCCCAACCATGGAATTTGCTGTGGCTTTATTCAAGCAGGCCATTACTGAAACCGTCCTGCAGTCTGCATTTCTGGGTGTGGATTTTTGGTTAAAGTGGTTCATATGAAGATGTTTGTGGAGGTTGCGTACGTGACTAGCTTTATACAGGTGATTGTCTTTTGTAGGCCCCAAAAATCTTTGCATTCATAGTGTGAGTTTTCAGATAGTTAGGAGACGAAGGTCATCTGATATGTTTTTAAGAAATAACAGTGTGTTTAGGATGCACTTCCAGTTTGCTATGAGAACCACGTTCTCCTTTCAGCCTAATTATAGACATTATAAAATCATTCTAATTAAAGACACACACATACTGAGGTCAAGATTTAATGTAGGGATACAATTTGGCCTTGTAAATAGATTCATATTTTGATATTTACAAAAAGTAATTGTGATTAAAATAATAAATATCAGTCGATCAGTTTAATTTTTACATCCTGTCATATGTATATGGTTTTGCATTATACAATAGTTCTGAGAGCTTGTGAAGACTTGTTAAAGAAAATGAAACTATGGGCACAGGGCAGGGAACCAACCCAAGCCATTGAAGTGCACACTCACACAACATTCAATACTGCAAGTCATTTTTTTATTATTTACTTTTTAGGGAGAAATATTCTTTGAAGTTAAAACATCAATAATACCCTCCTTAGTGGAGATTCTGTCTGGCCATTACTTTCTTTACGTCCTCCCCTTTTTCCTGATGCATGCTACTCTCGTGTTACTCTGTATAACCCATTAGCATGCTGTTTGTGTCATTGCTGTTGTCGCATTCTATCAACAAATTTTATAGTTTTTTTTTGTGTGATACCTTCACAAATGTGGCACATTTAAACAATTTGAACAAACTTTGAGTCTTTGCAACAAAAGAGTAGAAAATGCAACTGTGCACAAATGAGTTTAGCTTCTATGTTTAGCCTTAAACATTGTGGTATTTGTACATACCGTGCTGAGTCATAGTGCCAGTTCTCCCCTGATGATGCCCTAGCCCTCATTACCTGCTCCCTTCCTTCTGTCCCAGTGCCTGGCTGACTGGCTATGAGGACCCAGTGATCGCAAAGATTAACCGGCGAATTGAGGCCATCACAGGCCTTGATGTGGAAACTGCAGAGGAGCTGCAGGTGAGGATCTCGGTCAGGGAGTTACAATGTCTTCCACATGACCCCACTAAGTAGCTCAAATACTGAATGAAGGCAAAGGAGGAGGCAAAAAAAACGCGTGGGGTGTTTAAATGTACAGATTGCAGTATTTAATTGTAGACAAGACCGGAAATTAAGCATTATATAAAAATAATTGTGGAACAATGTGGCACAAATAGAAAGTTCTGTGAAAAGAAAGCTGAAAATCTGTTTTCATCTCTTCAGGTCGCAAATTATGGTGTTGGTGGGCAATATGAACCACACTTTGACTTTGGTCGGGTAAGTGAAGGAACTAAATAGTTATATTTTCTAAAAATTCTAACTCATTGCAGTATGTTTTGTATTTCAGTGTCAGGTCGGGTCATGTGTTTTTATGATCTAGAACAAAGATATACAGCAGTTGATTATTTTCTACTTGTTTCCATAGAAAGATGAGCCAGATGCCTTTAAGGAATTGGGGACTGGCAATCGCATCGCGACCTGGCTTTTTTATGCAAGTACCTCCCCGAACCTGTCATCCATCTAGATCCTCCATCCCAGACCGTCCTCTACCATTTTTGAGATTCCCCTTTCATGTAAGGTGTAACCTCACTGATTGTGACATCATCGGTCTTTGCCCCTCCCCTCTCTCTATATAGATGAGCGACGTAATGGCCGGAGGCGCCACAGTCTTCCCCGATGTGGGGGCTGCAGTGTGGCCAAAGAAGGTAAACTCGTCATGTCACATAAAGGGAGACCCCCAACTCCAAGGCATCCTCAGTACTAATAAAAATAAAAAGCTAATAAAAAAATTTATAAAAACTGATGCTGTTTAATAATAATTAAAAAAAAAAAAAAACATTGGTGTTGTAGCTAGAATAAGCAGCCATTTTGCATGTTACAGGGTACCGCGGTATTCTGGTATAATCTGTTTGCCAGTGGGGAAGGAGACTACAGCACGCGACATGCAGCCTGTCCTGTGCTGGTGGGAAACAAGTGGGGTGAGTTTGTACACTTGTCTAAATACAAACCATGCTAGAGTATTATCATTTTGTTCGCATACATTAAACAGTATGCTATTACATATTATTGTATATAAATGTGTATGTATTACATTGTAATTGTACACGCCTACTGATTTCTGACTTCTCTTTTCTAGTATCCAATAAATGGATTCATGAGCGTGGCCAGGAGTTCAGACGACCATGTGGTCTAAGTGAAGCGGAATGATAAGTGATTCCTGAGGCGATTCCCACCCCTTCCTCACAGTCCCCAGGACACTAGCTCCTTTTTTCAACTCCGCAGAGACATGATGTGAAGCTGCCTTCCCGAATTCCCTCCCTGTCTGCAAGCAGAATCAGCCCTTTGGTCTTTAGCCTATCCTGTCTACTCCTCTTTTGCTGCTAAGAACTTTAGAAATGTGGATTCTGGCAGGCTCTTTGCATTTGGGGTCATGTTTGTCTACACTGATTTTTACCGGCTGCCTAACAGACATGCGGTGGCGCGTATTGAGCCTTATTATGTTCCCAGTGATGCAGCACAATCTGGAGGAGAGACGATCACTTCCACTTGCATAAGGCCCAAATCCTGCCAACGTTTTTCAGTCTTCCTATGCACCTCCCACAGATGGCCCTGCTTTCAAGGGCTTATGGGTTTTAGGACTCATGATGCAATGATCTCCCAGGGAATAACACTGCAAATTACATAATAACATGCACAGTTTTTTTTTATTAACTTTGCTGTACAAATTCAAAGCTTGTTAGCACATTCTGAATTTCAGAGATTGATTAGAATAACAATACTTTTAATCCCCATGCAGAAATTCTCTCTCTTTTTTTTGTTGCCTTGCCCCATCTTGTTCTCCATACAAGTGAGAGCAAGCTTGGGGGGTCACAGCAGGGGGGGCAGCCTCCTGGTGGTGCCCAGGGAGCTGGGGGTTACTGGCCTTCATTAATTAAGGGCCCACAGACATGCGGCAATTCTGCCAAAGTTGGGCTCAAACCAGCGATCTTCTGAGCACAGGGACAGAGTCTTAGCCCACTGAGCAACTCACTGCCCCCAACTAGTCTGTCAAAAACAATAAAACAGTTATTTCAGAAAGTGTTTCTTTACTGGACCATTCAACATACTATGTTGTAATAATCTGCATATTTATGCATTTTTATCAATAACACCAAAAGGATTTTTCATTGTGTTTCACTACTTTAGTTACCCACAAATCCAGGGCTGTTACTTCTTAGTATAAAGTCATGTAACGTTATCAAAAGATTATCTGAAACACACCTTCCATTTCATATACCCATATTGATTTTGGGGCTCTTTGTTATCTGGAATTTCCTGGGATCTCTGTGGGAGAAAGATTCTATTTATATATTGTGAGATTCTGTCATTTAATTTGTTTGCATATCGCTGGACATGTTAAATGAGTGTTTTCTATAAAATAAATAACATGTGCTCATGATGTGTTGTTCTTAAGGACATGAGATTTGGGTCTGACGTAATACTTAAAACGAATTACTAATTTCTTTAACTTAATGTTGCGCAATGGTGTGTAATATATTTCTGTAGTCAAGGTCTGTGATGACTGCATTTTCATTTAAATTATTGAGAAAAATAATCATTTTCAAGGTCCCCCCCCCAAAAAAAAAAAAATAAGTATCGCGTACGATTTCTTGTATATAGGGAGTGGTGTAGGAACAGCCTAATAAGGAGTAGGGCCACCCACTGCCTGGAAAATCTGATGGGCACTCACCCTAATTTAAAAATAAACTGCCTATAGGGTACTAGCAAACCGCTTATCTAGTCTTCAAAGGGCACAATAATAACGTTACAATACCGTCGATATACTGAACCTCGAGGTAAACACCTGTATTCCATCAACTAACCAAAACAAAGTGTTAAATCCCTGCACAATATGTTCTGCTAGTGCACCAGGTGAAACACTTAAAACGCCATTTACCGACTACAGGAGAAGGCGTCTCCTTTCGCGACCGACATAGACGGGGGTCGGGCTGCTATACAGGCACTCTCTGGCGGTGGGATGGGGGTGAGAAGAGTTAACCAGATATAATACAAGGACATAAAACATCGTAGGTTATGAAATGTAAAATCACAGGTTTAATTCGCAGCTTGAATTAATCATTCTTTTGTCATTAGATTAAGTTTGAAAATGCATACGCGCAAATCAAGTTATACTAATGGAATGGCCTTTACCTATAGTCTAATTTTTGACCGTTACAGAGTCCAGTTGTTTTAAAAATAGATTAATACACTGCAGTGATTTTTGCTAATAGTAATATTCCAAAAGGGGCCAACGTCATTTTCAAAGTTGGACAAAATGTTACGAAACTTTCAGTCGGTGATTAGCCACTGGAAAAAACGACAAACTGTTATGGAAATTGATTGGACAGCAAAAGCCTACTTTATAAGATATCAAATTGTAGTAATTCTTTATTATAAGCAATAATCACTATCTTACGATTCCTATAGACTATTTAATGCTGCCTCTTCGATGGAGCGGGCGTCACGTGACATTTGCCTATGAATTGATTTTGCCGGCGGCTGCACGTTCATTCCGGTCAATGAACCGTAGGAGGCAACGCTAGTGAAAAGTAAGCTGGTGTCTAACGGAACTCAGCTTAAAATCTATCTAGGGTAACTAAACAACCGGCACAACGGAAAGCTTTTGAATCATTCTTTTAGAGAGAACTGCACAGAATGAACCGGATAACAGTAGAATACAGCAACGGATACGAGCAGGATGAATACATGATGCAAGAGGAAGAGTGGGACAGGGATCTCCTGTTGGACCCAGCTTGGGAGAAACAGCAGAGAAAGGTTAGTGATTCTGCACAGCAGTCTAAAGCCGGGGCACAGAAGTTAGCTAAGGCAACGAAAACATTTCAATGACGGACGTCTTTAAATAACAGAATGAATTTATACTGGAGAGATGGACGGATCGATGGACATCTGTAATATCAGTATATATAGAAGTTTTCTTTCAACTTGTGCTCGACTATTGTAATGATGATGATTATTATTATTCAATTATCAAATATTAATAATAATAACAATAATAATAATAATAATTATTATTATTACCTTACTAGTGTAATTAAATAGCCTAGTGTAATCCATTTAACTGCTTATCCAGGTCAGGGCCATGGTCGTAATATAGCAATCTTGCAGTTATGTACATTAGAGCTGTCTAGCATTAGTTAATAAGTGAAAAAAAAATCATGTTTGTGAACAGACGGCGCAGTGATGCGGTGGGTACCGCTAACAATAGCTCAGCCAGCGGCTCTGCAGGCTTTCACCAGCCCATTGATACGCGTGGTATGCGAGGTGTCAACAGATATTTCTAACACTTGATGACGCCCCTCGGATTAGAATGGACGCAATTTCTAATTTTAACTACGGACAAGGGCATTATAATGCGTAAATCCAATGTCATTTTTTAGAAATTCTTTGTTTATAGTAACAAATATACTGTGGCGTCTACTTGTCTAGGATGTTGATGTCTTATAACACGATTTGCAAGTAACTGTTCATGCACGAAAAGCAAACCTTACTACGTAATACTGACTGATCAACCGAAACAAAACAAATGATAAACAAAACAGTGGTCACCTACATTTTTACACTGCCATGTCAACTTATATGTATGAGATGATACTTAAATCTTAAAACCATATGTGCATAACTTTGATACAACCTCACCCATCTGTTAAATGAAAGGCATTCCATTGTGGCCTAAGTGAGAATTCCATATCTGCATTTAAGAAACCCATGGGGGATAATGACAATAGGAATGAAGATGTCACTCAGCTAAGAATAGACTGCTCACTTGTTGTCCTTTCTTAGAAACAAGATCAGGATGCATTCATTGTAATTTATCCCTTAGTCCCTGAATAAGGGTATTGTGAAGCGTGTAACAGTCATAGCATTCTGAAATAAAGGATGCATTATTATTATTATTATTATTATTATTATTATTATTATTATTATTATTATTATTATTATTAGTAGTAGTAGTAGTAGTAGTAGTAGTAGTAGTGGTGGTGTAGTAAATGTCTCATGAAATATAATGTGAAATACTTTTATTTTTGTATTGAACCCCCAAGAATGAAGAATGAAAAATGAATGACTTTAAATCATAATTTTCTGAATTGCTGAATACACATTATATGACGTGTATATAATATGTATACTTAATATGTTTGTCCAAACTATGGCAACTGTACAAAAGTTTGTAACTTTTCTACAGATTACCACATAAACACACACACACTCCGGTTTATAGTTTATAATTATATCTTTGTGGGGACTCTCCATTCATTTCTATGGGGAAAACTCTAATCCCAACATGATAACCTTAATCCCTATCCAGCCCTAACCTTAACCATGAGTAACCAAACATAATAAGAGACCTTTGGGATTTTTGGTTCTTTGACTGCATATCTGCATATCACAGATCTTTGTGGGGATCCACAATGTCAAAAAATTTGTTTTTAATTACATTGTTGGGGTTCACTTCGTATTAAAATGTTAAATAAGTGTTGTCTGATGCACTTTTTTTCTGCCACAGACTTTTACAGCGTGGTGCAACTCGCATCTGAGGAAAGCAGGAACGCAAATCGAGAACATTGAAGAAGACTTCCGGAATGGCCTCAAACTCATGCTTCTTTTGGAAGTTATTTCAGGTTCTGTACTTAACTGGAATACTAACAGATAAGCAGCCAATTAAAGTAGCTGATAAAAATATCCCCACAACAGAAGCATTAAGACAGCCGCTTAAAGATTTTACCAATCATACTGGGAGTGCTGAATTTCTTGTCTGCCTCATTTATTTATAAGAACTGCCAGTTTGCTTAAATGAAAGCACAACCATAACATATCCTACCCTAGTACATAGTGTAAATGGCACAATGCTGAAGAGCACATTGTAGAAGTGTACAGTACGCCCAGTTGGCATGCTTCTTACCACATGACTCTGAGGTACTGATAAAACAATCACACTAGATACCATTGCCTGCTTTTGCACTCTGTTGTCACTCCAAACGGATCCCTGCTAATTATGAACTGCTGTTGACTGTTGACACAATGGCATTTTCCATAAACCATAGACGACCCTGCAGAGTCCAGCAAATTCCTATACTGGTTGAGATGCATAGAACCACCATACTCCATCCCTTTTTAAAGACAAAATGCTTAAGCTTAAAGTCTTAATGTCTTACAGATTTTTTTTTGCCTTTTCAGCTCATTGGCCATTGGCATGCTGTCACCTCAGTCCATTGTCAACATCTAATTACATTAATACCAGCATGTTTATCTATTTGATCAATAAATAATGACCAAATAATATGAAGAATGATAACAAAGACAATACAAGTATGTCTATAGAGATTTTATTCAGTATAATTTTAATAACTACAACCCTTCCATTTGATTTCTATTACAGGTGAAAGGCTACCAAAACCAGACAGAGGAAAGATGCGTTTTCACAAAATAGCTAATGTCAATAAAGCACTGGATTTTATTACTAGCAAAGGGGTCAAACTTGTTTCCATTGGAGCTGAAGGTACAATTTTTGCTATTAACATCACTACTGCACTATTACAAACTCAGTCCTAGAGACAGTAACTGGACTAACAAAAATCTAAATCTATTACAATTTATTTTTCTACCAAGTGGGTTAAATTGAAATCCTCAGTCAAATATCAACTTACAAATAGATCAAAATCATATTTTCCAAATACAAAACTACCAAATACAATACAAACATGACAACAAGACACAGCATAGCACAACAGTAGAATATTGATTTTTTACAATTTATTTTTCAGAAATTGTGGATGGCAATATCAAGATGACTCTGGGCACGATCTGGACCATCATCCTGCGTTTTGCTATTCACGACATTTCAGTTGAAGGTAAGATATTGGATATTTTGGTACATATTTTATTGGACACTTTTTTTTTTACTAGACTGCTGCTTTTATTTTTTATTTATTGTTTCACTCTGCTGCCATTAACTTTTCCCAAGATAATAAAAAACATTTTCAAGAGGAACAATAAGTATTATCAGGTCGACATTTCTCCAAACAGCTCTATGTTGAATATAGTGTAAAACACTATTGTTTCTGGTTTCAGTTGATGAAATTAAAATGACTATATCTGACAATCCATAACTGTGACGATCCGTGCGTCGGCGTGCGGAGAATCAGGCGAGCGAGCCGTGAATAGTATTGAACAGGGTTTTATTCCAGGCAGACAGGACAAAGGGAAGCACACGGCAAACTCACGTTAATGACAGACCTGGGGAAACAGACTTGAACGCGGACTGAAATACACAAGACAAGCCGAAATAACAGGAAACAGGTGATCACAATCGGGTTAGCACACGTAGGTAATGAGGGGGCGTGGCACACACGAGGATCGGACGAGCTGGTCATGACAATAACAGTAGTATGAGTTTAAAGTTCTCACTAGCTAATAGGCTGCATTTGTCTATTGCAATACATGCAAAAGCGATACACTTGAAATAAAATAAATCTCATACTCCGAAGTGAGAGCAGACACACGTGCACCACCTTCAAGTCTGGCTATAATTTCCTTTTTAAGTTCTGGAGTTACTCTCACTATTTTCTTCTTTGGTTTGCTGCAATCACCGCTCTCTTTCATGAGGGCCATGATTACTGTATCACTAAATGTATTGTAGATAAAGCACAAAAATTCACCCCGAACACAGAAACATTGCTTTCGGTCGAGAGGTACCGCAAGACTGAGAGCGATTCATAGGTATCAGCATCCCAGTAGGTCCGCCTGCCTTTGTTTCAACCCATCAGAGATGCATCTCGATCTGTACAAGTTTTAGCAAGTATTTTGTTTTGTCTTGTTCCGAGTTTTCGGTCGAGTTGCAGTTATTATCTTTCTCGACCACCCCATTCGAGGTCCGAATTGGTAGAGTTAAACCCGCCTAAACCCATACAAGTTTTAGCAGGAACGGTTGAGTTCCAAGATTTTGGTCAAGGTACAAGTTGAAAAAATTTCACAGACCCGTTCGATGTCTGAGTTGGACGAGTTAAGAGGCGTTCGAGTTCCAAGGTTCTGTTGTACAGTTATAATGTCTGGGTGACACAGAGGTTTAGTGGGCACTGCAATCCTGCAGATGATTCAAAGAAAATGGATTCATAGATCAAAATATTACAAACTTTTCAGAAACTTCTGCAAAGGAAGGTCTTCTCTTGTGGTGTCAGAGGAAAACTGCCCCCTACAGGAATGTCAATGTCCAGAATTTCCATGTCAGGTAAGTCCTGCGGTGGTAACAATACAGTAGCAACAAATTGAAAATATGTTACTTTTGTTGGATTATAATAATACTTTACAGTTTTTTTTTTCATTAGATAGGGTTAGAGGAGTGTGACTCCTTAAATTTAATGAATTAAATAATAAAACCAGTGGCAAAGTATGTAATTATATACATTTTAAATAAGAAATAATAATAATACATTAATAAATTATATCATGAACATCTCCAATGGGTCTTATGAGTCTCACCAGAATTGCTTAGTAACCGTTTCAACTGAACGTGTTGAACTCAGATTAAGTCTTTTTTTTTTGCACAGAGAGCACCATCTAGTGGGGTCAGAAAGTACAGCAAATGGTTCATGAAATGGCATTTGGCCATCCTTATGCGAGAGTAGTGATCCACAGCGACCATGCACATAGCACAAATACAACATATTTCGGTATGCAGAGCAACACTGAAGGCAATGCTGAAAAGAACCAGTTCAAAGCAGTGATTTATTTCAGAATCCTGTATCACTATCATTCCCTTGGATAGCTGTTTTTCGGCATGCAAGAAGTGTTTCTTTGTAAGACCATATCACATTGTAGTTCACACATTGCATTTCTAGCTGAAAATCACACAAATACAAATGCGATTCTGCATTGTGTTGGACTTGGGTGTTAATATATCAATCGCAGTGTGATATCACGTGTTGTAGCCGGACCGACTGTATATGAGTTTTTTTTTTTATTTCTCTTCTAAAGTTTTTCCTTATTAATAATCTTAAAAATGTTCTTCCCTTGTTCTGTAAAGTTGGAAGGACGGTCTGTCGTTCTGTGCACTGATACACAGGCATCGGCCTGACCTCATTGACTTCGCCAAGCTCAACAAGGTCATCTGTAGTGTTCTCAACAGCATGCTAGTCCTAAAATGCACTGCATGAGAGTGGAACCCTACAGCTACTCCCATAGACTTATTATTGTTTATTTATGAAACTCCTGACCACAGCATTTACCAATAGGGATAATCTGTGTGGGGGTTGTATATTTAATTCACCTGTTGGCTCTGCTGCTGTTGTGAAAGCTTGTACAAGGTAAAAGTCTGTTTCTAGCTAGTTGGTTGGTCCTTTCATGTCCATATCCTGCAGGTACAAGTAATATGACAGATACCTACAGTACATACGTTAGATTATCACACATGATCCAGTAGCTCACTTTACACAGATTAACAAGAAAATTAACATTCTCATTAGGTTGTTAATCTTGTTTTGTATTTGAATACCAACATAACAATCTCAGGCACAGAGAAATGGATTCCTTGGATATTATAGCATGAGTGTTTGTGGTACTTATTGAATCATTTGTTTTAAATGAATTTGGTATTCAACAGAACAGCTTTCAGAAATAAAAAGTTTAATTTCCTTTTTATTTTAATTATTTTATGGTTTTATTTACATTGCATTGCAAATATATTTGTAATCATTTTATATAATAATTGGAGCTGATTTTGCATTTATTAAATTCTTCTTCTCTTTATTTACCACAGGATGATCCTCTTGGTAATCTGAACCTAGCCTTTGAAATTGCAGAAAAGCACCTAGATATTCCTAAAATGTTGGATGCTGAAGGTAATTGACTTTTCGAAAGACTTTAGGAAGTTATGCAATTTGGAAAACCCTCAGCACAAAATGGTTCATGCATTAAGAAACATTCGATGCTGTTCTACTTTCTAATGCACAACCAAATTTGACATTAAAGCCAATGGTGGAGACATGTACAACTGGTAAATTTTGTTTAAAAAGTTTTAATTTAATTTAATTTAATTTAATTTAACTATTGGTAACCATGATTTACCTTTAAATGGGTCGGGCACTTAATTTTATGGTGAGTGTTTGAATACTGAGTTACTAAGCTGACACATCAGATATAACCCATTTGTAAAGGTTGGTATTTTACTTGAATGGTTTACGTTAATATCTTGCTCAGGGTTAATGCATCGGGGCGTTTTAGGCACCGTAATCAAAACATACTGTACATTTAAGCAAATTCAGTTTGTGTATATAATTATTTCATTGAAGAGATAAGGGGCTTTAAAGTTATTAGGATTTAGAATAAGTGCTTTTAAGAATCAGCCCAGTCCTTTATTTTCCTTCATACTGCCTCTTTCCCGCTGTCATTTATGGCTTTCTGCATTGTTTGCACTCATCTGTATTTTCATTTATTTTACCTGTTGTCTTCTCTCTGGGTTCCACTCCTAACACACCATTAGATATTGTAAACACCCCAAAACCAGATGAGAGAGCCATCATAACCTACGTCTCCTGCTTCTACCACGCTTTTGCTGGAGCAGAACAGGTATACGTTTCATATTTTTGCATATGATTTTACGCATTTGTTCATTTTTAATTGCATTCACTTTACTTCTCACTACTGGTCGCTGGACAGTGGCCATTTCTTAAAAAATGAAGACATAAGAGTCGCCTTTCCTGTTCAGCATTATTGAAACTTGCTTTCGCAGGCGGAGACTGCAGCTAACAGGATCTGTAAAGTTCTGGGTGTAAACCAGGAGAACGAGAAACTGATGGAGGAATACGAGAAGTTAGCCAGTGAGGTACAGAGCCACCCATGAATATATGACGAGGCATTTGGGAGAAGTACTCATTTTGCTCAAATGGAAATTATAATACAGGAGTAAAATAGAATTACTGTACATATAGCACGGCCCAAAAAAAATTAAAAAAGGACATAAAGTTACTCGAATCATCAAAAAACATGTTGTTTGGGGATTAGTGGGTTTATTTTTAGTTTGGCAAACACTTATATATCTACGACAACATTCAATTTTATCCATTTACTCAGCTGAATATTTAATAAAGCTATTTGTGGTAACTGCATTCGGGGACGTAACAGTAGGGATGCCTCTCTATCATAAAATGTCATGAATAGCTATGGTTATTGTGCTATTTTTAAGCTTCTTGAATGGATACGTCGTACCACTCCATGGCTGGAGAACCGTACCTCAGAGAAGACAATGGCAGCCATGCGGGCCAAGCTGGAGGACTTCCGAGACTACCGGCGCCTACACAAGCCACCCAAGGTTCAGGAGAAATGCCAGCTGGAGATTAACTTCAATACACTGCAGACCAAGCTCCGCATCAGCAGCCGGCCCTCCTTCATGCCTTCGGAAGGAAAGATGGTGTCCGTAAGTTCAAGATTCAGCATTCAAGAGATCGTCATTGTCAGCCCATCAATATACTGTACGTGTAATTGTCCAGGATGAAATATCATCTCCATGAGCCACATTTGCTGCATTCGCATGTTTATTAAATAATACTATGATGTTCTAAGAAGAAAAAGATGTAGATATTTATCATGTCACAACCAATCAGATTGTACAGGAGGTGGGTCCAAGCAACTAGAGGAGGCGGAACAAATCAGATTGGTTTTCTCTGAGCCAATCAATTTTTGTTCTGCCTTCAGAACTTTTTTGTGTAACTCCCACAAACACACAACAGCAGCAGAGCCAAAAGGTGAATTAAGTATACAACCCCCATATAGACACGGGCACCCTGATTGGACAATATACTTCACATATTACATTTACAGTGACTAAACAACATGCTACATACGTCACAACATAAAGTGCTAGAGGTTACCTAAATGTAAACTGAATAAAAAGTGCAGTATTGTCCTTATGCAAAACAGTTTTGTTTTGAAGTGTCCATGTGTAGCAGTGGTATGATGTAGCAGTATGAGAAGATAACGTGTTAGTAGAACCTGACATGATCACATTCCTCGCTGAGGGACAGATTCCCACTAATGGGGTCTTAAGATGTGAGAACTTCTGGGTGGGATGGGGAAAGTCAAGTTAAATTAGGACTGTTTGTTCAGCGTTAAACAGGGGTGAAGCATTGTTAGCAATGAGAAAGAAATGAATGGAAATATTAGACAATAATCTAGGTTCATGAATTAGGACCAAAAGATAAGCCTAAGGAGTTGACATGAGGGAACAGACTTGTAGATGGATGATATAAATTCCAGGATTGGCCTAAAATTTGTAATTGGATTGTCAGGGTCTAAGCAAAGTATAAAAATGTATACATTTTTGCAAGACTCAAGGCAAGATGAAACTTAATACAAATAACTCCAGTCACATGACTTCACCCAGTTTGAGAAGCCCCAGGCAATTATCTACACATGTGGTAAACAGGCTGCAGTTCTACACTAAAGAAACACTATAGAAGTAAATCTGCAGACAGAAGACGGGCAGTCAGTTTGAGCAGATATTTGAAAGAATAGTTCCCCTGCTTTCGTTCCATACATGGTAGTGGGGGACTTTGTTATGGGGTTTAACACAGTAGTTTTGAATTGTATTAACCTTAAGAGCTGTTTGCTGCTGTGGTGCTTGTCAGGACATCGCAGGTGCCTGGCAGGGACTGGAGCAGGCCGAGAAGGGCTACGAGGAGTGGCTCCTGAATGAGATTCGCAGGCTGGAACGTCTGGAGCACCTGGCTGAGAAATTCCGCCAGAAAGCCTCCACCCATGAGAGCTGGGCTGATGGTAAGTTTGATTTTGGATTGGTAGTGTGTGGCTTAGCAGGCTAGGCTGATGTTTCTTATCGGAAGGTTGCTGGTTCAAATCCCAGTGTTGGCAGAGTGGTTTCACCATGGAACTCTTGAGTGAGGCCCTTAACTGACAATTACTCCAGGGTCTGTCTGACCCTGCTTTCTCAGAAATGTATGGTGTTTTCAATAAAAGTATCTGTTAAGTAAATTAATAGGACTTTTGGAGAGTCTTAGCATATAGTAAGGAGAGTTTCCGATGTGTGCTAGTATGAGGTTGAGTATAAACAGTGCTGTGGAATATGTTCTGTGTTTGGTTCTTGAGATTTATGCAAAAACACAACTTCATGTTTTGAATGATACAGGTAAGGAGCATATTTTGTCCCAGAAGGACTATGAGTCAGCATCCCTAATGGACGTCCGTGCCTTACTAAAGAAACACGAGGCCTTTGAGAGTGACCTGGCAGCCCATCAAGATCGAGTGGAGCAGATTGCAGCCCTTGCACAGGAGCTAAAGTAAATCATTCATGTTCCTTGTCCTTTGCAACATGGGATCTCATTTGGTGTTCACATTAGGTTGCTTGTACTCATATATGGAGTATTTTTATATTGCTACATTTTCTTACTGATCTTGTATAGGAGACGTGAAGGAGACAGGTGCATCTTCTAACAGAAACAAACTGTATACATTAAGATTATGAAAGATTGATTATTTTACCTCAGGCAGTATGTTTTGGTATAAGTAAGGAACAGTTCCCAGTCTGGGTGTTTAAACTCTCGTTGAATGTGAAACCTTTCGCGCCTGACCCTTTCAGTCTGTATGCAGTCAGTAATTATCTGTCCTAAAGTCAGACCAAAAATAAGTGAGGGAAGATGGGTTCACCTGAAGGCAAACCTGGTTATTTGGGTTTCCTTCCTGCTCGTCTAGTCAGATTCCTATTTGTGGAAGCATCTGTCATGAGAGGGACCAGTTACAGCCAACAGACTCTGCCTCCCGTAGTCCAAATTTACAGCTCTTTGCTTAATCTGCTTAAAAGCCATTATTTATCCATGGCTTTACTGTATTTGTATTAAACATATTGTTTCCAGAATTAATTTTAGAGTCAGTAATTAATAGCCTCCCAGTAGCAAGGTATCATCCAGCAAATTCTTTAATGTACATTTTAAAATCAATTCTGGCCTCTTCCTCTGTCTTTTGGATATATATCTGCTTATCTTTCATAGCTGTGAAAATGCATATTTCTTAACGAGAAAGGATGGTCCTTTATTTTTCCAAACACTTTAAGAAGTACTAATAACCAAATATTAGCCAGATTTTAAGCATCATTTACTATGTGTTACTACCATTAAGATGTCAAATGATCAGAACTCTGACAAAGAACCTGCAGACAGAGCAGCCATTGTCAGTATATGGAATGGTGGTAATAATATAGCACTAATATTATAAAATATAGCTATAGCTTTATTCCCAAATAATGAGCTGAATTTGAAGAACTCTAAAATGTTGTGACAAAATATTTTGTGCTAAATATCACCATGGATGCAATTTGAAATTAAATATAAATGGAGAATATGAAGAAGGAAGCTTAGAAGCAGCGGTGTATATATCTGTAATGTCTGGTTTCTTCAGCGAGCTGGACTACCACGCTGTACCCGCAGTGAATGAGAGGTGCCAGAAGATATGTGATCTGTGGGATCAGCTGGGGACCCTGACCCAGAAACGCAGGGAGGCACTCGAGGTAAGGGAGGGGCTGAAATGGAATTTCCAGTCAACTGGAAAAGTGGGCGGTACATCACCAGGCAAGGATTCTAGAATCTTCCGGCCTGTACCGGGCTATTGAGTATATAACTCCAGGAGATACGTATTGTCTTTAAAGAAACAGGTGTGCTGACACTGATCACAGGACGGCAATCACACCGCTGCCAAATAAACAAGTAATAGTTTGTTTTTTTGGTTATCCATAGGTATCAGCAATTTTCATATATTATACAGAAAACTGGGAAAATTAAGAATCCACTAATCCACTTAATCTCAGCGTTATTAGTTAACTCTCGGTGAGATGAATGGTCTGGCATCTGTGTTATCTTTCCAGAAGAAATATAGCTGTCGAATTCCCAACAATCTGTATGATTTAGTAGCTGTAGTGTGATATATTGATTTTGAGAGTTGTTTGCACTCTTTTTCTTCGGAAAATACATGTCGTATTAATAAGTCCGATATGACTGAGCAAAATTTCTTGGGCTATTTTGGATTCCAGAGGACTGAGAAACTGCTGGAAACTATTGATCAGCTTTTCCTGGAATATGCTAAGAGGTCAGCACTGTTCAACAACTGGATGGAGAGTGCGATGGAGGATCTACAAGACATGTTCATTGTGCACAGCATTGAGGAGGTTCAGGTATGCTCAGTATTAGCTGAAATGTTAAGATAATAGTCTATTCAATATCAGAGAACAAATTTGCACCTTTGGGGGAAAAGGATGAGATCCACTTTTTTTCAACTGGAATCTGAGTTTAGAAAATTATATATTTGTTCAATGGCTTAAAGACAGAGCTTAAACTTATTAGTTCTGTATAACCCACTGACATGGAATTGTGGTTGTACGTCTTTGTGTAGAAGACTGCAGATTTTCTTGTATTTAATCCAAATATTACTGGTCCTATATTGTGATTAATTTCTTGCCCTAGAATCTGATTTCGGCTCATGAGCAGTTCAAGGCAACCCTGCCGATGGCGGACAGCGAGAGGCAGGCCATCTTTGGGATCCACAACGAGGTGCAGAAGATCACCCAGAGCTATGGCCTCATGGGCAGCCTGACCAACCCTTACAGCATCATCAGCCCGGAGGAGATCCACGCCAAGTGGGACAAGGTAGCATCGGGAATTCTTGCAATTCCAAGAACCTTTAGTGCTTCAGGATGTCATTTTAAAATTTATTGAGCAAAATCTAGTAATACATTATTTTTTCACTAGAAAACATTTTAATGAGAGTTTGTTAATTTGACAAACATGATGAAAAATGCTTTGCTTTTTTACAGTAATACCTGTAATAACTTAATTCAAACAATAATACTTACATTTAGCAGACACTTCATAGATTTTAATTTTAGTTTGCCCATTAATATTTTCAAAGTACCTAATATTAAAGATAATTTTCTTAAGGCTATAGCAGCCTATTTTGGCAGTCTAACTACCAGGATGTAGGTCACAACTCCACGACTGTGTAACCCACCCTATGTATGTGTTAATGTGAGCAGGTGAAGCAGTTGGTCCCTCAGCGAGACAGTTCCCTCCAAGAGGAACTAAGTCGCCAGCACTCAAACGAACGCCTCAGACGCCAGTTTGCCTCCCAGGCCAACCTCATCGGGCCCTGGATACAGACGAGAATGGAGGTCTGAGATTGGCCATCAGTTTCCTTTAATTAAAAACTACCCAGAATCCATGTTAAATCAGTGTTATAACTCTGTCTGTCTCTGGAGTTAAGACTAAGCCATGTTTCTGGATTCTATTTAAGCATCATGAGGAAGAAATTTAAAACATTTTTCTGGGACACTAATAGATTTCACTACTGATGGTTAATGTGAGTAGACCCCTATTGTTTGATTCCTTTGGCAGGAAATTGGACATTGTTCTGTTTCGTTGAACGGGACCCTTGAGGATCAGATGATTCAGCTGAAGCAGTATGAGGACGTCATTGTCAACTATAAACACAATATCGACCATCTGGAGGGCGACCACCAGCTCATACAAGAATCGCTTATCTTTGATAACAAGCACACCAACTACACTATGGAGGTCCTGCATAGATCTATTACACATTTCTTAAAGCTAGATTAGTTACATCTGTTCAGATCACTGATTGATCATGAAACTGTACATAATATGTTTGCAAATGATTTTTAAAATGTTATACTTTCGTCTTTTATGTACTGGATATATTTTAGCTCTAAAATATGGAACTGCTCTACAATATAGTTATAGATTTTGAAAGCTAAACATGTTCAAAGCTTGCAGCTTCATTTGACAAATTTCCCTGTATGGATGACAGCACATCCGTGTTGGCTGGGAGCTTCTGCTTACTACTATTGCCCGGACGATCAATGAAGTCGAAACTCAGATTCTGACCCGGGACGCCAAGGGCATCAGCCAGAAGCAGATGAATGAGTTCCGCTCGTCCTTTAACCACTTTGACAGGGTAGTGTACCACTGCTGGTCAGCTATCGCTGGTCCATTTAGCCCTCTTGTTACAGAATGTTAGCTTTTTCTTGTTTAATTAATGATATCAACGGTATGTTACATAATATGTGCCACTTTTTCAATGTTAATGCAAACTTGCCTGTGTATTTAAAACCAAAATTCCAGTATTTCTATTTTCGTCAACATTCATGTAAACATAGCTGAGGAATACTTCTTCCTCTAACTTTAGCATACAATTCTCCTTTAATGTCCTTTGAAACCTGCTCTCGATCTTCCTGAAACCTCTATTCCTGATTCCACTTCACTCCAATGGCCTGCCAACCCCACAGAAGAAGAAAGGAGCGATGGAAACAGATGACTTCAGAGCATGCTTGATTTCCATGGGCTATGACTTGGTAGGCAATGCACACATTTGTAATCTCTTGAAAAAGCTATAAAGGAAAACAGGGATTTACAATATAAAGGAAACTTGGAATGCATGGTGAGCAGCCAGTAGGGCTTGGAATATTCAGTTATACCGGTAGATATTAAATGTATGCATTCAAGTAGGGTGAATGACAACTTAGAGGGGATGGAGGTATTCTAAGGGCAAATAGCTTTCTTTATAGAAAAAAGATACAACCCCTAAATATATCAGTGTATGCAGCTTGTGAGATGTAGGTCATGAACAAAATCAGCATGATAATGCAGCATGATGTTGTACATTTCACATAACATAAGTGACAAGTGTATGTAATATGACTTCATTCTAGAAGATGTTTTGTTTTCTGGAACTATTTTCATGAGCAGTCATGTAGAACACAATTTGATTGTCTTGACACTGAGCCTATTCCATCTATGCAATGCTGAATGCAGGGTGAGGTGGAATTTGCCCGCACCATGACGATGGTGGACCCCAATGCCATTGGGCTGGTGTCCTTCCAGTCCTTCATTGACTTCATGACCAGAGAGACTGCTGAGACGGATACAGCAGAGCAGGTCATTGCCTCATTCAGGATCCTGGCAAGTGATAAGGTGGGCTACACTCCACTCCACTAGGGGGCAGCACAGGCTAAAGGGGTGACTACCAAACAGAGCTACGATCTGTATCCCGCTACTTGGTAATCATCCCACCTTCTACAGTACATGCTTTTAGGGTTTTGAGCAAGAGGACAGTGTGTTAATGGGAATGTAAAATAATAATAATTTTCTAACCAAAGATTAAAGTACATTTGAGGTGAAATTATTACTTTAATTATACCTTTTGTAGATTGTGTTGCAGTAATGGTATAAAAGAGTGGCAATGCTATTTAACACAAGAGATACTATCTGTAGAACATGTTTCAAATAAATTAGTCAAATATGAATAATTCCTGAATCCAGTTAAAAAAATGTGAGTTTGTGTGCCCTGCAATGGACCTGCAATGCATCTTTTTAAAATGTTTTCCACCAGCTTGAGCCCTGTACTGCCTACAATAAGTCCCAGCATCCTGCCCTCATGCTGGATAAGTAGTTGGAAGATTGGATGGATGGATGGTTACCAAAGACTTATGTAAGACTCTCTTGTGTCTACAGCCATACATCCTGGAAGAGGAGCTGAGGAGGGAATTGCCCCCAGACCAGGCAGAATACTGCATCATGAGGATGCCCCCCTATCGCGGGCCTGGGGCAGTACAAGGGGCCCTGGACTTCTCCTCCTTCTCCACTGCGCTGTACGGAGAGAGTGATCTTTAAGGTTGCATGCAGGTCCTTGGATCAGATTTCTTATCCACACATATAAATCATACAAGTTATGTTTCCGAGGTAAAATAGCTTAGTGATTTAAAACACAGTACAAAAGATAGGTTCTACATATTTGTGGAGTGTGGCATAATTGTTAGTCTTTATGAAAGTAACATGAATTATCTGTTTTCGCTACTTCAAGCAGAATCAGTTAAATGACTTTGATCTTCAATGCACTTTTCTCTAATATATATATACACAAACAGACAAATCTTACAATTAACTAAGAAAATGTGTTATATCACATAGAGAACTGAGGTTTTATGACATGTTTAATGAATTTTAATTACTGCATTCTTAAGACAAAAAAATATTGGTGACCATAGACATATAAAAACAGCACAGTTTGGTTTTCATTAAAGGAATAAATTCTTTTGGGTTATTTAGGACAATGAGATTGAAATAGCCAATAATTTGTTATTCTTAAAAGGTATAATAAAAATTGTACCTACCAAAAATCTGGAAAATCAGAACCGCTGCTTCAAAAATCCTATGAAACCAATTTCTTTGTTGGACTCATTTCACCTGGTTACAACTTAATAAAAAATATAATGACGACTGATGTTCCTGATTTCTCTCTTTCGCCGAAAGTCTTTCACAGTTCAGTAAGTGCAAATGTTTATACCCACAGTTATTGGAAAAATTAATTGCTCAACTACGTTTGCTAACTAAATGTCAGTGTCAACTTGGTATTCAGTGTTCGGCATCAAAATCGGAAACATGCTGAAATAATGGAAAATTTATTTGGATTTATGTTTAAGTAAGCTAGTAGATTTTAAAGCTTACATAACTGGTTGTAAAAGTGAATATACAGATTAACTGCAGTGGGGGGTAATTATGAAGTTAGTGGGAGAGTACACCTGTGATAGAAAAGTTTGTGGTGAAAAACTTGAAAATATCTAGGGCATTTTTTTTTTTTTGCCATTGTCTCATGTACTGAAAAAACAATATACTGCTCACATTAGCTGGTTTGGGCTTTAATGTTCCATCTTCCAAGGACTCTTTCTGTCTAGTCTCTTTCAATTTGTTTAACTTTTTTTTGAATAAAAATCTAACTTTGCACTAATCAGTTTTGAGATTCTGCCTTTCTGTGAAGTGTTTTTTTAAACCTACCATGATTTGGCCACCAGGTGCCGCCACTGAACAGATAATGAATGACAAAATTTTAAACAGTAGAGTGATTGGACAATATCCACCAGAGTATGCTATAGTTGATCTACCTAATGCTTGATGCTGACAGGGACATAAAAATCTAGCACTCTCCATGAAGGAATGGCAGATGGGTGATTTCCTTTCCTTACATTTCCATTTGTCCTTTTCAAATGCACAACCCCTCATCCAGGACAGGTGAACCTGTCCCAAGAAACAGAGGGCGCATGGCAGCGGAATGCCCCGGAAAGTATGCTAATCCATCATAGTACGCACATTCACCACATGCAATTTAAAAACAGCAATTCTCCTAACCTAACCACATTTGGTCAGAAAAAGAAACCCACATGGACGAGATCTAGGGAAAATGCAAACATACACAAAGCCAGGTCAGGGATTCAATCTACAAAGCTGAGGGTGTGTGCAGCCCCCTGGGCCAAGGTACCAACAACTTTTAAAATTCACTATATGGACAAAAGTACTGGGACACCTGGGCATTACACCTACAGGAACTTTTATGACATCCCAATCTAAATCCATAGGCATCAATATGCAATTGGTCATAGGCTTTCCACAAGATTTTATAGTATGTCTGTAGGATTCTTCATTTTCATCTGGTGGATATGATTATTTGTATGAACAAGAATGTATACACTTTTATTTCAGCCTCTGACCCATCATCTAGGTTCTTTCTAACCAGCAGCATCATTTCATTGATTAGCTTGATGACTAAAAATGCCACAACGTCAAGTGAAATCAGTCCTGGCCATGGCTGTACTGTAATACTAAAGATTCTATATAATGGAGTTGTAATAAAAGGATGACATTAAGGGGAAACAGGACACAGTTACAGCTAACATGCAGTCAGTCTGTGAGTCCCAGATAATTAAGTCAGAATGCAATTACACTGAATGGGGAAATAGGCTAGGGGATAGTTTTAATTGCATAGTTAAAAATTTAACAGGGTCAATTCAATCAGGTCAAAGCCAATTAAAAACAGTAACTGCACCTTACAGTTTAGTCTGTAGAAGCTGTGGTTTATAGGTACGATTTATATATTTTTAAAGTTGAACTGTGTGAAAGTTTTAATTTAATGGTCTGGTTATTTGTGGTCGTGATAATATTTACGCAGTTCAGATCACCCTTTAGATTACCAGCAATTGATTGCATAGGTATGCAGACAATTAAAATGCTCTGAGTGTTAGCTAACGCACAACTTGTTTAACTCCCATTAGACTTGAAGGTGATTTGTCGTAAAATTGTCAGTTAGAGGCGGTAATACCCAATTATTCCTATGGCTGTATAAGATGGGGAGTGACTTCAAGTGCCTCAAATCCAATTGGGAGACAATTATGTGCTTACAATCTATGCCCCCATTAACTCATAGACAACATAAGGGAAGAGGGAGGTAGTGTGAGTACAAACCTGAGGCTCAGAAGCCTCACACGCCAACCAACACCAAGATATTATATTTCATTTCTCAGCCCTTTTTTATACCCATTTGTTTTCCAGGCTGGAGTTCAAGGTGAGATTTGGCTCCTTACCTTGTAATTTAGCTGAACCTATGCAGGTTGCCAGGAAATGACTAGGGGGACCCCAACCATCCCGCCAGACATGCTGCCAGATGGCCTTTATCAGAGCCATACGCGACACATCGCTAGGGGCTGCTAGGGAAGGTGACCTCCTGTCCTTGGCCACATCATATTTTTCTCACATCTTATCATTCTCACATTCAAGCTTCATACTGTATGTTCTTTTTAGACAGTTAGGTTAATTCTTACAACTGGGTTAATAAACACACAATTGAAATTAAATTTCAATATTCTGGTTATAGGTTATGCAAACACAAGATTAATGAATTTATTTACATGATTACTACTGAATGAGCACTTAATTTGTACCTTTCACTTTAAAAATCACTTCCACACTTGGCGAGCAGAAAGTGTTTAATAATCCTACTGCGACTTTTGAAGCCTGATTTTCTCCACTACTTGTTTTGTTACAGTGTTTTACGATAAAACTGAGGACAGAGTTAGATATGCGAGATTAGATTGTATAGTAAAAGAGATAATTAATTTGCCCTCCCTTGCCTGTCCATCACAGGGCACATACATGTATGCAGGCAAATTAGATATGGTAGGTGCCTTAAGTGCATTTCTTTGCACTACAGGAAGAAACCTACATCAGTAAAGGATTGGTCACACAAAGGCAGGATTCAAATGCCCAACCCTGGAGGTGTAACCATTGCCTAAATTCTCAGGTAGGATGCGTGAAGTAATGCCTGAATACCAGCAATCTACAAAATGCAATCAACTGACAACCCTAATTATTACTGCACTGAAGAGTTACACTGATGTACTGGGATTTATTCATTGTAAATTAGTTTTCTCCTCCAGTAGAGACAATCACTATTAAATGATGAAAGTCAACTACCGACTTCATAGAATATGTAATAGACATTATTCATATAGGCCTGTGATACAATGTAAGTAGTGCCATTTTTATTAAGCAGTAATCATGGTATCCCACTCTTAAGCATATGTTACTGTGTTATAAAACATTTACAGTAAGCTTGAAATGAAAACCTGGGAATGACAAGAGATAATAATGCTACACTTTAAGCGTGAGACAACAGCATACGACAGACCTCCTCACTTGCTGCTATGTGGTCATGCCTAATCTCATAAGTAGCATTAGAAAGAAACTGGAAAATGCAGTGAGTTTGTAGTCAAAATGCCTGGAAAAAACTTCAGAGAGAATGCCTTTGGATTCAATCATCAGGCTCATTTCCATGTTATTCGTTATAACATCATATTTAATACATCAAAACATTTAAACAAATTTTAATCTGTCATATTGGGACAGCAATACACAACAGTGAGAAACAAGAGTTAATTTCTACATTTTTAGAGATGATAATCCAATATGCTTATAGTGAACAGTCTCTGTTGACTATTTAAACAGCTTGGATACATAGCTTGGTGTTTGGTCTTGTTGTTTGTAGAGATTTGGGCATACATTTAAATTAAAGTCTCATTCACTTCTGAAAAACAAGGTAAAGTGACATAATCTCTCAGTAAATACTGTAATAGGCTGGGAAAGAGAGAAACCAGCACTCCGTGTAACACTGGGTCTTCTCAGGTCCTGCGTTTGGAGATTTCAGGATGAAGCAGATGCCACTGAGCTTCAGGCCACAATGATTCGTTTTAACCTCATTTTTTCAGTGTATTATTTACTTTTTACTTCATTATACTGTAATATTGTAGTTTGTAGCATGTCGTAGCACCACAAGACAAAGCACCTCATTTGATATACAGTATGTAAATATTTCAGTGTGTAATACATACTGTGTGGTGCTTTATAGTAAATCTTCATATCTGCCTTATTACTTGATAAATCCATCTATTTGGTCTAATCCCTCATCTACTCTAATCAATGATGCTCCAAAGCACAGGGTATATGTTCTCAGAAGGTCCACTGCAAGGCAACTGCAAACTATTTTAGGAAATTTAATTTACCTGAGCAGAAGGTATATTGATTGCAGAAGGAAAACGTGATATAAACCCACATAAAGACAGGAAGAACAAAAAAAAGTATTAAATCTCAGTTAGAGTCTGGATCGGCAGTATATATTAGGTTAGGGTTCGCCACTGCTGTAATGTAATACAGTTAAGGAGATTGCTAAAAACCTGGTAATGTATAAGGATACCTTTTCTCCATCCATCCATCCATCCATCCATCCATCCATTTTCTGAAACTGCTTATCCTGTTCAGGGTTGCGGGGGGTCCGGAGCCCATCTGGGGGGCTACAGGCGCAAGACAGGGAACAACCCAGGATGGGGCACCAACCAATCACGGGATCCCTTATTTAACAAATATATCACGTGATATATTTATATTACTGGTGTATATTTATTACAGTATGTTATAAAATTGTTAAGGACAGGGGGTCTGAGAAGTTCTCCTGATATTTGTTGGATTATAACTAAGTATTAGTTTGACTGATGCCAGAGACGGCCCAGTTGGGTGAAATCATACATTGTCTGTTTATTCTATAATATATAAATAAATATATAAAAATATTAAACAAAAAATATACGAGCGGGAGATCGACAGGCGGATCGGTGCGGCGTCAGCAGTGATGCGGGCGCTGCATCGGTCTGTCATGGTGAAGAA
>JAODLC010000065.1:9946229-9967685 GCA_026781145.1 Hippopotamyrus pictus
CTCTCGGCTGGCCTGGGAACGCCTCGGGATTCCCCCAGAGGAGCTGGATGAAGTGGCTGGGGAGAGGGAAGTCTGGGATTCCCTCCCGAGACTGCTGCCCTCGCGACCCGACCTTGGATAAGTGGAAGAAAATGGATGGATGGATGGATGGATGGATGGATATATAAAAATAAAGTCAATACCCATGTTTCTAGTAGCACTTATATAAAGTAATACATCTTGAACTACTGAGATAAGTTTAAATTGTTTCTTTCCAATTGAATTCATAGTCAAGTCAGACAGCGCAAGTCAGCTGTTTGCTGTAGTTAGGTATACTGTATATGCCTTCATCCAATGCTACATTCACATCAGATTTAAGACTAGACCACTGGGAGATTGGAAACAGCATTTCTCGAATCCAACGGGGGCGTAAATACATAAATAAAAAGGAAAAAGGAGGCCATAAGCCAAGGGACTTCAAGAAGCTTCTGCAGCATCTTCCCAATGCAACACAATGGCTTATACTATGTTTGCATTTACTATGTTCAAGGATGATGTCAGTTACAGTCTAATCTTGTTTTAATACACTTTGCTTATAATTCAGACACAGGACGCTAGTGAAGGCTTGCTCTTTATACTGAACCGAAGCTACTTCAAGGGAACGAAACCACATTATGTCCTGAAGAATATCATGGTTACTCATCTGGTAACAAGGTTACTAAACGAAACAAAGTAATACATCAGCTGCAATCTAAATAGAACATGTATCTACAAAACCTACTCTCTGCCCCTTGACCATACACAACCATGCCAGAGTGTGATTGCATTTGTAAGCAAAGCAGGATAGTATAGCTGTGTTGGTATCCCCGAAGCAGATCTGCATATTTTGATATAAGCAGCAAATCTTTTTGTTTCTGTTGTTTTACCTTGAAATTTTGTAATCTGATAGTTTTGCACAGCCTAATCTATGACTATAGTTCACTGGTTATTTCACACCAATGCAATAAATATTTGGGCTTAATTTTCATGCTATTATAAATATATAGGATACACATATTGTACCAGATAGACTTTTAACTTTATCCACCCCATAATGATTGCATTCTTAAAAACTACATAGTCTATACTATATCAGATTATGTGCCATTTTGAATTTCTCAAAAAATATGAAGAAGCAAACACTTATAGGCTCATTGTCTACATGAATTGGCATTTGGTAGGCACAGCATGGCAAAGGAAAGAGATCACGAGGGGTCAAAACCGAGGTAAGTAAGATTAGACTCAAACACAAGGCTTAACTGAGAAGCGCAGGCAACAACATCAACAACCAGACTGGGGAGCTCAAGACAGGGAGGCACTATATACATCACTGACGAGGGAGCAGATGAGAGGCACCTGGGGTGATCCACTCGAGGGCTGTAACGAGAGGAGAGGTTAAACATGTAACAGGTGTGGCTCATTAGAGCCACACAACAGAGAGAATGAGAGGAAAGGAATGCAGGGCGTGACAGTTACTTTTATAATAATAAAAATACATTATAATATTAAAAATACATTGTTTTACATGCACATTATTCAGCATTTGTTTAAATATATACACATATCACGGATAAAACATCATTATCTAGTGCAAACATCTTTGGACAACAGCTAAATAAACTGACCAGTTTCTAATGAAAAAGAATGGCAGCAAGCCTTAGGTTTTGTTCTCCTTTAAAATAATTCTTCCTCTGCATTACAATGCTTGAAACTGCAGTCAAATATTAATCAATATTATGTTAATTAGACAATTGTACTGCATGTGTTGTTCTGGCAGTGATAGAGGAGTAGATTTTTTATGTCTCACTCACTTTGTTGTCAATTTTTTTGGGGAAAGGCTAGAATGTTACAATAATCTTATTAAAAACTACATTTGATTATCAGCGTGATGTTACGTTTTGGGCATGTGAGCCAACTTTCATTGCGATACCTCATATTTAACAAACATTTTTGCAATACGTCTAATAGTAAGTATAGTCCTAACCAGTGTTATTCGGATGTGAAGGAAATGTCATGAAGACCTAGGAAAAGACAACTGCTGCGCTAAGACAGCCTGACTGCACTTACACTAGACTATGCAGTTACAGTATGTGGCGGCAGATGTTATTGACGTGGGTCCGCCGTGTGAAAGTACCATGTTACGTATGAATAGTGTGTCAAAGGTGCTTCACTTAAAATGTTACTGCCACAAGGAATTGTGGGACGGCATTATCTCCATAGAGGATTGAAGCCCCTTATCTTAGCATTTTAGAGAATTCCAACAGCTCTTATCAAAGCTGCCACTTACATACTTCTGGGTTATTTCACTCAGTTAGGAACCTTCCTAAGCAAAAATGCCTTTTTGACCAGAGCCTTAGTGCCAGTGTTGGTGTCGGTTAAGAAAACAGCAGCTCAGCAGTCGCATCATCTTTTTGAAATGGAGATATTTTGGATGAACAAGGTAAAAAAAAAACGGTTAAAAATGTAGCAGTTCGTTTAGTTTTTATATGATTTATTCAATTACATTTCAGTTTGCAGTCCATTTCAATTAGCAGTTTTTCATGTTCTGAATCCATTTACATGGAATCCAAGGGGAATTTGAAGCAATAATGGAGATTTTAATTAAATGACTTGAATGACTTGAATTATCTGAATTAAAACTTCGCCATATTATCCAGCCCTAGGACAGCGATTGCTCACCTGGTAAATGAGTGCAAGAGGCTCAAAATGGCATAAATAGAAATGAGATACCCTATTGCGACATTTCCTTGACAACACCAAAGCACGTGCCTTACTATTGTGGTTCTGGGATTTTTTATTTTGAAATTTATTTGAAATTCTTCATGGCCAGGGCACTTAAGGGACTGACTGCCTAATTGGAACATGTTCCAGGCTCTTGCATTACAGAGTGGGCAAGAGGTAATTGTTCAATAATCAATTTACCCTTTTTGTCAAAACAGCATCATTAAGCAAACACAAAAAAAAAGGCTTGGTTACCGTTTATGCTTTTGGGCTTGTGCTGGTAACCTCATGTTTCATATCACAACACTATGAACTGCAGGTAATTCCCTCAGACAAAGGGTGTTTCTCAATATGAGTACTTGACCATACTTGTGTTATATAATAATACCACTTAAAGATGACTGGTCAATATCTAGCAGGGAAGAAATTTCACAAACGGGCTTAATGTAAAGGTGGCATCCTATGACAGTACCACGCTTGAATTCACTGAGCTCTTCAGAACAACCCATTCTCTCACAAATGTTTGAAAACCTGACTACATAGCTAGGTGCTTGATTTTATACACCTGTGCCAATGGGTCTGAATGAAACACCAGAATTCAATGATTAAGAGGTGTGTCCCAATACTTTTGTCCATATAGTTACACAAAGCACCCATATGTGACTCTGTCCTAATAGAATCTGATCTGGTGAAGTCTCATTGTGTTGTCATCCACAAAATTTTTATCAGTAATGAACTTGTGCCCTCCAAAGTAGTGAGGGGGGATGGATCAGACTTTGTCACCAGGGCAATCATAGGAGAGACCACCACCATAATACCTACATCCAAATGTGTAGTGTGAGGCAAGTGGAAGACCCAAAACCAGGTGTTCCAGCTGTACTAGAGTCCTTGAGCATCACAGAATCTGTAGTCTCTGGAAGCTTTGCTACCACCATGGAGAAGCAGGTACCAGTCAGGCCATACTGCTTCTTGATTAGCAAAGTTCCCTGTCAAAATAAGCATACCTTGGACTCTTAGTTGAAGCTTATCCTAAACAGCTACACCCATTTGAGTAAAGTGCAGTGCCCAGTGTAGAGAGCAAGTCAATGAGCACACCACCACTGGTGGTTGGGAGAGTGGCAGAAATATTTGATCTACCTGATCTATTTCCATGACTTGGTTGGTGCTACTAGCGAAACACTCAATGAGGAGCAACAACAATGTTTTCTCCCGGTGCTGTTAATTTATAAATACCTCATTGCCAATGCTGATTGCGACTTGGGTTACCTGTCTGCTGTCATGGATAAGATTGACACGGGATCAGGCAAGCCTGCATGCCAGCCCGTGAGGACACCTCATGAATTCCAAGATGAAGAGAACATGCATCTCCAAGCCATGCGTAAAGTAGTTGTCATTATGCCATCATCATTGGAGTGGGCTTTGCTGTTATTTTTAATACACAAAAAAGGATGGAGTACATTGGTGCTTAGATTACCACTGCCTCAACTGTCTTATGGTAAAGGATGCACATCCTTTGCCTAAGACTGAGGAATATCTCGATGTTCTTGGGGTAGCTACTACGTTCTCAACACTTGAGCTTCAGTTTGGATATTGGCAGATAGCAGTAAATAACAAAGACCATAAAAAGATAGCATTCATCACCAAATGGGGCCTCTATGAGTACACCTACATGCCCTTCGGACTATATAATGTTCCAAGTACATTTCAGAGAGCGGTGGAGCTTTAATGGGAAACATTATTGATCTACTTCAATGATGTCATTGTCCTGGGTAGAGGAGTGAATGAAAGCCTGATCTTTGAGCATCCCCACAGCTATGAGTTGAAGCTGAAACCATTTATAAGCCGCTTGCTTCAACAGAAAGTTCACTTCCTGAGCCAACTTGAGAGTACTGACAGGATCTGCCCAAATCCAATTCTGGTCTGGGATGTACAGCTCTGGGAGCCCCCATCAACCTCCAAGACTTGCAATCCTTTCTCAGGCTGAGTAATTACTATCGCAAGAATGTTCCAGCTTATGCAGAACTGGCAAATCCTTTCCACAGTCTTCTAAAGGGGGGTTACATTCCTGTGGACAGATGAACAGCCACAGTATTGGAGTCGTTCTGTCTCAACTCAACTGCAAACAGATAATGGCAAACTCACCTGGCTTTTTTGGTTCAGATTTATGGAAGGTCAGCTGGCTCACTGACTTGAAGAGTTCAGTTAATATGACTACCAAATCCAGTAGTTAACTGGCTGGAGTCATTTGTCTCTCAAGAGCTTGCCAAACTTCCAAACATTGACCATGTCCTCTCCACCCTCCACAGGTGAAAAAATCTAGGACACTTTCTACTAAACATCAGGTGATGATTGAGAGCGCTGCAGTGAGAAAGTTCTGACTCTATTAGCCACAGGTCTTGCGGTGGTGCAGAGTTTTCTACTATTCCCAGGAGGGGGTAGGGGCTCAACACCCAACCTTACTGTTACCAGTTCTAGCTGCCACACAATGATAGGTCCTGCTGACTTGCCCCAACTCTTACACTCTGGTCATCTTGGGAAAAGAAAAACCCTTGAGCTTCTATGCCAAAGCTACCATTAGTATGGGATAGATGAGGGTGTCGACCTGTTTGTAAAGAGGTGTCAACCTGCAGTGCATGCAAAGATACACGACCAGTGAAATGTGCCAAGCTCAAGCTGCAAAGCTACTAAGCTGTATCACCTCCAGACTCCACTCTGATCTCCACTTAGATATCCTCAGGCCATTTCTAGTATCTAGCTGTGGGAGCAAGTACATCCTCCTCAGCATTGATCAGTTTATCCGATGGGTGGATGCCTTTCCTGTTCCTGATCAAGAGGCAGAAACAACTGCCTGGAAGCTGTACAACTTTATTGCTCAATAGACCTCAATAGAGTTCCCTGTTGAGTTCGCAGTTCCCTGTTTCAGAGTGCATGCAAGCTTCTGCAGATCACAAAGACAAGGGCCACCCCCTACACACCACCTCTAACAGACACGTAGAACAGAACCTTATTCCAGATGATCTGTTGCTATGTAAACCAAAACCAGAAAAGCTGTGACAAACACCTGCCAGCACTCACCTTAGCCTACTGCAGTCCCAGCATGGAGTCATAGGGTTCACACCTAACAGACTCATGCTTGGCCGAGAGGCGTACCAACCACAGAATATCCAGTCTGGAACTGCAGAACTCAAATCTGAGGGAAGCAGATGTCCTGAATCTGAAAGAAAGACTTGAGACGGCAGGCACAAAATAGAGCTAGAAAACCTCCCCGCACTGTACAAGAACATCAGAAAAAGCTGTCTGATGTTTAAGCACATGAGCATTTACAAGAGGATTTTTAAAATACCAAGGTCAAAATTGTTGGGTCTTCCTGTCTCGTAATGGATGTAGTTATTGGAGTTGCAGAGTAAATACTGAGGACTAGACCTTAGTGTCCTCAATAGTACAGGAAAAGGCACGAGTGCTAGGTAGTACCTGCATGCATGGAATCATTGAAGGGAAGAGGTGAGAATTGGAAAAAGACGTGTATTTAGTGTGAGGGTGGGGCTGTGGCTTGCCATCACTTTCAGATTTGTTGAGTGTCTCAGTGGCATCAGATTTAAGGAACGCAAGGCTGCAGCACACAAACAATAAATTTTTTCCCAATACTGTTCAACCCCTCGCCCAGCTCCGTCTATTTCTGGTTCCCATCACTTGTCCTAACTATTATTATCACTTATAATGTATATCACAAATTCCTATATGCTAAAATCATCAATCAGCCAGTACACTTTTAAGGAACGGATCCTCGGTGACGTAGGTCTTCTCCATCAGAGGTTCAGATCACTCTGCTCCACCCATCTCCTCTTCTTCAGAGAAGATGCTGCCTTTTGATGTCATCTACTGCTGCCTCTGTTTCTCCAACAGAAATTTCAGCAGAACGCACATCCATACTCATACATGGAAATAACCCATTAAAAGAATATACTGTAATGAAATGTATGTTTAAGCTGAAATCAATAGTGACCCCATTTAATGTATTTTCTCCTATGGAAATGCTGCTTAGCCCTCTGAGCAATCGATAGCCCTCAATATGATCAGCACGATGTAACAAGGTCCTGGACATTCCAAGCGGCAGATCCCAGGCGGTGAGAATATATAGTAACATCTCCACCTCCCTAGTCCTCAATCCAGGAGCCACTGAGGGATCAGCCCCCCCACCCCCCCCCCATACTCCCTGTTCACCAATGATTGTGTTGTATGCTCTGCACACTCATCTCCATCATCAGGCTTGGCAATGGCACCATCATGATGGGGTTCATCACTAACAACAATGAAACTGTCTATAGGGCGGACTGAGAGCCCTGGAATTATGGTGCCAGAACAACAAGCTCATCATCAGTTTTATGTCAAAAGGAGATTATCATGGACTACAGGAAGAAACGGGGGAGGACAAGCAGCAATCCACATTACTGGAGTTGCACATCACGAACAGATTGGACTGGCACATCAATACCTTTTCTTTCTGTCTTGTCAAACATTACTACTCCTTTCTGCATACTTTTTTATGATGTATTTTTTTTTAGTTTTACATTTACAGTGTAAATGATTGTTCTTTTTTTCGTTGCATCTGAAGGGGCAGCTGCTTTGAAATTTCATCATACATGATATAATGACAATATAAGAGGCGTATGAAATCTGGTGTAGCTTCCTAGCTCCTTACTGTCTTCTGCAGATGGATAAATGTATTGTGTAAAATACGCTGACCAAGTCCAACAGCTTTACCACCAGCTACTAATCGACAAATATTAATTCTCATGGAATCAGTAAGGATATTCTTACGTTTCCTCACCTGATTAATGCATTTTGACTTACTTTTGTTGAATAGAGTGACAATGAAATTTGTGTCTTCTGAGGCTAAGATTTCGGGACCAGATGATTGTTATTTATGCTCTGATATGAAATTGTTATTCATTTATATCATCCACACCCTTATAGCCTATATGTAAAACCAAAGAAATGAAAGAGGGTGTAATCTGAATATAAATTCCAGACCGTAACTTAGTGTGTAATGTTCTATCTGAAATCATATATCTCTAACATGAATTATCGTGTTTAGTTTCCAGGTTTGTATTGTTAGATATATTTGTTTGCTTTGACTAGCCAGGCTAGACTCGTGTGTGAGATGCTGGCACCTTATCCAATCACGGTGAAGCAGTCAGGGATCCGTCTCCCCGGTGCTTTTGAAAATTCAATTACTTTATGCTATAGAGAGCAGATGTTGACCAGCAGTGCAGGGTGAGAACAGCCACCCAGCCACACAATCTGAGAATATGAATCAGCTGTGCTCTAGCCTGGACGAAGCTGCTGTTCAAAGTGGATCTGACTTTACACAGAGCAAGTGGATACTCCTTATTTCTGTATACTGCTTGATTTTCACAAGGGTAAGTAAGATTTATTAAAAATCTATGTATAATGTATGTGAAAATGTGTAAGAGTATTCATTGGTTGACCAACTAGTATAATACTGTATTAGAGCATTGATTTTAATTTGTTAATTTGATTATATTTGATCAGGTTATGTTTACAAATAGCGAATCATTTTATATGATGATTTGTAATTGGGTGTTTTCATGAAGGCAAGTATGAAATCAGTTGATATTAATAGTATTTGCTCTCCTAGTTTTAACTTTCTGTAACACTTTAGGAGAATAAATGATTTTGTCTTTCAAAGTTATATTAACTTTCTGACACTAATAATAAACGTGGAAGTACTGGGGTTATGAACCGGTAACTTGTAGCATGATTGTGGTACACACAGGATAACAAAACATCTCTGTCTAACAGTGTAAACTTTCGAAAATACAATTTTAAGGACAGTAACGTAAATAAATCAAGTGTATACTGATTGTTTTTGACATTCATTAGTACTGTATTCATCTTGTATTAATGGTCTCAGGATCAGTGGTGAAGATGCTTGGATGAGGAGACAAACTATAAATAAGTAGTGAAGCTCTCTTCTTAGACACAGTAGGTAGAGAGTTACTAGAGTTATACAATACAATGGACCTTTATATTGTGTTACAATTCCCACATACTGTACACTTATACAATTATCCATTTAGAAGTACCAACAACAAAACGCTTTGGCTTTTGTACTATGCAGCTCTGTTACACAGAGCTTTACATTTGTAAAATGAATAAGCTGGTTAAGCAGGAAATAGGTGGAGTTAAGCACGCATTACTGTAAAGACAATGGACAGCAGTTTCCTTTGTGCTTGTGAGGTACTGATATGCTTAATATCCATTGTGTAAATTGATTATGACTTTTGCTACCATTAAACTAGCATTGACAATAACTATAAAAGGCAGGAAGTAATAATCAGCAGGGATTTGTTGGTACTATCGAAATCACGCTCATAACCTGTATTAAGTCGTTAGAGAAAGCCTAGCTTGATACGTTCTGGCTTTTTTTAAAACTTAGTGTCACAAAGCTTATTATACTGTAAACAGGGATAGCCTATTAAGAGGCCTATTCAGAGGGCCCGTTCCAAGTTTTCTTGAACACTGACATTCTACAGTATATTGAACGCTTATATCACATGGTAATTAATCATGGTACTTTCCCCCCACATTTATATAAGAAATATAATTTTGTGCGTGTGTGTGTGTGTGTGTGTGTGTGTGTGTGTGTGATATATATTTTTTTATGTGTGATATATATACAGTATATATAAAAGACAATGATTATTTTCCCCCAGATTTCTTGTTCTAGGTCCCAGAGGAAGAGTTTGAAGAGGATTATTTTTATGATGTTCCCCAGTGTGTTCATTATATGATTCATAAGACATCCAAGATGTCTTCTCTAGAGGCACAAAGCATCACCTAAACCATGTTTCTTACCATCTTCATTGAACACTGGTAATTACATGTTGCTCTATTAAACCATTCATAGCTCTTAGAGAGATTCTGAGGAAGC
This sequence comes from Hippopotamyrus pictus, assembly GCA_026781145.1. Lineage (NCBI taxonomy): Eukaryota > Metazoa > Chordata > Actinopteri > Osteoglossiformes > Mormyridae > Hippopotamyrus > Hippopotamyrus pictus. Next base: position 9,955,924 of record JAODLC010000065.1, read on the forward strand.
TCACTCTCTGAACTTGTATTCCCATGCTGATTGTTTACTTATTAAATGTCGCAGCATTACAAAATGTAATTTATTATGGGATAATCTGTTTAGCAAGCACGATGTCTCAGTCATTTCCTTCTAGTAATGACTTTGTCATCTTCATTGTTCTGTTTGTCTAGAGAACAGAACAGCAAACTAATAATAATACTTAGAAGAACTCTGATGTTATGAATTGTAACCAATTTAAAATGAAAGTGAAAAAATAAGAATGAATAAAAAGAAAAGGCAGGCATGACAGAAGATTTCAAACAAGATTTTTTATCTATGTTTTTTTATTAAAACTGTAGTTACAGCATTGATGTTTTCCCATTACTTATTTTATAGAGGTCTGTGGTGCAATGTGACATTTATTGTAATATTTCTTCCTTGTATTGAATTTCTCTTTGCATGGAGATAAACGTTTAATATTGCCAACTATTGGGTTTCTTTGTATTACTTCATTAAGAAATTCTCTAGCAGTGGGTCTTCTTTACTTATCTAGGCGTTTTCAAGGAATACACTTGTTTTTCTATATTATGTGCTTATGTTATCAATAGTTCCTTATTGGATGCCTTCCCTTGACACTTGGTGTTATCTGTCTGGATCACTTTCCTTTTCTCTGGCTCTCAAATCTCATATCTTCAACTAATAAAAAATTCTCGGATGCACTTCCCTTGGTTATTTCCACCTCAATGGAATATTACAGAACATGTATATCGATGTGTAAATGATATGATATTCTGCATCTATAAAGATTATTTGGCAACACTTTACTTGAGGGGCCACAAATATTTAGTAGTAACTCAATTGCTACTGGAATACAAATCATGAACACATATATTAGCTACTTGTGATAAAAGATGAGTAATGATTCATTAATGATGAAGGAGCATAAGTTCAGTATGTAAGTAAGACTTAGTTTGTGGTTAATTAATACATAAGTAATAGTACAATACGATATTATTTGTGCCCCCTCAAGTAAAGTGTTACCGATTATTCTTTAGTATTCCGAAATCTGTATACATCTTAAAAATGTGAGCATAGCTCTGAACATAGCTCTTGTTACTCTTGTTACAAAAACACTGGAAGTTACCTCAGTTGTTGTTTACAATGTTTCTATTTTATTTGTAGAATATGTGACAGCATCATAATGAATGCAAGTTACAACAGCACAGACATCAGCCTGTATCTGGCCAACAATCTGCAAGGAAAGAAGAGTTTCCTGGACGCCGCTGCTATTGCAGGGAATCAGTGGCCTGAACATCAAAGTGAAACTGGCCCATTTTTCAACGAGAATTCCAGCATAAAAGCCTTGAGAAATGCTACATTTACAGCCTTGAGAAATGTTACATTTACAGCCAATTTGGTGTACGATCCCCTGGGGGGGCATCAAATCTGGCAGGTCATCCTCATCGTCCTCTTTTCTGGATTGTTATCCTTAGTTACAATCATTGGTAACATTCTTGTACTGGTTTCATTCAAGGTGAACAAGCAGCTAAAGACGGTGAATAATTACTTCCTCCTTAGCCTTGCATTTGCAGATTTAATCATTGGTCTTTGTTCAATGAACCTTTATACAACTTATATAATAATGGACCACTGGGCTTTGGGAAACTGGGCATGCGATTTGTGGCTTGCTATTGATTATGTAGCTAGCAATGCCTCCGTTATGAATCTTTTAGTTATAAGTTTTGATAGATACTTTTCTATAACCAGACCTCTCACTTATAGGGCTAAAAGAACAACAAAAAGAGCTGGGATGATGATTGGGTTGGCATGGTTAATCTCTTTTGTGTTGTGGGCCCCTGCCATTTTGTTATGGCAGTACTTTGCTGGAGCACGCACTGTGCCAGCTGATAAATGTCTCATCCCGTTTCTCTCGGAGCCCATCATCACCTTCTGCACAGCAATAGCTGCATTCTACCTGCCAGTCACCATCATGATTGTGCTGTACTGGAGGATCTACAAAGAGACGGAGAATCGCTCGAAAGAGCTGGCCGTCTTGCAGGAATCGGGCAGCAGGAGAGAAAAGTCTCACTTCCTTCACCAGCTTGGCAGTTCCCAGAGTCGCAGCATCTTTGAGATGACACAACTGGCGCGTGCGCCTGTGCCCGAAAGACCATTAAGCTGCTTCAGTTTCTGGCCCACCACCATGGGACGAGGCTGTGAGGGGGAGCAGAGTGTCTCCAATGAGCAGTCGGTCTCTTCAGATGAGGAGGAGATGTCCGAATGCCATTCCATCTTCTCCATCGTTCTCAACCTTCCTGGCTTGAAGGCGGATAGCAGGCTGCAACTTATACCTCCCGAGGCGCTGAATGTTTCGGAGGAGAGTACTGAAAGGTCTATGGAAGAATGCAGGGACAGCACCTCGACAAAAGGTGGAAACAAGAAGGAGGTCCATAGCTGCTGCCAGCACTTCTCCGAGATATCTGTCCAGTCGATGCCCACCTGTAGAACCGCGAGCACAGGCAGAGTAGCCCTGACTACCAAATCCCCGACGGCTGCTATTTCCAACAAAGACGCCGCCCTGGCGAAGCAGTTTGCCTTAAAGACAAGGACGCAGATCAATAAACGCAGAAGAACAACCCTCATCAAAGAGAAAAAAGCCGCACAGACACTGAGCGCAATCCTATTCGCTTTCATTATTACGTGGACGCCCTACAATATCATGGTGCTGGTGAATACCTTTTGTAATGGGTGCATTCCAGAGGCTCTATGGGCTCTGGGCTACTGGCTTTGCTACGTCAATAGCACCGTGAACCCAATGTGTTACGCCTTGTGTAACAAAGCTTTCCGGACCACTTTCAAAATGATCCTGCTATGTGAGAGAGAGAACAGGGAGCGGTTCAGGCAGTTTGAGAAGAAGCAGTCGGCAGTTTTCTGCAGCAGGGTTTATAAAGAACCAGGAGCGTCTGAAGATTCTAATATACATTTCGATTGGTCTGCGGACCCTTAAAGTCATCCTCTGTTTGCCCAATCAGTTTCTCCATGGTTTATGTTTGAATTGGAAAGGTGAGGTATGGGCATTCATTTGATCAAGACAAGTGCCATTGTCTTCTACAAAGGCAACTAATACAAACAAGGCCTGCCTTGCCATTCACTAAATTTACAAAGCTTCTTCTTAGCACAATCTGGATAATTAAATTTAATGTTCTAATGACAGTATTGCACTATTATGTTTCCTTTAATTGTATCTTAGTGTATTTAACTTCATTTTTTTTCAACAGTTGTTGATATCTGGTGGTTGTTTAAGAGTTATTTAAATTTAAGTTATTTTTGACATTACATACAGCATATTTTCCATTGTATGTGATATAATTTGACAACTGCAATAGTAGCTGCGTATGTTCTATTTACATAGCGTATAGACAAGTGTTCTGAGTAATGTTTATAGACTCAAAGTATGTGCTAATATGAAATATATAGTCATACTCAGTAAGAACAGTCCTGGACTGATTCCTTTGTTTGCGTAATTGATTATAGCTTGTATAAGTAGAAATGCATGTCTCAGCACTTAGATTTTTTTTTATAAAGTCTAAACTTGTACTTCATTACCTTGAATTTTCCTAGAGAGAAGCCCTGAAAGGGTTTCCTAAGGACATCCTTCTCACGTTAGCAGCACCATCCTTTTTCAGTGGAGGAACAGCGCCCCCTATTGTTATCTTCTCTTAATGTCAGTAGATGATCATGTTAGACATGGAACTGCATTTTGCCTATGCAATGTATACCATGTTGTAGGTTTTTGGGAAAATATATTGCTTATGTCTTTTTCCCCTCTCATTATTTAAATTAGTTCAAATATTAAATAAATGAAGACCTAGATGTCAAATAACAGAGTGAAGTATATTGTCATGTAGATAAAGGTGACTATTATCTAGTGATTTGGACTCACAATTGTCCCTTTTGTTAAATGGAGCATAAAAATATTTTTTGTCTATAAGATTCAATATTGTGTGAATTTCTGTGTACTCTGTGATGCACAAGCGCACATTCCAATTATTATACATATCACAGTGTTTATATTTGATTTACCATTAATAAATTAACACTTCTTACTCAAATCTTCTATTTTATGAAAAACTTCACCTCTATAGCATCTCTTCCAGGGTAACTGTATGCTTTGCTTCTTGGCAAAGACTCTAAGCTCACCATGACCCTGAACTGGGTACGTGCTGATGGATGGATGGAACAATTAGTTATACATGTGCATTTGGTAAACTATGCAGCAAAACAAGTGACAAAATTACATAGTACGAAAAATAGTATGTAATTGAAATGTATCTTTAACACAAAAATAAATGGAATATCTATGAAAGCTTTTCCAGATCATTAGTAGGAACTCTGTCTTCGAAAAATTATTGTCAATTCTCATATTCATGGGTGTTTGTGTGTTATATTAGCTACTCTCCTTAAAATAGTGGAACTTGAATTATTAATGTCTTCAGAATTATTAATGTCTAAAAAAGTAACACGGCTGTACCAACAAAAGAACAGCAGTTTGCATGACATTAATTGCTGACTGATTTTATAAAAGTGGTTTTTACTTATCGAATATTTGTCTGATTTATGTAATCTAAACTAATAATACAGATACTCATGACTTAACGACCTACCTGTTTAACGACAGCGCTGACTTAAGACCAGCTCTCCGACCAGTCAGTATTATACTCTGTACGAGAACTTCGGCCGTGGAAACTGCAGCACAGTGTCTCAGCGTCAAGCAGTTATGCAAATTAAAACAAAGTTCATTTAGAGCTTTTCATTATTCATAATAAATAAAAATGATTACCTGTATTTACAGTATGCAAAGCTAAGTAATGTATATAAGAGCTGGTTTTCGCTATTCTGTTTATTACTCTATACAGTACAGTACCGTATAAACATTTATAAACAGGGGTGCACATACTGTACTGTAACTGGTACGCAGGTAGGCATCCACCTATGAAAAAGAATTAATGAAAAAGTAATTAAACTTTATGATTTAGATTTTATGATGAGCATTTCTATGAGCTAGAGAGGAAAACTTACAAGCAAATTTTGGTTTGAATCTTCAGTATATTAGGCTGGAATGCACAAGGTCTGGCAGCAGTGTCTGAACATTTCTATGATGGACTAGGATAGTTTTGCCTAGGTATCACTATGAAAGGGAGGGACAATCCACACACAGTCTTCCAGCACTAAGGGGTTTATTATAGAACCAAAACAGCAACAAAAGAACCACAAGGGGTCAAACATGAGGAACAACCATCAAGGACAAACTGAAACACAGGGAGCCAACAGGAAGAAGGCTGAGGCCTGTAGGGGGGGGGCACCACTGCCTCTTCTCATACACCTGGAGGCGATGGAACTCTCACAGAACAGTGGGAGGTCAATAGCTGATTGCATCATCAATGTCATCTACCCCCAGGACACAAGCACCTAAATAATTTGTAAGTTAAATAATTTATTGCATGACTAATATTTGTTTGTTGCATAACTAATATTTGTTCCTCTCCCAATTGGAACACTGACTTCTAACAGCAAACCGTCTTTATGTTAATACAGTGTCAGATGGTCTTACATTTCCAGCGCACCACTACACAGAGTAAGGATTGTGCCTGAAGTGAAGTTATTCAATTTCTTCAGCTTAACAAAGTGTCATTTTTAGCTCTTCCCTGCCACTTGTAAAGGGGTTATTCAGTGTTCATTAGGAGAAGCAAATAAAAAATTTGATCTCCAGATGGACCACACGGCTCCAAATTATAAATTGCCAACCAGAAATTAAATGATTAAACCTTCAGTTTACCGAAAGAGTGGTGATATGAACTTGGCTTCCATTTTTGCAGCTAAAAACATCTTTAAGATGAAAAGACAGTTAACCCTTAGCTTCAGCACATATTTTATTTTTCTATATGCATGCTGGAGAATAATAATAATAATGACTGACAATCTGTATTAATTTATATACACACACACACACACACACTTTGTGCCACTGTATATCTGCATATGTATGGTATGACAGTAAAGCCCATTTGACTTAAATTGATAATAATAATATTATGCACCATTTTATACAACAGACTTTCAATATGGTAACTGTTGCAGAGATGAGCACTACAAGGCCAGGGTGATGGATGACATGTGACATTAAGCACCCTAATTTCATGTGACTGAGGGTAGAGAGATGAAAAATATAAAATACAAACAGTTGTTTGTTTTCCCTCAGAACTGGAGACCAAAGAGGCAAGTACGGCTGAATTTTCTGTGCACTTCCTTTTGCAAATGATCTGTTTGGCCTTGGCTTATCTATACAAACTGTTTATTAATTTGTTTAGCATTATTTGTGTTTTTACTTCTAGTTCTTGTGTCCTACCAGTTTATTTGTGAATATTTAGGCAGGTTAGACAATACAGGTTAAACGGGTTAAACAGTTTATGAATATTTATCTTTAATTCTGTAGTATTATCTTACTTTCCTGTTTAAGCATCACTAAGCAGATATTTTTATAAGCCCTGAATCACCTGCATTATTCTCTCTTAAAAAAATATTTTTTATAATTACCAAGTAGGAAAACTTTGATTACTGTTTTTAGCTTTCATTTAAAATGTGCTTTTTATCTCGAAGTAACTAAACATGGTTTTTAATAGAGTTAAAAGCTTGCTATGACTCTTCTATTTTGGTGTAAGAGTTGTAAAGTACATTTTGGATTCCCCATGTAGGTTATATATCCCGCTTAGATACGCACAAGAACTGGAGCAATAACCAAAAGCATTAAGAACAATGGCTTTACTATAAAATACTATGAATACTATTAAAATAGTGTACTTGCTGAGCTAAGCATAACTTCAACTGGCTTAGTAGGATTGCAGGAAATACATGATTTATCTTTCTAGAGTCACATACTGTGGACTCATGCATATTTTTCCATGTCGATATTTAAACAAAGTCACTTTGTAATATTTTCCCTATAATAAGATAATGAGATTATAATAAGTTTAATTCTCCACAATGTTTTTTAACTTTTAAATTTTTTATAAACCTGGCTTGGTTTGATATACAGCGCCTGTGTGGAAACCCCAGGGAATGCAGTAGCCTAACAAAAACAAGGAGGTGGTTACCTTTGGGCTAATTAACCATATTTAGAAACAGTTTTCCTATGTGACGTCACAATTGTATAAATACAAGCAAAAAATGCCTCCTTAATATCTCCATAAATATGTTCATATATTTTGTATCCGATTCTCTGTTTTTAATGCATGGATACTTCTTCTTCATTCTGTTTACACATTCTATTGTGAAATATTATTCAAAGTTTCTTATTCATTAAATTATATAAGTTTCAGCACTTTCTAAACATTCCAGTGTCTCATTCTGTCTGATTTTCAGGTCCTTTGATAGCTCCATACTCGGATAAAACCTAAGGGCTCAAAATGCACACCATTCAGACCAAAGAAATCCAACTCCCTTTACTGAAAGAGAGCTTTTTCAGAAGCACTTTCAAAGATGGGAGATATTACCGTGCGGCAGGCCCGGGCAAGACCCAGCATCAGTGGGAAGAATCGACCGAGAAGCAGGAAGTCTGCCTGGAGCGAGTCCCAGTGCGCCGCTCTGCCAGTACCACATTATGCAGTGCGGCCGAGCTGGCAGACGGGGGAGAGCCAGAGGCGGTGTCCACTGCTCTTGCATCAGCGGCTGTCTCATCGCCGGAAAGTACCGGAAAGCCTGGGCTGCTGAGCAGGGTCGCGCTCCGAGGCAGAGCACACAGTGCCGTCGAGCAGCATGGCCTCATCGCTGAGGGAGTGCTTCTGCTGAAAAACATGGGCAGCCAGAATGGGAAGTGGAGAAGATCCACAGGAGATGACGGCGGCGAAAGGGGAGCGCGGGGCAAGGATACACAAAGTGCGAAGAAAGCATCTCAGAGCAGGAAATCACAGAAGAAAAATGAGAAAGCCAAGCCGGATTCTAAGCCCTCTGTGTTTTCAAGCGTCCACATAGGAAAGAGTCGGGCCAAGGCTAAAGATTCCTCAGGGGCATCAAAGGATGATGTTCTACATACCCGAGCTGGCCATGATAAAAATCTGACAATCAAGACAGAAACACCTAACATCAGCATATCTGCAGATGACCTGGGGCTGTCAGATGCTGAGGAGCATTTTCACTCCACCGGCGAGAGCCGCAAGTCAGGTCTGGAGACCCCGGACGAGCAGATAGCAAGTTCTGGCTCCGACACCGATATCAACAGTTTCCACTCAGCTGCTGAACCAGAGAATTTGCTGTCAAACGTCCAGCAGGTGATTCATCCACAGCAGGGGGACATTAAGTCAGCAACTGAAGACAAACCCATTCACCAAACTGAACTCCAAGTAACTGAGCAGCTGTTAGTTCTGGAAGAGAACTTCAGCCAAGGGGAATACCCAGCAAAGGATGCCATTCTTTCACTGACCAACACCAGTCAGGAGTACAAATCAGTTAGCCCTGAAGAAGACCCAAATCAGAAGTTGAACAAATCAGATACTATACTTTATTTTGGCTCCGCGACAGAGGAACGTGGACTATTGAACTGTCAGCTCCCAATGGTACAGATTGACAGTAGATCTAAAAATACAATCACCACAACAGTCAGTGAAAACGATCTCAAAAAGTCTTTTGAAAGTGTGGAAGAGCCATCAGAGAATGATAATGAAATGATTTCAGAATCAATGGAATCTATCAACATTACGGGTCTGGATGATTCAGCAAATAGGAGAGGAAGCAGACAATTTATCTGCAGTGGACCCATGCAGAATTGTCAGAAGAGGTCTTCTTTACCCTTTTTGTCCATCTCATCTATCAAGCCATATCCTCCCATTCACCTGTCCTATGTAAAGACCACTACTAGGCAACTGAGCTCATTAAATCAGTCAGCTGCACCTTCTTCATCCCACAGTCCCATGGCTAACCAGCAGGTGGAGCTCTACCAGCAGACAGAGAAGCAAAGGGCCAGGAAGCAAAGATCTTGCAGCATAGCGGGCCTAATTGGTTACTCCATAGACTGGACTGAGAAGCTGAACAAAAACCAACCAAGGAAAGCTGACTTAGTTGACTACCCAAGTTATGGAAAATCTGAGGGCAGGCTTCGACACAGTAGCCAGCTACTTGGAGAAAATTCACCCTGTGTGTACTCCTCCCCCTGCAGTTTTCATAATGTCTTCTCTGGTAAGTAAATTCCTAAAGTTTAAGAAATGTACCCAATAAAATTCCCCATCCCTACAAGTAATATCTTGGATTCTCAAAAATTTACCAATAAGCGTTGACTGTCTGTCTGTAATATTTGTGTTGGCCAATTTTTCATAAATGAACGCGTATTAATACACATTTTAAAAGCAGATAAAAAGCAAATAAAAACATCACACATCTTTAAAACATCACAAATCAAACCATGCAGGATCATCTTTATTTTGTTTGTTTGTTTGCTTGCTTGCTTTGTTTGTTTGTTTGTTTGTTTTTTGTTCATTTGTTGGTTTTGAAATTGAATATACTTGTTACATACTCGATGCCTAGCTGTGGAGCTCATCTGCAGAGTACTAACAATGGAGCACAATAATAGCGCATGTGATTTTTCCAAGTCTCATTCTTCTTAGGTTATATTGGAACCTAAATGGAACCAAATTAGGGATTTGCTTTCCCCAAAGTATTTATGCACACTGCTTATCCAGAATAGGGTTGTGGGCAATCCCAGAATGCACTAAGCACTGGACACCCTTGGTGGTCTGATACTCCACCACACTGCACACAATAACACACTAAGGGCACACATTCACATCACACTCACATGGTCTTAGACTTTAAGCTTGGGAATTAAACCCCTGGAAGTTTGAGTCTATAGTGTTGCTGACTGACCCACCCTGTCACTGGTCACGTATGAGCTAAATATGACCTAAATACGATAAATGTATCAGAAACTACATATTCTTACCAAACAGTTTTACAACTGAAGATAAAGTATGATATCGTAATAAGACATTATACAGTCTTTGTATAATGTAGTGTTCTTAGATGATTGTGGATTTACCATGAAATTACACACTGTTGTTCTCTCTGTCTGTTAGGCTACACCCTGCTGGAGAAGTTCTTTAGAGTCAGAGGAGATGATCCAACTGAGGAAGCAGAGGATTTCTGCTCACAGCTCCTAGCTAAGGGACTCCTGCTGCCCTTCACTGACTTCTATACCGAGGATGGAGAAAGTACCTCCCCCATCAAGCCCAAGTTCAATGTAAGACCCATTCAGATGTAGCTCAATGCTCAGTGTGAAGCCGTTAAGGTTTGTCAAAGCTGAGACAGAGGAAATAGGTGTAAGCTTCTTGGTACCATGCTACCTTCAGTCAATGTCATAGATTTTAGTGATTTTAGATTGATGTAGAATTTTTAGCTGCAGTCAGTTATTTGCTTTGGTCTGGAATGGTTACAGTGGCAGATGATGTTTATTTATTTAGCAGCCATATTTAGACTTTATCCAAAGCGACATATAATTGAGGAAGCAGGGCCAGCCGGTCGTTGGAGTTAAAAGCCTTACTCAAGGGCCCAGTGGTGATGTCACGATGCTGACCGTAGGATTTCTACTGGTGATCTTCTGATCATGGGTACAGAGCCCTAACTGGCAGTGCCACACATGTCGCGTGCATTTTTGTCATAATGCCATGTGACAAGTATATCTAGAAGAAATGCCTGTAGCTATATCAAGCCACGAAGTCCAAATCGCACCTTGGTGGAGCCCAGCTTCACCTCCTTCAATGTTAATCTTTTTTCTTAATGTCCCAAAATGTAGCAAGACCTTCCGGAGACCTTCCAATTATAGTCATAGCGGTCTGACCACTGAACCGAAGTATAAAACATTATGAAAATCATAACATGCGCTGCCTGAAAAAGAAGTAGCCCTGGACCGGGTGACGAGAGCAGCCTGTAACAGCAGCACGGCTGGTTCATGGCATAAGTGGCTAAATGGCTGCTTAGGGCCCAGTGGCCACCAGGGGGCGCCATATCTGATCAGCCTGTCACAGTGGGAAGGAAGGTGACAAATGACAACTAGGATGATCAAATTTTGCTAGGGCACCGAAAAGGGTTGGGCCGGCTTTGCCCGGCACTGTGGGTCACAAGGCAGGGAAACACCCTGAACAGTTTTCCAGTCCGAAAGAAATACAGTTTAGGTGAACTGGTGATTTCAGATTTCCCTCGATGTGTATTCCCAGTGATACACTGAAATCCTGTCCAAGATGCACTATGCATTGTGTGGCCAGGGATAGTCTCTCTGTGAGGATGAGCAAATGGGAAAATGAATTCATGTTCTATTTTGTGTGCTAGTCTTTACTGAATGGTCAGCTCTTTAAAAATGCATTATGCTGCACTGCTATATTTAATATACTTATTTTAATATTTATAACAGATCCGTTCCCCTTTATTTCATTATAGAAAGACCAGTTGTACAGCTGGGCAGCTGTCAGCCAGCAGCCTCTCCGCTGTGAGCCCCCTGAGGGACGCATTCAGGGTCCATGTTCCCCATCTGCAGCAGAAGGGCCGAGGAGGGGGCCGGCAGGGCAGCCCCCCAAGACAGGTATGTGGGCATCTGCAGCAAAACATCTGCTGGACACAAAGCAATGTTCTAAAAACATCATCCTGACCTACTGTAGCCTGTGCCGTGGAGTTAACTTTAAATGAAGTGATAGCATGTTAATTTACCATTTCCTTAAAGAAGAAGAAGAAGAAGAAGAAGAAGAAGAAGAAGA
>JAODLC010000065.1:9970296-9985424 GCA_026781145.1 Hippopotamyrus pictus
AAATTTCATCTGCCAGGTATCGGCCCAGTCACTAATTAAATCAAGATCCCGCTGTAGCTGCTGAGCCGCTAATTCAGCATCTGCTACACCACCCACCTTGGTGTCATCTGCAAATTTCACCAGTTTACTGTATATATTGGTATTGGTTCTTTGCATGAACAGATTTCCTCTATCATTCTGGAAAAGAAGCAGTGTGTGGCTCTGGGAGTTACGACTGTGTGACTCCCTGGTGTGATGTTATTGTTGGGCCAATATCACTGACTTTTCTTTACATGCACGTAACTTTGAACAAAAGCACTCGCTAAATAAATAAAAGCTTTTATTTACCACGCTGCTGTTACCATCATCGTATCATGGGAGGATAAATCAATTCATACAGTCTGCACTTAGAGAAATGTTTATTAATCTGCCAGTAGGTGGCAGTGTTCTAACAACTTACAGTATTTAAAATACTACATTTAAAACTGCCTGGCCCAAAAACCTAGTAGGTATTGTGTTGTTACATAAGCATCCTGCATGATTCCTGATAATATTATTTATTTTGGATGTCACAATTGGATACATTGGCTCACTACTTGTAATTAACTTTAACTTTCGCTGCTACTTTCATGGTATGGTTGTTTTAAAGCTTATTTTGATTTTCATGCAAGGAGCCTGGGATAAGTCACAGAGGTCTAGACTTGTCTCCACGAACCCTAACTTAGAAACGTAGCTTTGAACCAATTAACCATCAGCTCAGTTTTTCATTAATTTACACTAATTATTTTGTACTGAATGAAACACTCATGGATTTTGTAACTTTGGTGGCTGATATATTATGGCAATGATATTCCTTTCATGCAAATATTAATTATTAGATACTGCAGATGCTGTGAAGCCTAAGACAACAATTTGTATTTTTTTCTTCCTTTCTGTCTATAGGAAAAAGTACTTATAATGAAAGAAGAGCATGCAAGTGTGATTCTGCAGCTACAGAAGACTATTAAGAACCTGAGGACCAAAATAGCAGAGCTGGAAAGAAACAATGACTCTCAGTGCAAAGAGTATGTCAATAATGCAACAAAATTGAATGATGGCTCTGATGCAGATCAACCGACTGAGGACAGGAGCTCAGAGAGCAAATCAGTGCAGACTTCACCAGAAGTAGATAGCAAAATGTCTGCATTAGTTGACGTATCCTCCTCCCTGTCACTGGCCACTCCTCCACAGGATTACTCAGTAACGTCACCTCTCCAGTCAGGGCAAGAATTTGTCTGTAGATGCAGGGAGAAGCAGACTGGGATTCCACCACTACCTCTTCCCATTTCTCCTGTCGTTAAATCACAACCGCTACCTCCTCCTCAACCTCCATTGCCAGGAGTATTTATGCCCTCATCTCCTCCCATAGCATTCCAGGGCCATGGACCTCACTCTCCCACACCCCATGCCCTACCAGACTTCGGTCTTCCACTGCCACCTCCACTGACTGGCATGGGACCTCTGTCATCGCCTGTCCTTTCTGTCACAGATCCCCCATCACCTCCAGGAAGTGGCTCTTCACCCCCACCACCACTACCCGAAGCAGACCTTCAACCCTCACCTCCACTTCATGTATCACAATCTGGAATGGAACTCCAACCCCTGCCACTACTTCCTGTAATCGGACCTCCACCCCCACCGCCACTTCCTGGTGTAGGACCTCCACCCCCACCCCCACTTCCTGGTGTAGGACCTCCACCGCCACTTCAACCAGATCATGGTGGCCTTGGTTCTCTTCCACCCTCTTTGCCAAAGGACTGTGTCCCTGGATTGGCACAAGAAAAAGCAGTGATTGAACCGCCACGCCCCATGAAACCCTTATACTGGAGCAGGATACAACTGCATGCTAAAAGGTAAGTTCATTGCATGTTTTTATTTACTGTAATATTTTAATATGTCCTTTCACCATGCTTTCTGGGGTTAATTTTTCTTTAGTACAGTTATAATAGCCTTAATCATACAATTATTTATTGCAAATTGCAAGTATAAGAAGAATTGTACAATTATATGACAAATGGAGACAATGTATTGTAGCTGTTTGAAACAATATTTCTAAATGTTTGATATATACAGTTTTTACATTAGCACATTAAACTGGTGCAATAAATGAAATTGATGATCTATAAACATTTTATATATTGGATATACCTAATGAATATGTCATTAAGGTATTATGCAGTGCACTTTATTAGTATTTTATCCATTGGCCAATAATTGATTAGTATTATATTTGCATGCAAAATCTTGCATTGATGTTGGGTGTTTATCTTATTATTTTCAAAGAGAATCGAATGGATCATTGGTGTGGGAAAATATAGAGGAGCCATCATTGGACTTTGACGAATTTGTCAATCTATTTTCAAAATCTGCTGTGAAAGAAAAGAAAAGGCCATTGTCAGATACGATCACTAAATCAAAAACTAAACAGGTAAGTCATTGTAATGACCATAACCTTTTAATCACAGTCTTTCGTTTAACATGCAAAATTATTTTAGCAGTATTACCATATAGAGTAACATATTAAAAGATATTAACATGCTGCTGACTGTTGTTTGTGCTTCGTCATTATTAAATTAGCTATAGTGTTATAATTGCATATGTGTCCTGCAGTGGACTGACAGGACATGCAGTGTCCCCTGCATTGTGTCCCGTGCATCCTGGGATAGGCTGTAGGCCCCCAGTGACCCTGACCAGAATAAGCGGCTGGAAGATGAAGGAATATATCCAAAAATGTCTTCTAAAATAAGTCTATTTTTTAGAATCAGCAGATGACATATGCTGAATGATATGTAAAAGGAAAATGACAATTACCCGACCTGACAGCAGCATATGGAATGCCTCTGAGGTTTATACAGCTTTCTAATGGAAACTATAAACATTCCAAGCTTGGAAACAATTATGTCTGTTCGATTTTTCTTCAACTGTGCTGAAGTCCCATTCCGCCGCTCCAATGGCAGTATACATTGATCATTTTACATTTCCATCCTGCCCTTGTTTGCTTCTACCCATCCATTGTGCATCACAGGAGGCTGTGATACACGGAATGAGTTTTAGCCGTGTTTCTGCTGGGAGCGATAGAGCGAGGAGTCTCTCATGCGGTGGGTGAACTGCGGTTTGGCGTGTGCTCAAGGTGGGAAGCATGTGGCTGATGAGGCCCATAATGACTGAACTGTCAAACCAGTACGTCATGCTGATCTCGTGTATCTTAGGAAGATGGTAGTGATGAAAGGAACGGGGTAACAAACTGTAAGTTATATATAAACATTTCTAATCTGTGTCAAGTTTTCGAAGTTTTAAGATGCATTTCAAGGTGCATGGGGCAGTATATTGAGCATCGGACAGCTAATGGTTAGGGGATTACTTGTACTACAAATATATTCTTTGCTTTTGTCGCCGCTATTCATTTTAAGATATTTTACGATGAACACATTGCACATACTTTTTTCTTAGTAAGTGCACCCTCTTTGTAATACTTTATTAGTTATGTATCGTTTATCTAAGGGGACTGATTTAGCATTCCCTATCCTCATCATTTTATCACTGGGTGCCTACAAGTTAATTCTCATATGTAGGTACTTATACATCTCATTTATCAGTATAGCAATATTACTGATATTTATTAATCAAAAGGGTTTTTTCTAATCCAATGTAAAGAGTGAGTAGTCTAAATTAAGTCTGAAAATGACCCTGACTCGCAAATGTTATGTCTAACTCTACTGCATAGCTAAACAGATGTACCCATTAACACAAAATCCCTTACCCATATATTAACTGTCTTTGTATATTGTAATCTGTGTGTTAAGCTAAAGTTTGGGTAGGACTGAATTAAACGTTTTTGCAAGTCGAATAACCTGGAACCAGGAGCGAAGAAAGTTTGCAGCCTTGATTGAAAATAAAGCAATAAGATTATTTATATGGTTCAAATAGAAGGTTTCATTTTATTAAGTTTCTAAGCACAGCACCTCTGCACAGATCGATACATAATATCCGTTATTACATATTTTAATATATCGTCCAAAATATTTTCTAAGAACTGTCAGTGATGGGAGTACAAATGTCACTGCTTTGTCGATCTAAGCTGTAGGGGTTTCGCCCGCTGTGGCGAAATGTATATAAAATCATGGAAATGTCAAGATAACACTTCTTTGTGTTTAGGGGGCAGGATACTGCCAAATTTATACAAACCTGAAAACAGACATCACATGATTTCAGATTTACTGTTGGTCAACAAGAAACATATTTTTATTTCTGACAAGTTCTGATGCATTCCCTTTGATTATATTGTTTTACACATATGACCTTTCATCTAAACAATGTTATGTGAGCTGTGTAAATTTCAGTCTTGGTTTTGTTTAGTAATTATTTCATAGTTTGTAGGACCTTGTAAGCCATAAGAAAGACCTTTAACATTTCAGCATTGTCTTTTATTTCATTTTCGATCAGTCGCTCTGATTGTTCTGTCTTCTATGTGAAAATTTCAAAGAATTGTTGTAACACACTGCTGTTTCAGGCAAGTGCAAAAACCTTCATCTGCCATTTTCTTTCCTGTAGAATTCCTTTGAATTCAAACTGAGTACAATTGTATTTATTACCATTCAAAACTGATAGTATTGTAGATTCTGCAGATCCTAAGGAGGAATAAGGATCGATCTGGACACATCCTAAAAGTTATTTTCCTAAATGACATTTTTATCACATCACAAAAATGTGGAAAAACACTGGAAGCATTCTGTAATTGCACCTAAGGGCTTTCTTTGATATTTTCAAGCTACACTAAGATTTAAAGGTTTATGGGGTTTTTTTAAGCATACCCACTCAAAAAACAAACCTTTTTACTGGCAGCCAGATGTGATTCCAGCTGTGCTATTGGCAGTTGCACTGGATAGCATGGTTTTCTTCATAACCCAGACTTCCCTACCCACTGGTAGCCAATGAAAGATGGCCAAGAGGGATCAGAAAGTGATGTGAAAATGTTTATGTCAAGGAACGGCAGTCTTGGTGGGCTTGGGTGGTCTGGCTATATACAAACTGGAGCTAAGTGTTACAACAAAGCATATTGAAGATATGGGAACCACAGACAAAAATAAGACAAAATAAGATCAGAGCACCCAGTTTTGAATTCAGTAACCCTACTGTTGCTAGACTCCTGTGGTGAGAAGACACAGTCGTCCCCAGACTGCGAAACTAGATATCAGCAGTGGCTGCGGAACTTCGTACAACAACATGATCAGATGACTGACAGTTCCTAGAACATTGAGTTAAAATTTAATGATATGTAAAAAAATTTATGTGATGTTAATTTTACATGGTTATACAAAACAGAGACTGTGAATATCAAGAAATGTTGTATCTCGTTGTTACTATATTTCTCAAATAAGAATGTGAGTAGAAGTCTATCTTCTGCATTTTGTGGAGAAATGAGACTTTGTGTACCCTAATAATAATAATAATAATAATAATAATAATAATAATAATAATAATAATAATAATAATAAATGTATTTTATGCCCCTTAGGACAAATAGATAAAAAAAGTCTTCTATCAGTCTTCAGTTATTTGTTTGTTCATTCACTCATTCATTCATTTACTTATTAATTTATTTGTTAATTATTTTTTTAAAAGGCTCAGAGTCCAGAGTTCAGAAGGAAAAACAAATCTTTATTCAAACATGAGCCAAAATAAAACTTATATTAAATGGGAATTAGAAGATTGTTACCTAACTGTTAGTGCTTCCTATTATTTTCCAGGTGGTGAAATTACTGAATAATAAGCGTTCTCAAGCAGTGGGGATTCTAATGTCCAGCCTTCACCTGGACATGAAGGACATCCGGCATGGTGAGTAATGGCTCCCCTCCAGCATTTATAGGGGTGACGCTCTCCTCCCAGTCACGTTTCAGGAGGCCCTGAATCCACCTTTTATTTGACCCTAAATCTCACACAGGATCATGCTGGTACTTTAGCTGTGCATGGCTACAGTATTAATACTGATGCTTAAGTATTAAGCTGAGTATTAACTCAGCAGGCTCTGAAGGAGGAAAAAAACTGACACAGTGCAGCAAAACTATCCAGAGAGATGATCGCAGTACTCAGCAAGGGGTGCATTTCATAAGAATAATCTTCCAAAGTGTATTTTCCATACACTTTTATGCTGAGTTCATTCATTATCACATGCTATATTTTTGCTTATAATACTATGAGCTCACAATATATCATGAAAGAGCCTGATTCAGTGTTAGTTTGCCTGTTCGTTTGTTTGCTTTTGCTATTTTTTCATATTCTAGGAATGAAAATATTACTGTTAGAAAATTCAGCACGAACATATCTATGCTAATCTAATTCCAGGTCAACTACAGTAAGTTCTTTATGCTAATTTTCTAACATTATTACATGAGAAATGCTGCATTTTTAACCCATTTAGGATTTTTATGCAGGTTTCCGTAAGAGAAAAATCATTAACGATTTCAGTTTTAAACTAAATCTATCTATTTTATTATATTTTTCTTGTAAAGAACTGATATTTTGGCATAAAACGGGTTGTTTTATTTTTGTATAGTTTAGATACTGTATCTTATGCTGTGTATTAAAATGCAAACCCCAAATGTCTGATGTCAGTAATTTCGTGATAAATGTTTCTGTGGTATCACGAATGAAATATTTGGGTATAATGCATATTGACATAATGCAACCAGTTTATATGTTTATATTAGTTATAATATGGTGCTGGCAACATAAATTTTAGGACCTCCTTAGTTGTTATACAGAAATTTCTATGTCTGTCTGTCTGTCTATCTATCTATCTAAACTAGAGGTCCCAATGTGTTTATGTTGATCTGGTACTTCTGTGTAATAAATAGCCCTAACCGATATCTCACATTTACATTTTCCTGATTAAAATTAGGGTATTATTGAGGTGTCGTCACTGGTAATTTCATTTATCTGGGGATTATTTTAAAGAGAATGCTTTAGTTGTTGCTATTAAATGTATCAATATGCAAATTATGTAAACAGTGCATACCATTTTGTTGCTGGGAATAACCATCAACATTGAGGAATAATTTCCACAAATCTATTTACGTGCTACAATGGGGCACATCTGCTGAAAGAAGCTTGGCATCTAAGGCTTAATGACAATAATGCATTGTTCTCAGTAACTTGCAAACAAAAAATGATCATGGTTTCATTTTCTTTAATTGCATTTCCATAGTTACTCCAAATGTTGTTTAAAATGTATTGAGTTTTCATAAAGCTTTCTCAAATGTTCTCAGTCGTAGTTTTAGAGAGAGGCGCCACTGCTGGGGCCAAGGGGTGATTTTATTATTTTGGAAGCTGGCAGATGGAAGCTCCTGTTAAGTTGTGGACAGAAATCTGAAAACAATGTTATGGTCCTTTCTCTCAGTAGAATGTTCGACTCTGAGCTAATAACAAGAACCGTGTGCTTGTGGTAGCTGCAGAGTGGAGTTCTACTGAAATACGGCAGTTACCAGACTAAAGTAAAAAGCAGTCTGAGGAAAACTACGAGATTGTGTACATTTTTAATCTAAATAACCCTATTTCCCACACGCCATCTAACTCCTTCATTCTTTTAGGCTATAAACAGTACTGATGTGTCAAAATGGGTGCAAACCTATATACTTATACTGATGGTTAATGAGATGAGATTCAGTTGCATATTACAAGGAACTTCAGGATCTGTAGCTGAAAGTTTCCATGAAAATGTCATAATTTATAGTATATTTGTACTCAGACTGAGACTTTGAAGTGCTACAGTTCATTACAGTTCAATTCATTAGGTTTTATTGAGGGGATTTTCAGGTCTATTACTTGCTTGAAATAACATTAGGCATGCATAGTTATGATTCTGTTTCACTCCCAAGGTCTGAGATCTAGAGCGTTCCAAGATTAGTGAGCCAGATATCCAAAGCTTTAAGAGCAGCTGACTGCTGTTGTGCGGTAGTGTTGCTAAAAGCATGCAGAGCTAAACCCTGCTGAGATATTGGTTGGCCACCCATATTTTTACAGCCTTTTCCAAAGTCAGTCACTGAAGAGCTTTGAAAAGAACATAAAAATCACATTGTGTAAATGTATGAACTTATTACATAACAGTGATTTTATAAACTTATCTTTACCTGAAATACTTTGGCAACCCCTGCATGTGTCTTTAACTACTCACACTGCAACTGGAAGTCAAAACACATTTATTATAATGAGCCTTTTATAAGAACAGCGTAATTTAATTTTGGATGCGTTTTTCTTTGTTCTAAATCATTTCTTCCACTTCTGCTTGTAAGTCTGGATGATTAACTCTGAGTTGTAACTATGCTTTCTAGAACATGAAATGTTTAGCCTCCAGTGTTTGTCTCCTTTGAAAGGTGTGCTTTACTTCAAATGGGATAATTGTAACAGAAATATTTCACTGAATGGTTCCAATTTATAATGTCTGCCCATTTTTTGCTTTGACTAGTAGTATTTGTGATACAGACATAGAACATGGCTACATCCTGATTCCAAGTTTGGGGGGGGGGGGGGGGGCACACGTATGCAGACATAGCAAAGATAAGGATGGGTAGCTGTTAGTGCTCCTGTTACCTTTAGGGACATCAAACACCATCAAACTTTGGTGTAAGAAAACTAAGTAGTAAATGTAATTTAAAGGTGATGGTACACAGGGCATCTTTTTGGGCAATGTTACTGGGCAATTACCAACCAGGTGTGACAAGGGGCAGCTATGAATCTAGGTGATTGTGAAAAGTCGCTATTACCAACATTTTTCAAATAAAACAAATTGTTTCCCAATATCAGTGGGAAAGTGTCAGAGCAACACTGGGCCGCAACATTGCTCAAAAAGTTGCCCGTGTATCGTCACCCTGAGACCCAGGACAAGTATATAATTTCAAAGTGTAAGACAGGTCTGTCAACAGGGCTCAAGTTGTCATGGGATGCACATGGATGCCATCCTACTGGTGGCAAAAATTGTCAAAAATCACCCCCTTTGAAAATATACCCCCTCACCATTCCACTAAATTGTCCAGGGCAGTTTCACTTACATAAAAGTAAATCTTCCGATTATATCAGGGTTCCCTGCTGACGGACTCCCGGACACGCGTTCAAATTATGCAATACATTCCTCGCTCATCAAATTTTATCACTGGCCCCCCACTTGACAAATTTTATCGTGATTGCCCTCCCCCTGCTCCCATCCCCTCAGATCCCCACCCTCTCCCTTGCAATACTTTAACTCACCCACTAGTTGGCAGTCTTTCATGCTGCTCCCCTCTTTGGATTACAGGGACTCCTACCCTTGACAACCACATGGGGGCAAACAAAGCATCCCTGCATTTATATGAAGGTGCAGAAGATGATAATAGTCCCAAGGAAAGTTTGCACATAGACAGGGTCATAGATGTGGAAATCTAAACATCATCCCAGGTTCGCAAATATCACAAGTACTAGCAAAAATCATCAAAGTAAATTATGTTTAAACTAAAGCTGCTTATCAGGGCACTGAATGAAACACTCATTACATAATTATAAACAGAAATGCAATAAAAATAGCATTTTTTTCAGTTCTCAAAGAATTCACCAGCATTACAAGTTGTCAGTAGTATGATATTTCTACAAAATGCCATTAACTATTACTGCATGGTAGCTCTGATATTGTGTTTAAATACAACTCTGAATCAAAAGGGCAGGGTGTAAATTGTTAGGTTGAACATTCTTTCATGTTATTTTTAATGAAGATTTTCATGAAGACAACATGTCTGCTTGCTTTTTATGACTTTAGCATATAAATACTTTGTTTCTGGCACATGTTTCTCTGCAGTCCTACAATGTTTCATGCTCAATTTAAGATATACTGTAATCTAAAATAAATGATGTTTTATTATCATTTCAGTCTTCTTTGCCAGTTACTGGGAATTAAACAGCAGACCTCTTCACATACAATATTTTATTAAAGCCAATGGCACTATTTCTCTATGTACTTGTGAGTGTGTAAATTAGATTATTGATAAAACTCTAAGTCTCTTGTGTTCCACATAGTCTAGCTAGGCTAAAATCAATTATACGCATTTATATACTGACACGAAAGGAATTACACTTATTTTCTTTCCTTTTCTTTTGTATTGTTACTTTCTGGTTTGCTGAGCTCTTTATAAATGGAATGCCCTCTTTTTTGTATCTGTGATGTTTTGTGGAAAAATTCTTTTAATATTTAATATGCCATCCTGGACTATTCTCTGCCTTGTGCGGGTAGCTGCTGTGATATTAATTCCCCATGGGGATTAATAAAGCAATTATTATTCTATTTAATACAATAATAATAATCAATCCTTTATTGTCCCTCATGGGGAAATTCTTTTTATGCCTCCCTCAACTTGCTCTTTATAGAGCAAGCTGTCTGCGAAGGGCAGCCACCTGTTGGGGCGCCCAGGGAGCTGGGGGTTAAGGGCCTTGCTCAAGGACCCACAGACATGCTGAGGCTGGGTTTGAGCCGGCGACCTTCAAATTACAGGCACACAGGCTTAGCCCACTGAGCCACACGCTGTCCCCACTAGGTGTTGTTGTGAGCCTGGTCTCAGCAGAACAGTCACAGGTCCTTGGCCTTGAAGCTACCCCCTTGCTCTCACCTGTATGGAGAACAAAGCCAAGCAGAATTTCCCCACAGGGATAAATAAAGTATCACTATTCTTTTGGCTCCAGACCCCTATGACCCTGCATAGGGCAGATGGATAATGGAAAATGGGAAGACAAAATGTTTTATAGGGGCAATAAGCAATATTTTAAAGGCAATAATGTAGTATTTTTAAGCAAAAATTTTAAAAGAATCTGAATCTCAGAGATCTGATCTCTTCCGATCCTTTAATGCTTATACCACTGAACAAAACACCTGCGTTAAGTGTCATGTTCATGGAGGGTCTTTTTGTCCTCAGTTTCGTAGGTGTCCCTCCATCTTCTATAACTACTAGTCAAAGTAAATTCAGATTTAGTTTACGGTTTCTTGTAACCATGATATATCATATCACGAATCATTCAAAAGTAAAAAGGATATACATTTATCTAGTATTTCTTACTGGTATGTCCTCTCACAAGGATTTTTAACTCACAAACCATGTTATCCTTCCAACAGCTGTCCTGAATCTGGACAACGCTGTGGTAGACCTGGAAACTCTGCAAGCCCTCTATGAAAATGTGAGTCCTGAAATAGTATCTGCGTTTCAGCAAATTGCATATTTGAGATTTCATTTGATCTATATTTCATGTGTACGGTCTCCATCACATTACTTGATGTTGATTTTGAAAATATGGTATCCATCTTCAATACTACTAATCCAGTATAAAGTCATGCCGATTTTTAATTTGCATCTTTTCTAATGTGGAAATGGTATTCATTAAAAACTTGCGAAATTTCATTGCAGTCATGAAAGTGTCATTTTTATCATCATTATTTCAAGATATTTAGGACCAGAGTAACAGAAAAGAAATATAAATTAATCAGGTTTTTGCCACAGTCTTTCTCATTTTTACGTCAGTGAACAAGAAAGACATGACAGTAATTACTAACAATCAGTGTGTAATGAAAGACTGATGTTTCATTTCTGAACAACAAGGTTTTCTCTCAGTGTGATTCTTGGTTTATTACTGAAACATGTCAAAGATGAAAATTAATGGGTTCATTTGTACAATAGAAAATATTTTGCTGCCCTGAATTAATAATACAAAAAGTTCAGACCTTGAAAAGCTGAAACTCTGAAAACTGCCAATATTTTTATTTTTTATTTTTTAACTTTCTCATTGTTTTCTATTATTATTATTATTATTATTATTATTATTATTATTATTATTATTATTATTATTATTATTATTACAGTTGGACTCAGTCAAGAAAGTGTTGCTTCATATTCTTTGGGCTATTTGTGTGAACCCCTAGGTGACCAATTACCTCTCAACCAGACCATCGATTTTTGGAACTAATTTATTACCTCTTTGTCCTTCATCCGTCCAGCTATCCATCATTTTTCAAGATAGGAGTCTATCCCAAGAAACACAAAATACAACAGAATGCTAATCCATTGTGCACATATATGCCAATTTACAGACATATTCTGCAGCTCATTGAACTATGGGAGGAAACTGGAATTCCCAGTAAACCCACAGAAATTATGAGTCAGGGGAGGAATGGAATCCTCAACCCTAAGGTCACATCAGTACTTGATGAGTCACCCTTCCATCCCCGTGGCCCTCTCCAAGATAAGTGGTTGGAAAATGGATCAATGGATGGATATTATTGCAGGTTAAAAATAGTATGTCTATATATACATATAAATTAAATATATAATGTATATCATTTATATCATGCATTCAGACTAACGATAACATATAGACTTTCATAAAACAATAACATATTAATATATGTATGCTAATGTTATTGTTATATGAAAGTCTATATGTTAGTTTGAATCACAAACTCTGTTCTGTGTGTGTGTGTGTGTGTGTGTGTGTGATCCAGGTATACGTTGTGGGGACAAAATGCCCCCAGGATGTGATTTAAAATCTTTTATTTTGACGTTATGGGGACCATTTTTTTGGTCCCCACAAGGGGAAATTCAATTTTATGAAAATATCTGACTGCAGTTGAAAAACTAAAAATGCCAAAAGCCTTGTATTTTGTCTGGTTACTTATGGTTAATGGCTGTCATTGATAGGATTAAGATTTTGTCCACAGAAATGAATGGACGGTCCCCACAAAGATATGAGTACAGGTGTGTGTGTGTGTGTATGTGTTTGTTGTGCATCTAAATTCTCTGTGTTTTTTTTCTGCAGTTCAGAAATATGTACTAGATTGGTAGCTCTATGGGGCACCAACCCGTCACAGGGCACATGCGCATGCACAGACAATTTGGGAATTTCAGTTCACCTTAGCATGTTTTTGAACTGTGGAGGGAAACTGGAGTACCCAGAGGAAACTCCATGACAACGCAAGGAAAACATGCAAAACCCACACACATGGAGGAAAGGCAGAGACTAGGAGCCTGGCCCCAAAGGCAGCAGTGCTACCCGCTGTGCCTCTGTAATGCGGACACTTACTTTGAATAAATTAATGTTACATTATCACCACACAATGTGACTAGCTTTGCTCACTAATTCCTCCAAGAGGAAACCCCTGCATGAAAAAGGTTAAAATATATTTTTAAAAAGTCAAAAATTTGTGAATCCCACTTGAGACAAAAAAGCTTGTTTCATTTATACGCATATCAGTCTTCAAGTATGTTTTTTGTATGCATTTTCCCTTTCATTGCACTTTTTCCATTTAAGGATGGATTCTCTATTTTGGTAAAAGTCCTTTGAGCATTATTCTCAGCCCTGACATTCTCTGTAATTTAAGGGATCCTAAAACCACATTTTCACTTGTATTGTAACACATTACATGGAGGAAATGTCTAAGGCAGTGTGGTTATGTCCTCAGCTTTTTGGTATTGGTTTTCCTTAAGGCAAAGTTACAGAAGTGTTTTGTACTGGCTTATTGTGCAAACAAAATTTAGGTTCTATTCTTGAAAACATCCATTTTGAAAATAGGGCTGTTTCTGATTTCAACAAGAACCCCCTTATTCTTCAACAGTTTTATGTAGATGTTGACCCACAAGATTATTTGTCTCACTCATTTTATTCTGATTGACATTTCAGAAAGCCCAAAAGGAAGAAATAGATACAATTGAAAAACACATTATATCAACAAATGGAGTGGAAAATGCGAAGCCTCTCGACAAACCTGAACAGTAAGATTGTCGTATTTGTTTTTATTTTTCCTCACTAAAATATGGGAAGTAAATGTAACAAGGTGTTAAATTACCCATCAATCTTCTATAACTGCTTATCCAGTAGAGTACAGCTACAGCAGGCCTATACTGTATCATGGGAAACACAAGGCCCAACGCAGGGGATGATTCATACAATACACTATGGGCAATTTGGAGGAACCAATTCAGCAGCAAACTCTTGGACTATGGGGGTGTGAGGCCATAATGCCATCCTACAAATGTATAATAATAAAAACAGAATTTGAAATAACATTTTGATACACCTACAATTTGACCTAAACAAAAAAATACATAACTATTCGCTCCAAAGTCTGTAGCTAAATCACACACAGAAAATCCGGAAGAAACACACAATGCATATATCACATTAATGACAAAGAAACTTGGGATAAGTTTGTTTTAAACTTATGTAATGCTAATAATATTGTAATAATGATTTGCATACATAACTAGTATATCTAAAGTGGCCCTGATTATTTCCACAGGCATTTTAGGGCACAAACACTCATATATTACAGGCAATTCAGGGATGTCAGTAGCCTAACTGCGTGCCCTTATACACATATAATGGAGGAGTGATTCGAACCCCCAGCCCTGGAGGTATGGGGCAACGACTCGCACCACAGCACCACCAATTCACCTTCCCAGAAAATATCATAGTAAACATGCCAAATAAACATCTTTCATAAAAAGGATGGCTGGTTTTGGTACAGATTTTGGGGATTAGCTAACTACAATTAATGATGCTACAGTATGAACTTTACTTTTTTTGGTAGCTCATTAGTAATGCAGCTACTTGTAAAATGCTGCAGCTTTTCCAGTAACTTTTTTTTTTTTTTTCAAATAGTAATGTAATGTGGCAAAATGCTACATCGTTAAAAAATACTACAAGTCGTCACTGAGTTACGACCGGTGCAATTTATGACTGACCAACCTTTTAAATTTTGAAAGCTAGAGTTCCTCCATACATTTAAACTGGTTTCTCCCAGCATATTTAATCTTAAGTGGGAGTTTTAAACTCTGGAGGAGCAGCACAAATCTGTGATTCATGAATCGCGGCACAAAAGGCAATACATACTGTAACTGAATCGATTTTTGCCCTCCATCGGCAGTATTTTCTGCTACCAGGTGTTTCTGATTGGTGTTTTTTGGTTGATTACTCTGGAGATTGACGTTAAAGGGTTGACAATACTTCACAGTAAACAATATTATGTATATTATGCATTATGAAGGTATTTATAGTGCATTATAGATGAGGCATTCATAAAGTATTATAAACATGGGTATAATGTCTTA
>JAODLC010000065.1:10012035-10024622 GCA_026781145.1 Hippopotamyrus pictus
ACGGTCGTTAGGCATGCAGATTATTTGTCCCTCTTTTAAATTGGAGCGAGCGTGGAGCGATTTGACTGGAGCGGGAGAAAATTTAAGTGGAGCGAGGAGCGGTGTTGAGCGGAGCGGCTTAGTGCAAATTATAGCGGAGGAGCGGGCGGAGCCAACAGCCTCGTGAGCGAGGAGCGGAAATTCTCACCGCTCCGATCCGCTCACATGCTCTGACACACACACACACATGTCAATATATAATTCTGGGTAAAGCTAGCTGAATGAAAAAACATTTCTTAACATGGGACTGTAATCCGTATACTAAATACTGTACCTCAGGTTTTCTGAGCTGAATTCTGATTCCAGAAACCTGAAAAACTGCTCCTGACCCACTGGATCTTTTAAGACTTCATGAATCCCAAAGCCCCATCTCCGCACTCTCTTCTGATTCAGATCCTTGCTGCAACGGTTGTTGGCCAACATGTAAATGCTACATCCAAAGTGCTGCAGTCACTCATTTACAGCATCATCAATAGGCATATTTAAGTGGTATCTTCAAAAGCAATAATTATCAAACTCAAAGATTATTTAAATCAAGGCTTTAACATACGTTGTATGAGAGTGAGAGCAAACCAACTAGACCAAATGTAATGTCAGGAATTCTCTGTCACCATTTAAGAGATTAATGCTATGAAATTCATGCCCATAAAGACATCGCACCCTATATGTACTGAGAAAAAATCTCTACATTCTTATTGCCAATGATGCTAGATGACCAGTTTTGTGTAAGACATTGAATAATGATAAAGATTAACACACTGGCTGTGTACGTATGATTGGTCGTGCTGGAAAGGCTTGGTTACACACACACCTGGCCGCCATCTCCCACATCACTGTGTCATCTGAGATCCAAGGGTTGGAGGGATCAGGTGACGTAAGCAATGGGTCATACTCAACGTACTGTTCTGTATACCCTATCAAACTGATGAGAAGTATCGCATGCATGGTGGTTATGAATTGATCTAATGGAAAGACACAACTTTGAAACCTAAGAGAAAAGTGAGGATCGGTAGATCTTAAATTATAATCCATTTAAAAATTCATTTCAGCATGCAACAAAAAACACATTTCCAGTTACTGCGAAATAATTACATATATGCATTATTAATACATACATGCACACATAATACATACATAATTCATTTTCCATACATCTTCCAGCCAGTTGTGCTGGTCCAGGTTTATTGTCGAAAATTCGTATTTTAACATAACTTAAAACCAAGCTATTGAAGTAAGAATAAAAGCATTACCGTGTTCAATTAAACACTCTGAGTTTCATAAGAAGGTCAAGTCTAACGGTAAATTTGGAAGACAGACCTTTCTGCAACCTTTGACATTTTCATCCGATGTCTATTTAGCTGAGCTTGACAAAGTTTTATCTGAAACGAAAAAATGTCAACATAAAGGTTTTGCATCCAGCAAAATGGGAAATGAATAAATCTCTAAGAAATGTTTGTTTTTTACAATGCATAGTAGCATTATGTCTGTAAAGCACACTTGTGTACAATCAGTGCTGTAACAGTACTAAGCTGATATTGAACACTTTGTATTTTTATTGCAATGAATATTTTTGCTAATTATGTTGTGAGGGTGATCAGTGAGTAGCATTGTTGCCAGGTTTAAGTCCTGCTATGCATGTAAGGCATTTGCATGATCTCTCTGTGTTATGTGAAATTCCTCCAGGTACTTGCCTTGCTACTGCAATCTGAAAACATTCTCTAAATTACTTTTTGTCGTGTGCGCTTTGTGATGGACTGACATCCCATCCATAGTGATCCCCTGTCTAGTGCCCTATGCTAATCTTGTGTTATTGAATAACTGAATTGGATGGATGTGCCAACTGAATGATACGAGTAAGCATTTAATTTGAAGCACATTTTTCACCAAAATAAATCAGATCATTGTGTCATTTAACATGTTGTTGTGTTGCCTTGTGTTTCTTACAGGGACCAAAAGAAAAGCAATATGCAATTCTTTTTAGTTTCTGCAGATTTTCTGAGCTCCATAAGCTCAGGGTTGCCAACTGTCTGCCATCTGGTGTGAATCTCAAGCTTTAAAACTCTCACGCTCACCCAAGAAATCTTATGGCAGATCTACATTATCCCATTTTAAACCTAAAATTAGCTACATCAAAAGTGTTGAGATAGTGTGCAAACCCTACAGACTATTCACAAGGTAATAAAATTATTACATAAATGTAAATACATGTGCATGTGTGTGCAGACTTGTCTCAAATTGAAAATCTCACGCCAGCCAGCTGACTGAAGCTGGCAGCCCTGTAAGCCCCACATCTGCACAAGTCGTCTAACCGGCAAGTTTGAGAATGTGGGATCGCCGCAGATATGCTGAGCAGACGTTGACCCATGTGATGCCCACCTGCTTGTGAAGCTCCTCCTTTGTGAGCTGATTGGCCTCCGGGTCAGGAGTGAGGTTTGGACTGTTGCTGTGTGTGTTACTCTGCAACCCACATACCACAGACAAAACTGCCCAAACTTAGTCAGACAGTCAGTAAGTCCTCAAAGTCAATCTACATCATAGTCTAATATTCCTTCTGCTTAACCTAAAATATTATAGGATACATTACCTTTCTTGTTTTACGTGGATTTTTCATTCTTGAGGATTTCTTAATGTCAGCTTCCGTCGTGTTTACACAGCCAGGCTACACCACATAAACACAATCATTGTGTGATTCTTTCGTAGTGCTGTGTTGTATTACAAGACACCACAGATTACCGCAGACTGGCACTTAAAAGGCCAGTGATACATTTCCAGTCACACTTCCTCCAAAAATATATATAGAGCAGCCATAACATTAAAACCACAGAAAAAAAACGTTTATATTTTCACAATGGCACCTGACATGGGTGTAATTATGTATTAGGATGCAAACAGGTGAACTGGTGATGGTGGCATGGATGCCTTAGGTCACTGGTGTGCGGGGGAGCGAAGGCCAGCCTGCCTGGTCTGATCCCACCAGAGAGAAACTTAATGCAGGGTATGGTAGAAAGGCTTCCGAACACCATGCTGACCGCTTCCCACTACCAAAAGCACCTACAATATGAATGTGAGCATCAGACCAGATCATGGAGCAATGGAAGAGCGTAGCCTGGTTAGATGAGTCACGTTTTCTGTTGCACCTTGTGGGTGGTCAGGTGTGTGTACATTGTTTGCCTGGGGAAGAGATGGCACCAGCATGCACTAATGGTGGGTTAAATTAATGTTATGACTGATTGATAAATATTCTTAACAGTTCAGTGCCAAAAGCCATGGTAAAATTACATTCCTTCTGCTTTACTGCATAATGCATATATAACCTGCAACTATATCTACGGAGCTAGCAATGCTATTACTCATCTGCACTCATACGTGCAGCATATGAAGTCTAAAAAAATGCATAAGGGACAAGCCTACAATACCATTTTCCAGAAACTTCAATCTTAGAACGGCTAACAGTGTGGTGTTCAACGGCATTTTTTCTTTTAACCTACAAAGAGTTATGGAATAATATTCATCCATCTTGCAACTGCTTGTCCTGGTCAGGATGATGAAGAAATAACATGAGGAATAACAGAAATATGTGTTACTCTGAGATAGATGAAAGTAGGCCATTCTTACCACTGGTCTATGAACATCCCAAAAGGCTCGTTCTTGACTGTCAAGTATTTTCCTCTCAACCTTGTCTCTCTTTCTATTAACTCTGAGGAACATAACGGTATGTATTCAACAACAGTGTTTATAACAGCTTATTAATTTCTAATGGATTGCTATACCCTTACAGTACGTTCTCCTATATCGTGTGCATTGAAAACAGGCTCACACAACAACACCGGTCGTTAACGTCAAAATGAATAAACCACAAAATTATCATACAGCTAGTTAGTGTATATCACTGCCAAATAATATTTATAATAGCTCATTTATCATTCGATTTTACCATTTATTTTCTAAAGTTGTTCAGGAAAGCAAAATTAACCATTTATAGAGGTACGATCCACTTACTTTGCTTGTGCTTCTGCTTGCATAAATATAAACTCCCATTTTCGGGCAAAATCTCGTTGTAGTCTGGCTAAGCTTTCCTAGAACCGAGAACACAGTTAGGGAGGGTTCTGTATACTTTATGAAGGTACTTTATGTACTAATATGTTCTAATAAATAACAAAGCTTGACCCGACCTTCACACAGGGTAGGTGTGTGTGTGTGTGTGTGTGTGTGTGTGTGTGAAAGTCTTAGGATGCTTGATTAATTCTCTAAAAAAAAGTTGCAGTTTTTTTGGGGTTCATGACAACATTTTCTTTTTCAATTCAATTCATTAGAACTATAATTTGGCTTTTATTTTATTAATACTTGAATGTTTTGCTTGAACCTATTTGTTGTTTCTAATGTGATATATCACCCTGTATTAGCCCCCCTCCCCCCCGCCAGTGTGTCTGTCCAATATTCTGTCTAGGATGACCTCTCCATTGTGGCATTAGCAGTTATTGATGATGGAAGCAGGGATGTCTTTGTATATCCACAGATAACAAAAATGAAAGTATAAGCTTATTATTAATAAGGTCATTATTACCAGTGAAGCTTTAAATGAAATGTCAGTGTAGGTACAGGAGACATGAACACCAAGTAATAAGTTAATAATCACCCCAAGGATGAGGATTCTTATAGTTGAGATACAGCAAAACACAAAAGGAAGCCGGTTCTGTGGAGTTTGTGGATCTCGGATCAGTTTACATGCACATTAAAATCAAAAGAACCATCCTGTGATTTATAAATCATCATGAATTTAATTTAAATTTCATTTTAAGTATTAAAATTGCATGTCTAAATGTTTTGCTATTATCATTTCGGTAGTAATGTAGCTACCTAGGTAGCTTAACTTTCTAAGAGGCAGAGGTGGTATGAGGGACGGCAAGAATAAATTATAAAAGAAATAAAGTAAAGATAACATAAATGGAGGTGACAAAGGAGATGAATAAGGAGCAAACGAGGTGACAAAGGCGATGAATAAGGAACAAACGAGGTGACAAAGGAGACGAATAAGGAACAAACGAGGTGACAAAGGAGACGAATAAGGAACAAACGAGGTGACAAAGGAGATGAATAAGAACATACGGCTTCATAGTCAGCAAGCTCCAGCCGGTCTTTGTTCTGCATTGTTCTTTTGCATAGATAAACTGCTAAGGGAAGCAGGAGTAAAGAGTAAAAGAAGGAATCCTAAATTATTAAACCATTTATATAATTAAATTACAGAAATTGGTATATAAATATAATTTGGAAGGAGGACAGAAAAGAAAACAAGGCACAGATAAATGTATGAGTGGCATTTAAAATACACGTAATGGTACTACTGTAATGCTGTAATTTAATGTAAAGATTTTTTAACCGGTTTGTATACTTAAGTTTGGTATGCATAAATTAAATTTGAATACACCTGTATTATTATTATTATTATTATTATTATTACTATTGTGTTGTTGTTGTTATACACATATCCATAACACTGAAATGACTGAGATCTTAAGCTTACCATAGTCAGTATTTTCTGGCTCCCAGCAGTTAGATGGCCAGAAATAGGGAGTCTGAATCAAGATATTATTATTTTCAGTAAAGTTTACCTAGAGCTGGGGGGGGGAATCTTATCCACAGATGGCTGGTGTGTTTGCAGGGCAGTAGACTGTGGGGCACGCTACATGGGGTGCCAATCCATCACAGGGCAGTAGGCTCTAGGTAAACTTTACTTTTTGGGATGACCTTTAGGTCAGCTGTTCAAACCCAGGTTTGAGGACTCGTCAGCCAATCAGTCACCTAGTTAGTAATCAGGCAGGGAATTGCAGCGAAAACCCACATACACAGCGGCCCTTTCTGGATAAGACTGTCCACCCCTGACCTAGAGGTATCTGTTAATTTTGTATTCAGTTATTCTTCAAGAAGTTTTAATATATGAATATTATGCAGACAACATGCAAATATGGGTTCAGCTATTTAGCACAAAGACATGACATAAAATAATATACAGTACCTCATAAAAAATACTGTGAATTACTTTTTGAGTCAATCAAGTTGTTTGTTATTTGATAAAGAGCTGAGTATTAGTGTAGTTATAAATACACGTTGCATGAACACCTGCTTCCAGTATCACAGCTGCCAAAACAGTACCTTCAAAATATATACTAATGCGTTGAACTTCAATAAAAATTATTTTAAAATGTTTATTGGTGTAGAAAACAAAACATGATGCTATTTAAAAACATTGCAAACTTATTTATAGAATATGAATATGACGTATTCAAGGTTTGCTTAAATATTATGTACATTCTTTAATGGTCTCCATCATTCACTTTCACATGTTTAAGCTTAAATTCCCCTTCCCACATGCAGGGACGTTAGAAAGGGTTCAAAAGTGAACAGTTTTTCAGATGTCAGTTTCAGAGGAAAGTTATTATGCCACATATGAATCTACTTAAAATAATCCAGAAGGAAATGATTTCAGAAATTCCGCATTTTGTGAACGTCTTC
Source organism: Hippopotamyrus pictus (assembly GCA_026781145.1). NCBI lineage: Eukaryota > Metazoa > Chordata > Actinopteri > Osteoglossiformes > Mormyridae > Hippopotamyrus > Hippopotamyrus pictus. The sequence goes on from JAODLC010000065.1 coordinate 10,018,585, forward strand.
TGACCTACCTGAAATCTATAAAATGTTCCATCGTTCTTCAGAGTCAGAACATGGTCAGAAATTGGAAAGAAGTATCCATGTGCTACCATTAAGCTCCCCAGATGAACAGCCTCGACTGGAACACAGAATTGTTGTTTTTGTTGTTGTGTAAGTATTCGTTACATTACTTCCCCATGTACTTGTGCAATTAGGCAAACAGGGATTCCGTGAACAGGCGGGTCTGTGACCAGCGCCCCTGGCTGCCCTCAGGGGTCAGTTTGGGCTGCAGGACCGGATGGCTGTCTGTCTATGCTGGGCTACCTCCACCTCCCCATTTCCCTCCCCTGTTGCAAGTCACGACTTTTTATGTTGTAAGGTGTAGTGACTATGTGCTTATGTTGCTGAGGTGTTTTTTTCTGTTCCTACATTATACTCCCCACTGGAGTACAGTCTGGGGGCTTTTTTATTCTCCTCTTCTCCCCTCATGTAATTCTGTTTTTCTCAGTTCTTCCTATATCCTCCGTCTTCCTGATCTGTCTACCCCCTGTAATGTGATGTTTGTATATGTATGGTCGGGTTGGACTGGCGTCCCATGCAGCGTGCCCCGCAACCTAATGCCCTGTGATGGACTGGCATCCCATGCAGCGTGCCCCGCAGCCTAATGCCCTGTGATGGACTGGCATCCCATGCAGCGTGCCCCGTAGCTTAATGCCCTGTGATGGACTGGCATCCCATGCAGTATGCCCCGCAGCCTAATGCCCTGTGATGGACTGGCATCCCATGCAGCGTGCCCCGCAGCTTAATGCCCTGTGATGGATTGGCATTCCATGCAGCATGCCCGGCAGCTTAATGCCCTGTGATGGACTGGCATTCCATGCAGCATGCCCCGCAGCCTAGTGCCCTCTGCTGCCTGGAATGGGCTCCACACCCTCCCATGACTGTGATAAGTGATTATGATGGAAGGATGATGCTAACAATTATTATTTATTTATTCATCACAATTATCTTAATAAGTATTTCAATTTCTCCGACTACCTAACATGTGTAACTGAGAAATTAGCAAGACCACATATTACCTTGGTCTTCAATGCTTAGTTTTTTCACCATCCATTGAACAACATCAGATCCTTAAGAAGGAAGATAATGTATTTAGAGGCTTATGTAAATTTTACCTTTCCACACTATGCAATTAATAAATATACATTATGCAAGGTTTTAACAACATAATATACTTTTATTAGAGTAGTCAGAGATGGATAGTTTAGGTCCAGAGAGTGAAAGTCCAGAGCAGGATTTTGTTTCAACCAACCAGTTGAGCGCTCTGTGACTGTGGGTGCGCTCGACTTGGGCTTAGGTCTGTCTGCAGCTGATGTGACGTAAAGCGAGATCTGCTGGCGGCTGCAGGGGTGGAGTATAAACTGGCTGCAGCTAAGTTGGACAACAATCTACTCCTCTCTGCGAGAGCTGACTGCAATGGCAGCACTGCCAGAAGGTAACGATTAAACAAATAAAGCAGCGCAACATTACAGTAACTAACAATAAATAAACCACTAACTTACGTGTACTATTATAGCATTTATGTCATTTATTTAAACTTTATTTTACCAGGTAAATTAATTGAAAACCAGTTCTCACTGCTTTACGTGATATTCGGGAGAAATAGCAGATTATACGCATCGGAACTTCCTGGGATACAAACGTCATGCGTGTGAGTAAACTCTTCAGCCAATAAGGGCAAAGTTGTGACATCACAGAGGCGGTTCCAGTTTGTGCAGCCGGGTCAGAGGTGCTGCACAATCTGTCTTAAGTTGTCTTATTGCTCTTGCGAGGTTTTCGTGATGTGTGGTGACGTTTTGGCTGCAAAACCAGCGCTGTAAGCGGCCCCATGAAGTCAAACACACCCTGTGGCTCTCTATATTCAACTGACTGGTTGAAACAAAATCCTGGTCTGGACTTTTACTCTCTTAACCTGAATTACCGGTCATTTCTGACAGTGGTTGCTGAGGGTGGCCTGGTGGCTGAGTGGATAATGTTGCTTCCTCCCAGCTGGGGGTAGATCCTGCTCTGTTCTCTCTGTGTGTGGAGATGCATGTTCTCCCTGTGTTGCACAGGTTTTCTTTCCGAAGGTGAAATACATGCAGTTAGGGTTAGGGTTAGTTTGCATCTATATTTTAGCTGCAGGCTAAGAAGCCTCTGAGATGGCATCCTGTCCCACGTGCTCCCCTGCCTGTCGCTCTGTGCCTGCAACAGACATCAGCATGTGAACCTGACCAGGATAAGTTCACAGGTAGAACACTGTGCTTTGCTTTGAATTGTAACTGGTGTGTGATAGGGCAAATACATTGTTTTTGGTTAATTCTTGCTTTTATGAAATTACTATCTGTATTAGATTCCTGGGTTGTGATGTCACTTTAATTCCTGGCCAGGATTAGTACTCATTAGAGCACTAATATTAGAGAATGGAGCATTACAATCAGAAGACTTGGTTAGCCGAAGCAAATCCTAGGAGACGTCGAATTCCATAATGAATGAGTGTAGTGAAAAGTAAGAAATGTATAGAAGTAATAAGAGTAATCTTAAATTACATTAATAATTGGATACAGTTTACATTAGCAATACATCTAGTCAAAAATGATCACTTTGCTAGAAATTATGAGACTTAAATATTACAATAGTTTATAATAGTATAAAAACAAAGTATTTTATATAAATGGAGGCAAAATGCAGTAAAAACATAATCATTCATAAATCAAAAAGCAAGCAAACTTATATTTGTTTAAGGCTAAATAATAATAGTCTTACCAGAAAAAACACTCGGGGTCTTGGATAAAAAGCTTTTCACTGTTCGAATAGGAATTCCGTTTTTTTCATCTTGCATTTGTGCTATTACGTCTTCCATCTGAAGAATGAAAAGTTGAGATTTTTAATGTCAGCCAGTTTACTCTTGAAACACTTCTGATGTCCTTCCTGAATGGTATCATTTCCACAAATCTTAAATGGACAGTATATTTAGCATTTCTCAAAAGTATGTAGCACACAATTCATATTCTTGTCTCGGTTCAGCTGCAAAGCCTTACCTTTCTGTAGATAAGCATATTGGGAGGTTCATCCGAAGCACTACTGTTGCTCTGGCCAAAAGTGTTTGTGCGTGCCATAGTGAAATATGCTGAATAACAATGCTGCTGTCAAATGCTCTGGAATGTATGGTTCTGTGTCCTGAAAGACAATTCATTGACTTTAATGCAATTCCATTATTGTTATTGCCACTGCAGATATTAGAGCTAAATTTATCATATGCATTATGGTGATGAGGTGATTATTATGGATGATGCTTCCTGTAACAATAATAACAGTAGCAACAACAGCCATCATCATCATCATCATCATCATTATTATTATTATTATTATTATTATTTATTGACCCATGGATAAGCTAGTGGAAGAGGTGGATGGAACAATTGTTTATTATTATTAATGATTAAGAAGCTTATGTATATTGAGTAAATATAGTCTAAAGATAACCATAAATGATTAAGAAGCAACAAACACACTTATTTTACATAAGTAATATGGGCCCCTTTAACCAACCTATCCAGGCAGAAGGAACTATGGCTGTTTGTTTGGGGGAAGAGTTGCTTCCCCCTGATTTTGCAACCAATGCTTCTTCATTGCCACAACCTGCTCAAATCCCCCTGCATCTCCCCTGTGTCTCTCCAGGTGTATTTCCCCTCACCCTCGGCTCCTGTTCCTCCTCTCCCACTGCATGGCACATCTCCTAGTGCAACCTGTGTTGGTGTAGGAACCTGTGCAGCTAGGCCATACATGGTTGTCCAGCCAAGAAGCCCCCCTTTTTTTGGGAAAGTGGACCGTGCCTGTGCTGTGGAAACCTTGAATGTCCTGCTTTGAATGTCCTCCCTCCAAGGCTGTCAGGTTAATGCTCCAAGGATCATGTTATGGCAGAAAGGCTGTCTAACCCTTCCACTTATTGGAACCCACAGGAAGTATTTAGCGAGCCTCTGCTTCCCTTCTTCCACATTCACCCTACAGTTACACTAATCGCCCTGGTGCCTGGCAAATGCCTAATGGTAAATGCTGATTTTGGCTACCATCCAGTGATTCCTTTTTATTAAGGTATACAGTAAAGTTGTCCTCCAAAGTGCATACAAGCTAGATTGTATGCAGGGTGGGATGAATAGTAGACCTCCTTTCATGCCACTACACGGCATTATAAGTAGTTGGTTATTCCTTTGGGGCTGGTAAATGCCCCAGAACTATTCCAGGCTTATGATGATGTCCCGAGAGACATGCCACATCAGATTATCATTGTCCCTCAAAACGCTGATAAATGATCCTGACAAAAAACCCATATTCGAGGTTATGGAAGCTGGTCACAAGTTACACTTTTGGATTAATCTGACATTCCATATATGCAGATACCAGCAGCGTCTCCAATAACTCCCAACATCACTGACATTACTCAAGTGGACACAGTGAACTACTGATCACATTATTCACATGATATTTTTTCTGGTCTAATCTAATACTAATATTAAAATTTTGAGTATCTGCCAATATCAGTACCAATCTAATATTGTTCTCCTCTTTATCAACTACTAAGCATTAATGTGATATTTCTATCGATATATTTCAATTAACATGGCAAACTATCTGCAGTTAGTATTGTAGCGGCATTGTTTGAGCATGCTAAGAATAGGAAAATATTAGACATGCGCGGATTGTATTGGACAACTATCAGTAATAGCTGATACAGCAACAATCGGCCATTGGCTGATAATTAAAAATGAACCGATATTTACCACCGATAATTCCCTTTAAAATGGTGACCCACGCTGCTTTGCACACCCATATACTAAACATATCTGCTGTGTGGAATATATTAACGTTAGTGAAAACTACGTTAGAAATGCATTTTGCAAACATTACTCTGCTAAAATTTCCTACTAATAAACATTAAAACACAATTAAAACAAATTTGACTGCTCACCTCAAGGTGAGACAGTAAAGAGTGTGAAGAGTTTTTGAAAACCAAATCAGAATGGTGCAGTACTGCCAAATTACACCAGTCCATCAATAATGCAAGTGATTGAAAGCAAAAGAACATTCAGTTCAAACTGCATGAAATCAAAAGATATTACCTGGAAAACTATAGAGTTTATCACACTTGATGATCAGTCCTTCTCTGTGATAAATGTTATAAATATATAAGATGTATACAATTATAAAACATAGTATAGTTGTATGCCAGAGTTGGTGTTTTCTCACCAAAAATAAATATGTTTTCATATTTTTGAAATGTAATAAATATATTTTTCAGTTTATTTAGATGGAGTGTCCCTTTAAACTTATTTAAGCAGAACACCCCGAAGTATTGGTATTGCTGTCAGTTTTTGAAATAATCTGCTATTGGTATTGGCCAGAAATTCTGCTTCTTTGTTTTATTCGCTAACAACTTTATCATAAATGAAAAAAAAATATTTCTTATAGTGCAAATTATACTATATGTTATCAAATGAAATATAATAAAGAAATCATAAAAATATCACTACATGTCCCAACTTACCATTTCTAGTCAAAAAGTACACCACACCAAAATATCTCGAGTACAACGGTGGTAGTAACTAACCAAACTTCAGAAAGGATACAAGTCTGAAGACATCTAGTTTGTATGAATTTCACAGTGTTGAGATTTATGAAAAATCTGCACTAGCCTAACATACATCACACTCTGCATTTTGGTTTCCTTCTTCCTTCAGCATAAAGTACATTAAAAATGCAAAATTTACCAAACTGACAAGTTTTGCCAAGACACAAATGAGCAGCACACCCAAGACAAGACTTTTAATATTAATAATATAGTATGCACTTACACTAAAGAATTTTATGTATTACTAATATTTACATATGACGTGATTTTATGTGATTCAAATCATTCTCAGTATTGTTTTTGACTTACATGTTGTCTGTGGGGGTGGCACGGTGGTGCAGTGGTTAGCACTGTTGCCTCACACCTCTGGGACCTGGGTTCGAGTCTCCGCCTG
>JAODLC010000065.1:10024722-10069651 GCA_026781145.1 Hippopotamyrus pictus
GTGTGCCCTGCGATGGGCTGGCCCCCTGTCCAGGGTTGTTCCCTGCCTCGTGCCCGTTGCTTCCGGGATAGGCTCCGCACCCCCCACGACCCAGTAGGATAAGCAGCTTGGAAAATGGATGGATGTTGTCTGTGAGTTTCTGCGACCTTTCAGCGAGCTCCAAAAATATTCCCGTTTAATTGTTCACAGCCAACTTGCGCATAACCAAAATTGCAAATGTGAAGGGGTTATTGTATATCTCCCACAACCGATGAACTTGCATTGCTGAAGAACTAGCCATCACAGGAATTTTCTTGATTTTTCAGACTATCTCTGATGGAAAATCAGATCGGTTTTGTACTTTGTTGCTCTCCGATATCCAATCCAACATTTTTTGGCGCAATCGACCTGATACTGATAATGAGCCATCTCTATAGTGAACCAGTCTTGACGCCTGAGTGATGTAGGAATAGCACAAGGTAAACCCGTTCCAGATCATGGGAATGACCTCCATGGTCTCAGGCCTCTGGGTGAAACATCTGGTTTTACCCTAGAAGGAGGGGGTACTGTCACAATTCCCAACTTTAGTAATCAAAGTCATCATGGACGTTCTTTGCATCAAACCAAATCTGGAAGCGTTCCCAGTTCCCAATAATAGGAATGAAGAACAAGAAAACAACAAGCAAGTAAAAAACAAAGGAACAAAGCATTTTTTTCTGCTACACTCCACATTCACTGATCAGCCATAACATTAAAACCACCTGCCTAATATTGTGTATCGGCCCCCCTCGAGCTGCCAAAACAGCTCCGACCCACTGAGGCATGGAATCCACGCGACCTCTGACAGTGTCCTCTGGTATCTGGTACCGAGACATTAGCAGCAGATCCTGTAAGTCCTGTAAGTTGCAAGGTGGGGCCTTCATGGATCGGACTTGTTTGTCCAGCACGTCTCGCAGATGCCCGATCAAATTGAGGTCTGGGGAATTTTGAGGCCAAGTCAACACCTTGAACTCATTTTCATGTTCCTTAAACCATTCCTGAACAATTTTTGCAGCGCGGCAGGGCGCATTATCTGACTGTAAGAGGCCACCGCCATCGGGAAGTACATTGCCACGGTACTTAGGGTGTACTTGGTTTGCAGCAATGTTTAGTTAAGTGGTTCGTGTCAAAGTAACATCCACATGAATGCCAGGACCCACAGTTTCCCAGCAGAATGTTGCTCAGATCATCCCACTGCCTCCACCGGCTTGCTTTCCTCCCATAGTGCATTCTGGTGCCACTTGTCCATCCACATGGTATAACAGAAAATGTGACTCATCAAACCAGGACATCCTCCTCCATTGCTCCACGGTCTGGTTCTGACGCCCACGTACCCATTTTAGATGCTTTTGGAGGTGGACAGGGGTCAGCATGGATTATGTGTTCTGACACCCTCTCTATCATAGGCAGCTAAGTTTTTCAGCAACTGCGTTCTGCAGTAGGTTCTCCTGTGGGATCACAGCACACCAGCTCGCCTTTGCTGCCCAAGCACATTATCAATGAGCCTCAGGCGCCCATGACCCCGTCACCAGGTCATCGCTCGGCCTTCCTCGGGCCACTTTTGGTAGGTACTGTCCACTGCATACCAGGAACACCCCCACGAGACCTGCCATTTTGGAGATGCTAGCCATCACTATTTAGCCCTTGTCAAAGTCGCTCAGATTCTTACACCCGCCCATTTTTCCTGCTTCCAACACATCTCCCCAAATCATCTGGCTCATTTTCAGAAATCTTCAAAACGATCACCTCCCAAATACACATTTTATCTAGAACAGCTACTAAAATCTTCTGGAGTAATTCAGGTGCACTACGTGAATTCTCTTGTTATAGTATATCTTTTCCATTAGTTACAAAAATGATGGCTAGATTCTCATAACAAATAAACTTAGACAGCCATCTAGTGGACATATTAAGATATGCCCCGTGGCAATTTCTACATACAGTAGTTATCCATACCATAAAAAGCATTTCCTAATCCTATGTTATGATTTATATTTTAATCTCCTAAATGAGACTGTTATCTGTCTTCCAGGTACTGTACATGTCCACAGCTGATGTGAAGAGAACTCTTCCATGGGTAAACTCTTGCAAAGCTGCTAGACCAAACAACATACTGTACCTGGCAGGGTGCCCAGGGAATGTGCAAGCTGATGCATCTCAAGATGCAAGATTTTTATTTGTCACATGCATGAATATAGTGATACAGCAGCAGTGAAATAAAATTGCTGATGCTCCAAACTGCCATAAAGGTGCGTAGGGAGTGGTGCGTAGGGAGTGGTTGCCAGGTGCGTGACCCATCTTGGAGATTCAGAACCTGTTTTACACGGGCGGATACACAGGTGAGTTCGACCCCGGATGCTTCGAGAGTGAGTGACCCTGCCATACAGAGGCCTCCTGCAACTCATCTCAACATATTTCATTGTCGACTGGTAAACCTGTTCCATCTGCTTACCCTTTACTACCAGGTAAACCAAATTAAATAACTTAAATTAGAAAAAAAAGTATTCAAATAAAGAAATGTATAAAAAGTATAGAAAAGTTAAAAGAACATATGAGAACATATTTAAAGTGCAGGTTGCAGTTTAGTTAATTTTCTCAGTCCCAATCATAAAGCTTCAGAGGATCTTGTTTGTGTGCAGCCATTGAAACAGCTTATGACATAGTGGTGAATGTTTCTGATTATTTTTAATGCCCTGGACCTACGACATTGGATGTGGATGTCCTGTAGGAAGGACAATTTTGTCTGGTGGTTTGTTCAGGCGCACCGTATCATTCTCTCTCAGTCTCTGCCGTCCTCGAAATTGCAGCTGCCGTAAGAAGCAGTAATGCTCTCAGAAAGCACAGATCCCACAGTAACAGTCTAGAAGATTTTTGCTGCGCAGAGGAGATTATGAGTTTCCTCCGCACCAGGTCCTCAGAGATATGAACTTTGAGTTACCTGGAGCTGCTGTCTCTTTCAACTGGAATCCCAAAAATTGAGAGGTGTGTACTATGTTACGTGCTGTTTCAAGGGGATGTCTACAGGTTCTCCGGACCTCCCGCTCTCGTCGCCATTCGCCGGTTGTGTCCTCAGCTCCGCCCACAGACCTTGTCGTCAGCAGCTCGTTCACCATGCGACCCTTGCTCCGCCTCCTCGTCCAGACCCCGCCCACGACTCCTCCGATGCGCCGCTCGTCACTTCCGGGACCTGAAAAGAAAAACCCAATCATGGAATATTTCGGGAGCTCTGCTCGTTTTTGGATTACTGTAGGTTTGCTTTCTTTGATTTGACTATTGTGTGTGACGGTTTTGGTTTATTGGTTTACGATTATTCGCTTTGCCCTTTTCTGTACTTCTGCCTTGGTTTGTTTGCTTTTTGGTTTCGATCTCTTGCCCGGTTTTTGGTTTACGTCTTCGCGCGCCCCTCGGATTCTGACGCTTTGCCCTGTGTATGTTCGGTGTGTTTTGTTAGGTGCGTAGGGAGTGGTTGCCATATTTATTTTGGGGGTTTTTGTGTATGCTGTTGTTTAGGTAGGGAGTGAGGTGTAGTACTTGTTATTTTTGTTCTTTGATTTCTCTTGCACATAGTTAAGTTGGATTTGGGTTGCGTTCGGTAGTTGGGCTTTCTGTTTCTTATTTTGGCTATAATCACTCCTGAGTCCTTTTGCACCGGGTTTGTTTGTTCTGTGTCTGTCGCGTGTAAATAAAATCAGAAAAATACAAAAATATACCCCTTTGTCCACGTGTGTTCCCTTGTGCACCTCATCCTGTGTTTCCCTTATTCCCCTTTCCCTTCCATTCTGTTACGCCCCAACCCTAGACTGGGGATCGTAACTTCCTCTGCTGTTCCTTCCTGAAGTCCATGACCATCTCCTTGGTCTTAGACATTCGTGTCCAAGTTGCTAGCTTGGCACCACAGAGCCTCTTCACCTCATCGAGGTATGCCGTCTCATCCCCACTGGACCTACCAGACCTACCCCCATGTCATCCACAAATTTCACAATATTGTTGGAGCTGTTCATGGTGAGATGAGATGAAAACCTGAATGTATACAATTTTTTATGGTATTTCTGAGCCTCAAAAAAGTCATGATGTGTTAGTACACCTTTACTGTGGCACACACAAAGTCATACCACTATCAAAAATAATGACCTTACAAGAGGAGATGTCGACCAAAGCTGCTCCAGTGACACACTGAGGTGAAATACTTCTGCAACAGTGTTGAGAGGATCTGTACCCTACATTCCATGAGCACCATGGTTTAAAACAATAGGATTCCATAAGGAAAATATCAGATCCATTATCATCATCATCCTGATAAAAAGTGGTCTTACCCCCACCACTGTGGAACAACTTTAAATTCTTGATAAAAGTCATTAAATTTGTATATGTCCAGTACAAGTACATCTGTCCAGTCTGTCTAAGTCCGCGTACAGCTTTGTCGTGGAGTCATCAAACACTCCACCTTCTGTTAACATGAGAAACACCAGCCTGAGCACTATACAGCAATCATGTAAAGGCATAAACTAAGAGGTATAACTCAGAAAAAATAACAACAGTACAGACAATTTTTAGACAGCACAAACTATTGACACCGGTTCGGACGCAAAAATCTTAGAAACTAAAACAGCACAAACAAAAATTTTAACAGCACGATCCAGCACAAACGCGGCACAAACGACTGAGACCAGTTTGGTTGAAATCTGAAACATATGGGGGGCCAACTTTACGCAGGTGCGTGACCCATCTTGGAGATTCAGTACCTGTTTTACACGGGCGGATACACAGGTGAGTTCGACCCCGGATGCTTCGAGAGTGAGTGACCCTGCCATACAGAGGCCTCCTGCAACTCATCTCAACATATTTCATTGTCGACTGGTAAACCTGTTCCATCTGCTTACCCTTTACTACCAGGTAAAGGACTCTGTAAGATTGCAGGACTGAATAACAAATGTATGGGTAAAGTATTTATTGAGTGTAATTGTTTAAGTGCAGCCGAATAGTATTTGGGAGTTATGGTCTTCTTAGGCATTGTAAGGCTGGAGTGTTTTCATTTTGTAACCCTGTTTTTCTGTTATTGATGACAACGGAACAAATTGTGAATTAAAAGGGTATGGTCGTGCTATCTAATTATCTTTTGAGTTAATGGTGTCTAATTCAGCCTTACGGTCTGAAATATTTTCCTTTATGCCGTGCTTTTATAGCCTACTGTTTATATATCCAGTACATTTTTGGTAAGGTTTGAGCACAACGGAAAGATATACAACCTTTCCACTAACAATAAATCACTCGTTTATTTGCTTTTTTTGTGTTTAGGGTGATTTATGTATCCGAATGTCGAGTATCTATCTAGCGTTTGGGGCGTCCCACCTGACGTGCTAGATCTTGGGAGTGCAGGGCTGCCGGCAGGTTATATCAATAACTAGCTGAAAGCATATATACTCCTGGGTGCCACTGTGTCTATTTCGTCTCCTGAACCTGTCTACCAACATCTCCCCACAGCAGGCTGGGTAAAACACAGTTGCACACACAAATACTGGGACTAAAAGAACTTGGGGTGAGGGACTAGGATCCTCTCATTACTTAGTCTCCCTGGGTAGGATAACAGCCGTTTTCCCCTACAACGGGGGGCGTAATTCCCCCCCCACCGCTATACCAGCTTGTCCTGTGCCCTCTGAGGCAGTCTAGTTGTGCAGTCGTCAAAGCGAAGCGCTGATGTCAGTGCCCTGAATCTTTCCTTTGTCATTACACTTTTATGTTGAGCTTCCAAAGTCGATAAGTATTATTCAGTAAAATGAGTAGGGATGCACCGATACCAACACTGGGTTTCAGGCCGATACTGCGCTCCTGTACTCGTACTCGTAAAATTCTCTGATTCCACGAACCGATACCACTTAATTGCAACATTATACTAAAACTCAAAGCCATGGCATTTTTTCTTTCTTTTTTTTTGCTTCCTAATCATATTTTGTCGTCTTGCAAGCGATTTGTCAGCCGGACACATTTAGGAAGGATAAATGACAAGAAGACCAGCATTGACCAATTGCCAAGTATACATGGAGGATGTCAGCAGTCTGGACATATTTTAAGATAAGGGACAATGGCAGAAGTAAAGCAGACTGTAAGCTCTGTTTTGCTGAAGTGTCAAAAGGCAGAAGGGACAGCGTGGCATTTAACACAAGCAGTTTGATCAAACTGACGACTAAAGACGCACCATAGTGCAGAGTACACAGAGTTTGCTAATGCTAGCGGAGAAAGACCACAACAATGAACCTTAGTGCAAATTCTAGAGAAGCGAGAGAGAAACTCTACAGACAACCCACTAGCGGTAAAAATAAGAGGCTCTTACTCACTACATTGCTGAGTTGGTCCTGTCATACACGTAGAGACATAGCTCGGAGCAGGGGAGTAGGTTTCATATTTACATTTAGGGGAACGGGTAATAAGTGGGTTGGGTTGTGTAGCATGGCCCAGTAGAGCCACAACAATAGTTATATGTAGAATTTTCTTAATATGACCGCATAAGTAACTGGTTTATTTTTCTTTACAAAATTGTGCCTAAAACCTGGTCCTTGTGGCCGATACATGAGCTGCTGTTCAGTCTCAAAAAGCCTCAAAACTTTTTTATATTTACTCTTAGTTTAATTGAATAAATGCTTTGTATATGTCCTTATTCGGGTAATGATGTTTTGTTCACAGTGCCCCCAAGTGGAACACCATGAATACTGGCAAGCAAGTGAAGAACATGAAGGACATACCAAAGAAGTCCTCTGTCATGACATATACCACATACATACACCAGTTTGCAATACTAATCTTAATGCACATTTCAGTTTGTGCACATGCACTCCCTGTCTGCACCAATCATCCACCTTGACTTGCACTCCCTGTATCAGAGCTGCCCATCCAATCAGCAGCCCTAAAATACCACTGTGTTTCCCACAACAACTTTTGCGACTTACTCACTGAGCAGCAGACAGAAAAGTTGGCAGCATGAACCGGACATTCTAGTATGAGGTGTTTATGTGTCATTCTTTGGCCGGATCTTTGAACTCTTTGAACTCGATGTAATAAAATCCAGATTTGTACTCAGTGGTTAACCATGTTTGCTTCACAGAAGTGCGTAGAATACCTCGGGAAGCACTGAAGTACCACAAAGTACCGATCCATTGTGTTCCAGTTGCAAGGGGTCACACCGCCGTTTTACCTAGGTCCCAACCAGACACACATATGATTACCCCAACTATGGTGCTCACAAGTATCTGGGATTCTTCTTGCAGGGATGTCTAGATTTTTACAATGAAAGCTCATGTTGCACCCTAGGCAAGCCCTAGGCTAGCAGTCAGAAGATGACTCCCTAGGTAACTGCCTTTGTTGCCCATAGGATTGCCCATAGTTGTTAGTGATTCCTGCATAGTGAGTACTGCTGCTGGTAAAGTGAAGAAAAAAGTTCTGGAGTTTGAATTTTTTCCCCTGACCATTATTATCGTTTACATGTTGAGGGTAGGTGAATTAAGGACCTCCCGACGTAACAAAGCACTTTCTAAAAGACAAGCATTTGAGTTTTTCTGAATTAGCTTTTTCCTTACTTACCCAGCAGATGGAGAAACTGCTTCACACATTACCATTCCTTCTCAAGCCTGGCATGATGCTTGCTTCTGAAAAGTAAGGAGCTAGGCTATCCATATCCTTATTTTCATCTTTCCAAAATCCAGGTGTTTGAACTACTGAAAAATCCATGGAGAAATTCCCCCCCAGAAAAAAACAACTAATGCAATGCTTACCTGTACAGGCAAAATCTCAAATCCCACCCCCAAAGGACCTCATACTTTTATTCAATAAAAATACTGTTTTCCTGTTTTAAGATGTCAGCAACCTAACGCTTATCTCACAGTAAATGATTGACTATGAAAACCCAACTAGTATTTCCTTTTCCTTTTTTTTCTGTCAACACTTTCTTACCAAATACTTCTTTCAAACAGATTACAGTAAGTAGTCTAGTGTAGATTTCAATAAACGATGTGCAAAAACTACCAGTACAGTATTTCACAATCAAAACCATTTTGACAGAATAGAAAAATGGAATATTATACAAAAAAGCACGTATATGAAGACTGTTTTTCGAAATACTGTTCCAGTTTATTTTCTAGTATTATATAATTGTTGACTTCATAGGTTATAGTGTGAGTGAATGTGTAGCTGTTGAACTCAAGTGAACGGCAAAAAAGCATGGATTGAATTTTATGGAAAAATTATGTGATGCTTAGTGTATGTAAATCAACTGATACATGTTAACATATTGTGCATGTTTATTAGAAAACGCTTATAGAATTTGTATATAGAATTTTCCACCTGGGATCAATAAGGTAGATCTTTTCTAACCTTTCATGATTTTCATGTACTACAGTCTCTTGATTTAACAGAGAAAAGGCATCCAGTCAAAGGCAGGTTTGTTTTTGTAAACATTTTGTCAATTAGGTCACAAGCACAGAAATCAGTACAGTAGTGGTTTGCAGAAAGACAATTGCACAATGCATAGATCCCCAAAGCAGTTCTGGAGATGAGGGCTCATTCTGTACCTGGTGCTACGCAGCCATGCCTAAAAACAGGGGCATCTGATTGTATAAGTCAGTGTGTGTATATACAGTATGTTTGGATGAAAACAACAATCTGATACATGCTTATACATCTGGAAAATGATTAACATAATGGTAATGAAATACATGATTAAAATAGTGTTAAATGATTTCCGGGGAAAAGAAATGACTTAATACACATCTTAACTGATGTTGATTATACAAGATAATACAGTATAGCGCTGTACTGGATAAGCAGTTTAATAGATTTATTTCATAGTAACAGTGCCAGCATTACCTGTGTGTTTCCTTGTATTTATTTAAGGTGATATGTTGGTGACAGGTGTCATTTTACAGATTAGATGTTCTTGAAATTCCTGCTCGTCTTGACAGTACTTCATTACTTGTTTATTTGCTATGCTGTATGTTTCAAAGCAGGAGTTGCATGAAAATCCTGGGACAAATTAGAAAAGGCCATTGCTGTCTGGGCCTGCAGATGAGTGATCCTTTGCAAATCGGGCCCCCTGCTCTCTGGAGAGAGGAAGTGGAATGTTGCCCATTAGGTTGACCCCTTTGTCTCTCAAGAAAGGGATGCTGGGTTGTCTTGCTCCATTCTATAACCTTCTATCTTTCTTTGGTTGCCGGTTACAGAATTTAGCCAACACAGCATTAATTTTAGGCATTAAATAAGCAATTGTCTGCAGGGTTCCCCTTTATCTCACAATGCAGTTACCCAGCAATGCGGTCAGTGCATTGGTAGGCGTGCTTGGTCTGATGAAGACAGTATTAATGTTGCCTTTCAAGACAGAAAGCATTTATCTTTTTGAAAATGTCTGTTGTTTCACATCTGAGAAAGAGGAAAAGCTGGCTCATCTACACTTTAACTATTCCTTAACCTGTTGTAAATAATATGCTGTTTTATGCAACAATGTTGAAGAACTTTTAAAGAATTTTTTTTATTATTATTATTTCAAGTCCTTTGTAAATATTACCATAATATTAATACTAATAGTAACATAGTAACATTAAGTAGTCCTAACTCCATTTGAAGAGAAACCAGGGAAACTTTTATAGTTTAATTGTACATATGATTGTGCTTTTATATATGTACATGTGAATTGGATTGATCTGAAAGCCCACGGACCAGAAAACAACCAGTCTGACAAATGTTGTTTTCCAAAGTGGGTTTAGAGTAAGACTGAAGTACTGTTGGAGTTCATTATAATTAATATTCCATTGAATTCTGCATGTAGATCAATTTAACAAACAAAAGAATTTCTGATCTGAAAAAAGATCTCTGTGTAAATTACAGAGCTGCTCAGATTCTAAGATAACGAGAAGGCAGCTGAAACAATAATACTGGATGTTATGCTTATCTGCAAATAAAATAGTACTGTAATAATATGCTTGGGTGGGAGAAATCATGAGAATGGAAAAACCTGATTAAACTTCAGATAACTAAACATATAACACAACTATACCATGAAAAGACATTGGCCACAATCAAACTGAGAAATGAACTATACGTCACTAATGTTGTTAACTGTAATCTTCCATTTATCCTTCTCGTCTCAGCGTTGCACAAAAGCTACTTTGTATCCCTGTGTTATATAAAGTACTGCTGACTAGATCATGTACGCATTAAGGATTTCAACAAGTTACCAGGTTCTCATTATTTCCAACTTCTTTCTTTGTTCTGTGCAAGATGTTGATCCCTTTGTCTTCCGCGTGGTGGCTGACTTAGGCTGTACTGGTCATTGATGAAACGGGCCGAAACAGAAAGCAGATGCTTTCTTTGCATACTTATTGAGCTTCCCCCTTTGAATCGCAGCTATGTACCTACAGATGGCAGAGTTCAGAATACCTTCATGCTGAGTCTGCAGCGCACTCTGCCCCTGTCTTTCTTCAGGTTTGCCCCTTAATCCCATCACTTAATACCCTGAGTGAAGAATAAACTCAGCGAAAGCGCTATCATATTCTCTTGGTCCAGAGCCCCTCCTGTGTGTCCACACGCCCCCTCAGCTCCCTGCGACCCCAGGTCTAGGGACGGGGCTCCCCTCGGGATTCCCTTTGGAAAAGCTACTTCTTGCTGAAATTTACATGATGCGTCTGATTGCATTGGTCTGGTAAGAACTGGCAAATAATTCACAATTGCCTCTTTAATTGTGTCTGTATGTACACATTTTACTCCAGATTATTGATTAAACACAGTGGCCAGGAATGCTGGAAAGAAATACAGGCCGACCAGAGTTTGACAGATCCATTCCCTAAGTCTGTCTTTAAGTCAAATTTGAGGGTAAGTTTTAAAAATAATAATACAGTACTTAACTATATATAGTAATTATGCAGTAATAATAAAATTAACTACATACAGTACTGTACTGAACCATGAGCTGACCAACTTCTGGCACCATGCAATGTTTTTACGAGCGTCACAAAGTAGTGTGGGAGTTCATCATTACAAAGCAGACTTTATGGTAGTCTATTCGTAAATATAAGTATTTGTAAGTCAGCTGTTCTTAACCTGGGGACTGCCTGTACCACAAGGAAAGAAGATAGTGTTCACAGCAGCTAATGAAAATAATTAAAAGGTTCTCACCGTTCACTCATCTTGGATTTTTTTCCATGTCACTGAGGTTGTTCGGCAAGCCTGGGCCAATTGTCTTTAGCTCCCTTTCCACAGATGAAAGTAAAACCTGTGTACCAAATGGTGAAAGTTATGTTTGCCCTAGGTTGTAATTAGATAAACATTACATAAAGGATATTCAATAACAATGAAGCAGACTGGCACCAATGTGGTCAATGGGCACCTTTGTAGAAAAGAAAATAAATGTTTTTTTGATAAAGCAAAATGTGTTTCTTTTTTTCCCATGATCTAATGAGTTCTTTAATTTGCAGAAACATCTGAAGTAAAGCTGTTCTTGCACCTGTGTTTGTATTCTGCAATAATGTTTAATTACCAGAAAATACAATTACACACAAAGAATGGCACATAGACCTCAGTGGTCAATTGGGTCATCGATTTGAATTGTTTGACAGACCCAGAGGAATAAGGAAAGTTTGAAAATCCCAAGTAAAATTGAGAAGTTTGTCACAGAATCTGCCAGAAAGAGATGTCATAAGTGATTACAGTGTATGAAAGGCTCCTGCAATCAAAAGTTCAAGTTCCCGCTGCAGATTAAATCTGAATTTTAATCTCTTTGTTTTTGACTCTTCATGAATCATGATCTGATTACAAGGGTGAGCAGTCACAATAGGGAATGGTGTGCTTATGTGTCTTGCAGAAGTTACACACAATGCTGGGAAAGGCAAATACAGCTGGCTTGAATGTTGCCCATGTACTGTGAGCATTGTCTTCAATGTACTGAACATACTGAAACTACTGCTCATTAATTCCAGTGGTTTACACTTTTTGACCTTTCTAATGTAAGCAGACAGCTAAAATAGGCTTGGTCATTCGTAGCACAAACGTACCATCAGCACCACTGAGAAGCATTGTCTTTGTAATATGTTTCATCTATGTTTGTCTTTTTAAAATAATGCTTAATTTTTTGAAAATGCACATTGCTTCAAGATCTTGAATGACATGCTCCAACCATATACACTGAAATACACAAAGGAACTATTTAATAACTTTCTACTAAATTTATAATGCTGAAGATAGTAGTGTATTCCAATATAGAATGTATCAGTTTTCATTATGTGTAAGTGTACATATCTTTTTGAAGTTTTTATTCTCAAGAACAATTTTTAACACATTTATCTATTTATTTGTTTGTTTAAGATATTTTAAATGGTTTTACAGGATATCATAATTAATACAGGTTTACATGGAGCCTATCACAGGAAGCCCAAGGCAAGTCCTACCCTGGATGAGACATAATGGCACATTTTTGAACTGCAAGAACAACTGGCAGTGCTATGGGTGCAGTGCGGGTAACAATCCTGGATGGGGCACCAACCCATCGCAGGGCACACTCACACATGCTCACCTATGGGCAATTTGGTAATGCCAGTTCACCTAGGTATATGGTATATAGCACTGTGAAGCAACAGTGCTAACCACTGCACCATAGTGCTGCACCCACCTTTAGCCGTATGTGTTTTCTCTTTATTTTTTGTTTCCCTATGTATTCTTTCTTTCTTCTTCGCAAAACTTTTAAGCTGAAAATGAAATAATGAAGTGGTACGTTGAATAAGGACATGATCCTTTACTCTCTAAATGCGGGTGGGGGGGGGGTTGATGTCGGTGTCTCATATATGAAGTAGAGGTGCATTATATGGCTGAGCTGTGGCAAAGCCTTCAGCTTTGTGAAGGTAATCGAGGGATTTATCTGTCTGGACAGAAAGGGAGGGGCTGCTCTCCACTTAATGTGCGGCTGCATGGTTGCTGTCTGATGTTTTGCGTTTAGCATCGTCACATTATTAATTCTGGTTACATCATGGTATATATTTCTCAGTTTTCATTGTAGTATCAGGCAGATACTATACATAAATGTAATTGTTGTGCTGTCAAATCACTGTCAACTCCTGGCAACCATAGAGACGGCATTCCACCGGAATTCTCTGTCTTCTATCCAACTCGTCAGGTTTCCCAAAGGCATGTTCATTGTTGTGATGAGTTCATCCACCTTGTTGCTCATCATCCTCTCCCTACTTTACCATCTTACATTGTGCTTTCTACATGTTTTGCTTAAAATGTTTAACATATTAAATCTTTAAGTGACAGATTATGGGTGCATTACAGTAACTGATCTTAAGTGATCATTAGTCTATCCCTTAAACTTCAGTCACAACCATTTACTGTAAAAAAATAAATAAATGAACCATAAATTATTATTGATATAATGAATATTCCATGTTTATTAATTTTGAAAATAACATTACCTTGAATGCTACATATTGCATGCGAAAAATAGGTGCATCGTTTTATATAGTTTTATTTTTTTGAATGATTATACGAAATCGCTTCCATAGCTATTTCCAGTGTTTAATTTAAAGTTTTTTTAAATTCATTTTGATCGTTGCCAGTATTACTTTGAAGAAAGCATTAGCATTTCATAAAAGGAAATGGAAAAATATAATACGAGTAACAATACAAGATGAATGATATACCTGATATTTCCCCTCAATCAAAATGACTGATTAGATTTTTAATCTTAAAACTATACTTTTGCTTTATCAAGAGTCCCTTACAAAGCTAAGAATCAATGTTTTCTGTAATTAAAAAAATTCCAGAACGTTGGGGCAAGAAGGAACTCAAGTTGTTTCTCTTATTTACATGTGACATCTTTTGAGGTGGAATTAGGAAAGGGATCTCAAGCATAAGTAGTTTGAAAAATTGAATTTGTTCTGATTCTTTACAAGTGAACGTATCTTGTCTCTCGTGTGAGTACAGTCTCAGCAAGCCTCAGCAGGCTTGCACTGGGCCCCAACAGTAATGTGACCATGATGGTAGTATCAGTTCATTTTGTATATCGATTCTGAAAGAAATATGTTCCTGTTATTTGATATTACCCTTCTGATGCACATTTTGATCATGTGTGCAAAAGTATAAATTACATTTTGGGTTTCATATTAATGGTAAAACAGGGAAATCCGCAGAATACCAATATATGTTATTAAGAAAAGTAAAATAAAAGTAAGCATCACTCTAAAAAGTCAAAGAAAACTTTCTTTCCCTTTTATGAACTTTTTTTGCATTGAACCTCATGTGCTCTGTAATTTGAAAGGCAATATTAATGCAATTATTTAATTACCAAGTTTAACTGGGAGGATTTTTTTTACAAATACAAATTTGGTTTAAATAAATATTTCTCCACATTTTATTTTGATTCCTCTTCCATGAAAATGCTATTCATCACTCATCAGGTCTTCTTTCTGCTCTTTCTCTAAATCACTCTGTACTTTCTGGGTTTGGTTCTTAATTATGAATTAGATACACAATAGCTTCTACTACATACAGCATACCTTTGAGAAGCAGTGCTCTGTAACATTGTCTGTTAGAAACTTAAACTTAAATAGTAATCTACTGCTTGTAAGGTTGTCAGGTTATGTGAGCGTTGCCTGTTAACTGTTATGGTATGCATAATAATCCTGATAATATTCTGTAACCCTGAATTGGAACAAGCTAGGCAGTTTGTTAAGCCTAGTACTTGATGTGAATTGTTCCACTGTTCTTAAAAAATGCAGTTACCTCATCGTCAGATGGGTTTCACCCAGTCACAACCTCTTGAAAACAAAACCTCTTGTAATAAAAATTGTACGAAGTGTCTGGATTGATCTCAAGTGTAAACTGTGCAATTCTCCATGCCTAGAGAATGAGGAAGAACAGAGCTGCAAAGAAGGTGTTCCCATGAGTACATCAGTTCTCGAGAGCTCAGTGACTCAATCTGTACTACCACACATTAAGCTAGCATTCAGACTCGGAAAGTGTCAAATGCACATTCTTTTAAAAAAGATCTTTGGTTTGAGTGTGTTGATATATGTGTGTATTATTCCCATTTTAAAATGTACTGGCACCTCAGAATCATGGGAGATCAGGTGACCAGCAGAGAAGCCTCATTCAGCTAACCTGTCTATGGCCTTCCCAGTTTCGTTTGTCCTTGTATCTATAATCATTGCCCAACACACCTAATTTGTATTATTATTTTGTTGTTTCTCCATTTTCTTTGTTTCCCCTGCTGTTTTTAAAGACACGTTTTTGACCATGTGCTTGGGATCTACTATCTGTCACGCTTGTACTACATTCATTTGGATAAAAGTGTCTACTAATAAATAAATCTAAATGTCCCAAAATGCCTGTTACATTTCCATGCCTGTGTTATATGGATTTGTTTGCATTTCCTTTCTGGAGAAATGCTTCTATTTACAGTTTTTACATATTTGCATTTTTATATTTAACCCTCTTCACTAAAGTATAATAAAAAGAAATTAAATACCGTACATGAACTGCCTTTGACTGGAATACCGTATCTCTTTCTTTGTCAAGTTTCTGTGCATTAAAATCTTTCATTGTGATGTTGAAAGATTTTTTAATTTGTCAAAATTATGAAATGTTTTAACTGAAAAGTGTGGTATTAGATCAAACCTGGCACGGATTTAATTGACTGTACTGTTGGGTTAACTTTATTTATCTATCCTATCATATCCATTCAAACCGTTTATTTGGGAGACGGTCATGTGGAAGAGTTACCTCAAACTGTTGTGATCTCTGGCCTCCAGAGTATTCTTGGATCTTGTGCATCTTTACCCACTGAATTCTTGTGATACTGTTTTGGATCAAATTATGTAATTCATATTTAAAAAAAAGTGATATGCAGCAGCACTCTTAATATTCCTTCACTCACGGTAATTAGGCATCACAGTATTTCAAGGCAGACAGGATCATTCTTGGCTCCTTGCTGAAGGGGGTTGATGTCAGGATTTCCCCAATGGCTTTGGATAGTATCTTTAGGTTTCCAAGCGGATGGGAATCGGCGGGGTTTCAAGTTTCAGGCACATTTGACATATGTCAACTCCTGACCCTTTGCACCAAGTTTCCCAGATTTTTGTCACTCCCTAACTGCAGCAGATTAACACACACTTCTATGGCAAATAGAACAAGGAAGCTAGTCTGTCACAAAGACTAAAGATTTACAATTATACTACTATAAACACCGGGAAAAGGGTTGTTTTCTTCTTATTTCTCATTTGTACAACAGGTCTCAATTCTGATCTTTCCATTGGCTATGAATTAATAATTATACTGTTTTTTGTGTGTTTTTCCTCACTCTAACATGAGTACTACTGTACACATTTGGGGCTTTTATTTACCATGGGGAATAAGTTATCCCTGTACAGACAGTTTCCAAGTTAAAAATGTTCAACTTACAGACAACTCGCACTTACGAACGGACTGCCATATATTATGTTATATTAAAAATACGAGTTAAATACAGTGGTTCATAATAATGAATGTATGCAGTACTTTGTGATGCTCATGAAAACATTGCATGTATTCAGTGGTTTGTTGGTTCATGGTACAGAAAAGTAAAGTATGTAGTTACTTTTGTTATTACTGTATAATTATTATGTGCTGTATTATTATTTTTCTAACAAATTCGACTTTAAAAAACATACTTAGGGAACACATTCTGTTTGTAACCCGAGGACTGCCTGCATGCACTCTAACAAGACTGTTTTTTTCTCTAAATGAACCACTAGAAAGGTTTGCTTTTTTTCAGTGTCTATAAAAGAGCACGAGAACGCCACACCATCTTCAAGAAACAGGTGCACTTTCTTGGGAATGCAAACAAAGAATCCAAGATTTGTGTTTAGCGAAAAGCATCAACAAAAAAAATCTCAGAGGTACACAGTTTATTAGACAAACAATTTAACGTCAACTTGAATAAGCTAAGCAAGGCTTTGGCATATTCAGTCATTTTATTCCTCCTATGTAACGAATAGAGACTTCGGTTCCCAAATGCAGACCACAGGGGATTTACTAGAAAACAAATGCAGACAGATGTGGAATCGGTGAGTGGGTTATCGTGGCTGGAGTCAGGGAGCAGGAGAAGTCATTAGCAAGGGAAATCAGTCTTATGAACGTGCAAGGAACGAAAGGTAGAATAGAACAAGGAAGTCTGAGGGTAGCAGGGACTTTGACAGGACTGGATCAGAGAAGGATGGGCAGGGAGAACACTAGAGACAAGAAAGGCCAAGGATGACGTTGGAGACGGCCAGAGGGACGAGGGGCTGGCTTGGCGGGTTTGTCGCCGTGTAAGGCAGCTACCATCGAGGACGTTCACGGCGGGTTCCCAGGTTTGTTCTTCAGGGCTGTAACCCTCCCAGTCAGCCGGATACTGTTAACCTCCTTGCCGTCAAAGAGAACTGAGGACGGCCCAGATGGCAAAGGCCTCCTGGTGGAGGTCCAGAGGCGTCCACAGATGGATGGGCGACACTGTAGCGTACAGGCTTGGTTTTAAAACAATTGAAGCAGGTTTTCAGGCCACTGAAGGCTACCTTAGCTTCTGGGGTCCAGCAAAGGGAAAGTTTGCCAGTGCGCAGGAGGGACGTCAAAGAAGCAGCTACTGAGCTAAAGTCATGGATGAACCGATGATACAGGTTGGAAAATCCAAGGAAGTACTGCGTCCTGGCACTCCAGGGGTGTGCCAGGATGACACAGTCGTGGGATGAGGGGAGCAGCCGCTGTTGATTCTCCCCATGGCGGATGGCTCCTACTTGTAGTGAGAGGGGAATGGTCCATTGTATGACTGTACCTGACGTGTGCTGAGATCCATCCATCAAATGGGGGCAGCACCAGCTCCACTGGAATGGCATGTTACTGGACAAATTTGATATCAACAAAGTGAGCTGCAGCTCCTGAGTCATCGCTTATGAGCCTAGGACAGCATGGAAGGTACTGTAAACTGTAATGTTAAGAAAAGAGGACACACCTACCTAGATGTGGCATGCGATCTCAGCTTGCAATTCTGGTAAAGTAAAGCACCTGGAGACAGAAGGGAGGCCAGCGAGCGCTGTCCCCAGGGTACAGAACAAGGAAGAGTCTGTCGTGGATCCTTTGCCTTGGCAGAGTTTGCGCAATCAATCTCCTCTGCTTCTGCCCACCATAGGATGATTGAAGACCACGCTGAAGGCACTCTGAAGGATGACGGGGGAACGTAGGACAGGACTCTATTCGGTCCACAGTGCTGTCGCTCATTCGCAAGCCCTGCCTGTGAGAAGGGAGATGACAAAGCGCACGTCGTCCACTGCTCTCAGGAAGATCTCCGGATGGTGACAGCACTCCGTTAAGAATGACTGGGAGTGATTGGGGTCGTCATCATACTTCTTGGGAACAGCAATCAGAACGCCAGAGGTCGACCGGGGCGGAGACTGGTCAAGGGCGGAAACAGCAGCGAGCCCCTGCTGCAGATCTCCTACCAAGGCTGAATAATCTGAGACGGGGCATCTTGGAGTTAGCGATGACTGTCTGTTGGGTCCATCTTCCTTCAGAGTGAGGTATTCTGCAATGAATAGAGAGACTCGGGACCCAAATTCAGGGGCAATTCTTAGTGACGGTACGATTTTTTTTACGTGTTAAACCCATTAACCCAGGTGGCCAAACTTCATCAGCAACATAAATCCAAGGTCTGCTGCATCCACTGGCTGAACTGATCACACAATCCGGATGCATTTTGGTCCGGATTCAGAGCAGAGTCCAGCAGTTGATAACCACTGCATAAGAGATATAGAGGAGGGAAGTGAAGCCTAAGTGCTGAGCTACTGCTGTCTGTCACTGCAGGTTTTCACCCATTCAGTTGGATGATTTATGCTCTTCCAGATCTCCTCTCTGATAGGCTGGGAGAGGTCAGAGAGACCACACTGGGTCCCTACGTCAGTGTTTAACCAGAGAAACATGAGGGCTGTAGAGCTGAAAAGTCATGCTGGACCACCTAAGCATAAAGAAGATGTTCATTGCTCCAGTTCTAGTACAGCTCCAGAAGGCAGGTATGAAGCATGGAGTATTTGTTACTCACTATAACTGGAATTTAACTGGAGGGATAAAACGCTGTAAGCAGTGCCTGGTCATGAAATTATCTGCGGTTAAAAGGTGCAATACAGAAGTATGTCTCTCAGTGGCAGACATGCATGCTGGATGGAAGTACCCTAAATAATACTGTAATCATAATAATCGGCACTGAGCTCGCCTCTTTATTCGTGTGGGTGGGTGGTCCTGCTTTGGAGTGTGAGAGGTTATAAGAACACTATGCAGAGACCCTTTTCTGAGCCCGTCTGTCATCACGGCTAAGGCTGGATAATCATTACGTTCTAGTCCTTCGACAATTATCTTCAAAAGCCTTCAAAAGGTATATTAGGAAAATGTTGAGAGAAATCTATGCTCAGCATAAATATTCCATTATAAAAAAAGGTATTATATTGCTATTATATAATCTCAGTAAGTTCAGCTTTCTGTTTATTGCTTTAAATGGATAATATTCAAGCAACAATGCAAAATATAAAAAGAAAAATCATTCTTTATCCAATGAGTAAAAAAAAAATCATATCAGTTTAAATTAACAGTTTCTCCTGTCCATGCAGAATGCAGTTATTGAAAGCTAGGGGTGAATTTATTGAAACATTGTATGACATTCAAATCATAATCCAGCAATCAGTAATCAGATTGCAAACATTAATTGACAGTTGATCTATGCTATTAGATCAAGACTAACAAAATGCGGTAATATATTTGAAAATGTTTTTATGATGTTATATTGCTATGAATATAAGCTACTCGCATTAAACACACTGGAGACAACATTTTCAGGAAAAACAATTAATTATATTATGAATAATTGTATGTGTTTATTCATTTATTATTCACTGTCATTTTTGCCCGCAATGAAAAATAATAATAATTAATGTTATTCACCCCATAAAAACAGTATTCTTAGCCTTATACAAATATTGTTTTGCATCTAAATGTGTCTTTACATAAGTAGCCACCTGACTTGCTACCTAAATAACATGATATTTAGCAAGAATAGAATTCTGTGCTGCTTTATTTTATTTTGATACTGTATCCTAATTAACCATTTTAAATCACCCTTAAATGTTGTGTTTTTGTTTTTCAAGGATTCGCAGACAAAACTATTTCCCTCTTCCATCTTTTCACCATCTCTTTCTCTCCGCTCATTCCCCTCTTTCATTTCACACTACCTTGCAATCTAGTGTGAGCTACCCAGCAGGAACTGGCCTAACCACTCATACGAACATTTGGTCTCCAGCAGAGTTTTAGTCTTTGCCAGAATATGTTACATGCTCACACTTTATATATCGATATGCAAGTCATTGATGTGGAACAGTACAGAATGATTATAAGTTACAAGAAGCCTATGCTGACTTAAAATAATCTGTATGTGTTGTACTGTATGACCCATTATATACTTTACAATAGCTAACACTAGATGTGGACCAAGGAAATCACACAGCTGTTTTCTAGCACATACTTAACACAGCAAAGTATTACCAGGAATTTGAAATGCTTACTGCAAACATGCTGAACTTTCTGTATACTCCAGTGTCAGATTTTGTTTGTGAGCGCAGATTATAACCTTTTATGTTATTGTGACACCCCTCCGACGCTTTCATGTTGAAATCTGTAGGTGTCTGTTTCTTCCTTCCCCGGGCAGTTGTTAAATGTCTTTCAGCGCAAGGTAATCGTTTGTGTATGAGACAAGGAGCGCCATCATTGCGTAATGACGTGGGGAAACGGGGATCTGTTCGTATTTTACTAGGAGATATTTCTGAAAAAAATTACCACCTCATACCTCTTAAAGAAGAGAAGGAATACATATGTGTCATGACCAGACCTTCACCCCACAATGGAGAGATTGAAATCATTTGTCAAGTCATAATTATGATGCGGAACTCATACAACTTTCTCACTAATAGCATATTGTTAAACAACCACTGATGGTTATCGGGCAAAGTCACGAGCCTTTTAACTGTTACACACTGGTAAGCAGCTGCTGCATTATAATTTGTAGCCACTGTATGGTATGTGGGGTTTCAGGCATTTAAGGAAAAAAGATGATAAGATGTTGATGACATTTTGAATCCCTGTAGGCTGACGGCACTGTTGCTGCAATCCCCATTATCCTGTCATAATGTCTGCGCTTACGCAAGGCAAACATTATTATTAATATTGTTTTTAATCATTTTCTGACGTATCTTCCAAAGTTACTGGGGATCTTCCATGCCTGCAGATGTTACACACTTGGCAAACAGTTGTTTATACTTTAAGGGCCAAATAGCTCAATGCGTGTTTGTGGATTTCTGAATTTTTTCCAGAATTAGGTGTCTGTTTTGGGGGGGAAATATATGCAGTCCAGGATGCAATAATGCACTGAACAAAATACCCAGTTTATGGGAAGCATCAGTGGATCATGTGGGATGAAGCGGGAAAAAATCAGCTAATCAGAGTATGGTCTAGAAAATTCAGGGGGCAGGGTGGCGAGCGCCTCTCCCACCCCCTTTTTGTTTCTCTGAGTGTTTGAAGGTCAAGTAGATTCTTTTCTATATTACCCGTAATTATATGGAGTATTTTTAATTCTGTAATATCACTTTGGAACATATGATTAGCTGGAGATAGACAAACCATCCACTGCTTAATATAAAAGTACCACAGTTTAAAGACCTAATCATTGCTGAAGATATTTAAAATGGCTATAAAATACTTGTGCTTCACAATGTTAAATAGCAGCTGTATATCTGTAATTTAGATCTGGTATAGCACACATGCAGGTATACTATTTAAAAATGACAACTTTCAAAAGCATCTTTTTATTTCAAATTGGTAATAATACTTAATAGAAAATAAAATAATGTGGTTAGTGAGAGTTATTTAAGCTAAATGGTAGTGAATTTTTGAACCCCCGTAATCATGTGTTAAATGAAAGAGTGCCTGAAAAGACAAAATACAAATTTTCCAGCTTCAGGGTTTGACAGAAGAACAGAGGAACGTGTCTTAGAACACTCGTTAAATCAACTACCAGAAAATGTCTGGAGGGAAACAATGTTGCATAATTACAAGTAATTAGAGCAATTCAGTTATGTGCCAGATGAGCAAAGAGGTGAGGAGTTTTCATGTAAATGCATGAAGATCCTTGTGCAATCCACGTCTTTATTCCTTCTGCGTGGCGTGCTTGTAATTTTATGATTTAGGTCTGCTTATCCTTAATTAGTATATAGTAAGTTCCAGGGCTTTTTAGGGACAGGTGTTCAAAGGTTAAAATGGGGTCACTGAGTACCTTTACAGCTCATGCATGAGTATGGATTAAATAATTCCATAAAAATGGATAAGATCCATGCACCATGCCACCCAGAATATAGTTACAAATAGGGCTACTTGAGTTTCCATTTTTATAAGTACAACATGTATGGATTGAAATACAGCTGTATTGTTATGGCAGCAGTTTTGTGAAATTATACAGAAACGTCCTGTATTCATGAAACTAATTTTGGTTTGCCTCATACTGCAGGTGTTAATTCACTTTACTGTAATGAATAGTCTCTGTCAGTGGTTCTGACTGAGATGGAAGGCTGTATTGATGAAGTACCATGGTTTAGGATGTCAGACTCGCTTCCAAAGCTGAGATCCATAGAAAATCAAAGCAGAAGATTGATGTATTCATTCAGCTGCTGGACTATCAATGTATCTCTATTTAATGGACCTCATCAATTTTCCACATTACATGTCTTTCTACACTTGGTCATGCTTTGATACTGTATACTTTAGTAGTTTGTATTCTGAAGTTTACATCAACTTTGAATCATTTTGCTGTTACAAATTTCTCAAAGGGTGGTACGGTTTTAGCGCAGGGGGGTCACTCTGCATGTGTTGGAGACTGAAATGGGGATTTGACAATTTACATGAACACAAATCAGTAGTGATCAAAAGGCAAAAAGGCGATTCTGTTTAGACTCGTCACACGTCTCATGTAAAATTCCAGACTGGATAACCAGGACCACAATCATAGAAACAAGACGGCAACAAGCGAAGCTGCAGAGCGTGTGACAAAGCAGGGAACGCTGATCAAAACACAGGAATTAAATGCAAACTAACCCCCAGCCTTAAATACTAGTGCTAAGCCTTATACTCAAAGACCAATGACTGGGCAATGCTCACTGTTCAGCCGAAAAAGATTCAGAGACAGCCTCACCTAAGAGCATGCCAAGGCTAATCTTTCTCAATTATCTCATTACAACACAGCACAGGTATTACTGGAGCAAATTTTCATGAATGAACAAAATTAACGCAGCTAGCGCAAACGTACACAACATGACGAAGGACTGAAGTCGAAAGACAGAAAATATCTCGGAAAAAACATTGAATTATATTTTTTTTAGCATGAATGTAATTTGAAATGTATTGTGTTGGGGATGGTAATAAATGTTTTCATGCATTAAAGTTGGGGTCACAGGAGGTAAAAAATTGGTACAACATGATAATATAGACAGAGAAAAAAAAGCTGAAGCATTCTTTGGAATTTTTTGCACAAGCTGCATTTCCCAATATGAGGTTGGGGGAGGGGCATCTTCTTGGGCATTGTTGTTATGATTGGCAGGAGGTCTGATACCCCAGCTGGGCAGTAAATCAGTAGCGGGTAAGAGCGTCCATAAGCACAATTGAAAAGGTGTCAATCAGAGAACCATGAGGGCAAGTGAAAGAATAGGCCCGACCCTAACCCCCGTCTAGTGTCACTGCATGCTGTCTTTGATTGGCATTGCCAGGCTGGGGAAGATGGATGGAACTGTCATCATGGGCTGGATAATTGTGCCACAGCTACTAACTGGGTAGCTACTCTCTGACTCCGTTATTGGGTCAATACTAAACAAGTCAGTGCATAATAGCCATATTTCTCATCCTCTGTTCTCTAACATTATTAAATGTCAACTATGAATCTTTCATTGGAATTCTACTATAACTGAAAGTCCCAGAAAAGCAACAAGGGCAGTTTTTTTTTTCTTCTTTTTCTTTTCTCTTTTTTCAAACAAAAAGGCATAATATAAAAGAAGCCATTACGCTGACCCTTTGAGAAATTTGTAACAGCAAAATGTATCTTTGTTGTATTTGTTCTTGTGCATTGAACGCTTTTCAGCCGCTAAGAAAAGACCTACCGTGTCAGCAGATCTTTTGAAATATAAGTTCTTTTCTAAGGCAATTCCTCCATCTGAAACATGCAGAAGAAAGTTAAAAGAAATTTTAAAAACATGTGCCAGTAAGATACTAGAAAAAAGCCTGCATTCCTTCATGAATAATAAAAATATACACTACATCTCTTTTTGGAAAATGCACTTTAAGGGAATAATTATCTCTACATTATTAAACAAGGAATTTACATTGTTCATAAATCTCGTATCTGTGGACATTTAACAATAGCTCCAGTCAGATGACGTCGATTGATTTCTGTTTCATATAAGGGAATTTTGTTCGTTTTTGTTTAAGTTTCATCCGCACATATTTTAAAATGAAAGTTTCAGAGTACTGAAATAAATGTCTTTCTGAATTTGATGGATTTTGTTTTGCATATACTGTTTTCTCAGCACTACAAAAGTCCAGAAGATTATTATATTCGTAGAGTAAGCTTTGGTCTTTGATTCCAAGCTTGTCACAATAAAACATTTATGCTATCAGCCATTAAAAATGAACTGCCTTTGAACCCTTGTTCACTCACTTTTTCTCCAAACGTAGGTACATCTGCACCCAGATGTAATGAGGCTTTGAATTTTGCCTGACAACCTATTCATCTACTGAGCCTCTGATTGTGTTACAACGACAGGATGAATAGGACCAGCACCTGATCTGACTGAAACACTATGCTAAAACCATACCACCCCTGCCATTTTATCCATTAAATTAAAACATATCCATTAAATATCTCCAGCCAATTATACTGTAATTAAATGAACTGGGCCCCACTTATTTCTCTCATACTTCCTTTCGTCTTTCATACTGATATGGTTCTGCTTGAGGAGTCGAGTCCTTGTTTCCCAATAGAATCACCACAAGGACCAGGGCACTCAGAACATGCCGATCCTGCATTGTTTCCTGCATTCCATTTCCGGAGTCCATCCATTGCTGTCAGTCTGGCTTTTACCACCACTTTTCTTTGAGAGGTATTCAGGTAGGGTATTGACATCCCATCTGGGCATGTGTGGTTCCCATGCAGTTCTTCAATGGTACAATTTAATGGTACTATTGAACGTAAGAACATAAGAAATTTACAAACGAGAGGAGCCCATTCAGCCCATCAAGCTCGTTTGGAGAGAATTCAACTAACAGCTCAGAGTTGTTAAAATCTCATCTTGCTCTGATTTAAAGGAACCCAAGGTTTTCGCCTGTGCTACAAGAACAGGAAGACTATTCCCTACTCTAAACTACAGGCTGTGTAAAGGAGTGCTTCCTCAAATCCAGTTTACAATGTTATGCCACTGACTTCCACCTACTGTATGGCCACAAGTTCTTGTATTTGAACTAATATTGAAGCAACTATTGGGTTGAACAGCATCCAGACCTGTTAGAATCTTATATACCTGGATCATGTCCCCCCTTAACGTCCTTTGCTCGAGGCTGAACAGATGCAGCTCAGCTAACACCACCTTCATAATGAAATAAAAGTTTCTAAATCACAAATGTTGTTTCTAATGTTCCTAGCATTTAAGTACAGCCTGCAGAGGGTAGGCCTTTTACTGCACCCACTTTCATTATTGTCTGGGGCTTTCCGTCTCCCCCCTCCTATATTCTTAATTAACCTCCCTCCTCAACAACACTCAACAATACAGTGGTTCCCGTCCGATTCAGATGCAACCCACACGGCTTGAGTAGGTCCCACCTGTTCCAGAAGGTCTGTGCAATCATGTGTTATCATGTATTCATTTTATACCTCAACGTGTCCAGTCTTTCTAAATTATTGACACTATAGCAGTATATATCACATATACAATTCAGACTTCAAAATTGATTCAATCTATATACTTATTTTTGTATTTTCCCATTTCCAGTTGGATGTCATATGTAACACAACATAATCAGTAGTATTATAAATAGTTTAATTTCCATCTAGCTTCATTAGATTGATGCTCATGCTTAGTAAATCCATGATAATATTGTCAGATTTAGTTTAGGAAATTACTGAAGCTAAGTTTGTAGACAACCTATAGGTTTCATTCCAATCCGAAAATAGTAGTTGACCATAAATGATATTCTGTTGAAGAAAAAGAAAATTAGTATCAAATTTCATAGAATGTCAACAAAAGCTGGATTTTACTTATTCTACATATACTAAATTAACTTCTTTTTTTTTTGGAAAATTATGAAATTTATAATGACAGACCACATGGACACATAAGAATGTGTTTGGAACATTAACAAGGCAAGGTTTGGCTGCTACAGAAATGCATGTTTAAATTATGTTTAAACCAGGATTTCAAAATGTGTCAGTTTAACATTTCAAAGCCTTTGCTCAAATTATCACAGCATTTGATGTTCCAATCCAGAATACCAATATACACAAGTAATGTCTAGAAAAGTTCAGGGTGGCAGTATAAGAGACTTTAGACAGACATTACATACAGTAACAGTTTTACACTATAATGTATATAATTTAAACATTGTTTCTTTGACTTCTTAAGACTTTTGTATAGTACTGTAGCTTTAAGCAGTTTTCCTTGGTTGTCAAGGACCTTTGCACAGTACTTTATATCTAATTTCAAAACTAAGCAAATATAGTTTTGTTCCCATAAAATGTTCCAGAAGTGAACTGAAGGTATCTATCATAACTGCAAACTTCACACCCCACACATCCTGGAGTTACACCAAGTTCTGCTCCTAGGATCACCGCTTAATACAGTTGCAGACCCTTGGACTTGTGTGATGAATTAAAACTACAGTGTGCCAGAACTGGCTTTGTTAAGGCACGTGGGGGAGCTTCCGTTCACAAGGTCTGTCAGAGACACAGTCCAGACGTGACCAGGCTCAGGCTCATTACTTGAAGTCCAGTGTTGTCCTGCAGCCTTTCTTACATGACACTTTAAGATTAA
Source organism: Hippopotamyrus pictus (assembly GCA_026781145.1). Classification (NCBI taxonomy): domain Eukaryota; kingdom Metazoa; phylum Chordata; class Actinopteri; order Osteoglossiformes; family Mormyridae; genus Hippopotamyrus; species Hippopotamyrus pictus. Next base: position 10,051,881 of record JAODLC010000065.1, read on the forward strand.
TGTTCACTAAACCACTGCTTCTATTAGCAGGAGTAACAGAGCAGAAAACTGTAGTGCGTCAGGTATCTTCCTACTGTAAATGATAAATGGATCAGAGAGTGCTGAACCACTAGTCAGGCATTTCCACTTAACGTCATTGCAAAACCTGTAACTTTATCTTATAAAAAGCCTCTTCAAAGGGAGTTTCCTCTGTGCTGTACAATGGAACCCCCCAAGCTTAAACTCACATAAATGTTGCCCCTTGTCTGTGGAACACTCAGCTTGTAAATATTAATTGCTTCATAATATATATATATGGAGGAATGCTGGGGGAATGTCAACCTTGCCGAGAGATTTACTTACCTCGGCAGTGACATTCATGTCTCTGGTGACTCTTCCTATGAAGTCAGCAGACGGATTGGAAGAGCATGTGGGGTCATGAGGTCGCTGGAAAGGGGTGTGTGGCGCTCCCGATATCTTTGCAAGAGGATGAAGGCCCAAGTCTTTAGAGTCCTGGTACTCCCTGTCATGCTGTGTGGCTGTGAGACATGGACGCTATCCAGTGAGCCGAGATGAAGTTTGGGTCTCTTCGGAGAATCCTTAGGTACCGCTGGTTTGACTTTGTGTGGAATGAGCGGTTGCTAGAGGAGTCCCGAATGAGGCGCATGACCTGCATTGTGAGGGAGCGTCAGTTACGTCCGTGTGGTGGGTTTCCCTGAGGGTGATCCGGCTCACAGGATCCTCATTCCTGAGGAACCGAGCGGCCGGTCCAGGCCTACAGCCGATGGATGTCCATTTCTGGAGGGTGGGACTGGACCGTGTGTCTGCCTGGGGGGTTGCCGGCCGGGGTTTTCGCCGTGTGGTGGGAGCGGCAATGCATTGCATCAGCTCATGCTCCCCAACCTGACCTGACCTGACCTGTAATATATCATTAAAATCACTTAAGTAAAAAGAAACATTTTTAAAAAGTACAGGTAATCGCTGGGTTAAGACTGTCTTATAGACAACTTGTACTTACGAACGGACTGCCATAAAGCCTCTTGTTCCTGCCCTCTTGTCAATCACTCACAGCTGCCTCCTGTTTGCCCCTTTGTAGATGCTGTATAAAAGTGCTCCCTCATCCTGAGCTCCCCAGTTCTGCCATTGTTACCTGTTAATGCCTGCGTCCAAGTGAATAAAGTCCCCTGTGAGGGTTCCGTCTGCATGGCAGTCTACATTCAGGTTGCTCTTCCTTTGTTGGCATGACACGGACTTACCTACAAATTTCACATAGAGACAGACTTACAGAGTGGTACTTGTTCATAACATGGAGACTGCTTGTATGTGCATATTAATGAATATTTTTGTGCTTAATACAAGTGTCCTGTGTTCTGTGAGAGATCTTCAAGCACAAGTCCTTTTTGAACAATAAGTCACTTTAGAAAGGCATGAAAATTGATGCACGTTTCACTTTCAGAATTCTTCTTCATATGTCATAGGGTCAAATTAATCTCTTAAGTAAATCATATAAAGAGTATATTATTCTTTCATTATTTCTACCTTTTGCTGTTTCACACAGCTTGACCATCTTTAAAAAGTAATTCTGAAAAACCTTGATTATTTTATATGCAAATAAAATATCTAGGATTTAATATCTAAAATTGCTAGTACTTGCTTCTGTATCTTAATAACACCCAACAGTCAAACACATACAGATGGGCACTCAATGAGTCTCCTCTGTGCATATCTTAGCCAGATGTGCATTCTTTAGAAATGTACACAATGGCCCATGTTTTTGGCAAAACAAAATTTAACGAATACCATATTTAAGAAGGTTTGAAAAAACTGCATCATGCCTTTTAGCTTCCTCTGCCCCTCACTGAAAGCAGCTTCAGCTTGATCGCACTGCAGACATTAATGGGGTCCTCTGAGCTGCTACGCAGGAGTGAAGCCCCTATACAATGTTGTCCTGGGCCTCAGGCAGGTGAGACAGGTGAGGCCGAGTTCAGCATACAGGGGTATGTTTCTCAATAAAAGCCAGAACAGCAAATGAACAATAAATAATGCACTAGACTTTATCTCCTAGGAGGTGAGGTCTTTCATGCAAAGATCAGGATTAAGTCCTTGACTATTTTTCGTATCAGAAATTCAAACCATCAATATTCAACCAGTATCATCCATGGCAAAGTTTAACTGGACCTTTGTAAAAAGTCTTAAGAACAAGTATTTTCAAGATTTGTTTATTAAACTATGATATTGTGTATATTTTTGTTAATGGAAGATATGTTAGTAAAGAATACTATGTATAATCTTTAAATGTATGAACCTGGTTTGAATGACTTTTACTACGCATTTGATTTTTTCTTTCATTTAGAGGATAATAATGGAATAATGAAGAGATCAGTTTTATATTGTAGGCATTAGGAATAGGTCTGGAAACACTGAGAACACTTCTTATCCATTTCATTGTGGATTTAGTTCTTTTTTTACCTGCATAACTATTTTGTTATATGATCCTTGAGAAAACATGTTTTGGAAAATAGCATGAATGTGATTCAATTTCAAGTTTTCAATATTATAGACGTGTTGAAGGTGATGTTTTGAACAAGAATAGTCGAATACATTAAAATATATAAAAGCTAGTTGAAAGGCAGTATCAATGTTACTTGTGGCATACATTGTGAATCCACTGGTTTTAAGCCAGTAAAGTCTGTGGAGACTGAATGAGGTTCCATAATAAAAAAGCAGTTATAATGCAAAAACAAATATACCGTCAAAGCAATGGCTGAAACATTCTCTCACTTTTAATATAATTGCTGTTCAATGAAAGCTTTGTGCTTCAATGAACTGATGCTAAAACAAAAGTGGATGCTTAAAATAGCAAAAGAATTTGTGTCCTTTCAGTATATTTTTGTAGGTATTTTTCCTGGGGATAGAAAAAAATATCCAATGAAGAATGAAACATTCATACATACTTTATACGAGTTAAACTCACACTCCTTTTGTAATGAAGGATTACTGTAATTAAACATACAATAAGCATGTCCAGAATTACTGAGATTTTTGTGGTATAAGGTGTGGAATATGATATAATGCAACAGTGATGCTTTTTAATGGATTTATACTTTGCCATGTCATTTGGGCTGGTTTGGTGAACATTTGAACAAGCTTATATGTAGGGACTTGTATTCATATTTATCTGCATAGACTTGACTAAGTGTGATGCTCGCCTGGGTTGTTCACTAACTCCAAACCAAAGCCAAGATCCCAGGGGGGGTTATGCTACGTTTGACATTCATTGGCCTCCAACAAGTAAGCCTTCCTCGCACAAATTGCTGAGCCGTGGGCGGGTGGACAGACCGGAGAGCTTTACCTGACTTTGTTATTTGGCAATGGGTGGCTTAATGGATTAAGGCTCCTGGGCTGCCCTTTTGAAAAGAAATTCTCTAATGGAAGAGGGTGCCTTTGACCTTTGTCAAATTCGCTCCGTCTTCGGCCTTGTTCTTGTGGTACTGAAGTTTGACCAATTTGGCCACTTAGCCATTGCCTCGGGTGGATTTCCACAAGCATCTGTAGTGGCCACAACAGAAATTTCTTTTCAGGACCAATTCCATTCATATTTTATTGACTGAAGTTTAGGACAATAGAAGGAAATGGAATACGTCTTCAGGTGGAATAAGGAATCAGTATCTTGGGACAAGCATTATATGTAGGCTAATGTTCTTTATGCTTATAACTTAACATCATTTAGACCGTAGGGGGTGATGCAGGTTAAAATGTTTCCTATTTCACATGAGTCATTTTTTCACTTTGTTGTTTTCCAGTAGTTATTTTTTCTTATAAAATACATGCATGTTCAAATTATACTGAAACTTTCAATTACAAAAAAACCTAAAACCAAAATTTTAACAATGATCCTGTTTGTAATTTTAAATATGCTACCTGTAATTTATTTGTATAACTGTTAAATTGAGTAATCTCCATAAAAATAAGATTAAACCAGCATTGTGACTGCTTATTAAGAACAATCAGAAAAATCATTATCAGTTCATCCATATCAATAATTCCCAGAACCCAATCACTTTCTGTTCATTCACAGTAAATGAACAATTTGCATTTGTTGTTTCGTTAACAATTATTCACTACCTTTTGTTGACACATGGGTCGTGATTTTTTTTTTTTTTTTTTAGTTTTAACATTTTTAAAGCATATTAATGTTCAAACTGATTAACATCAAAAAACTTCAGTAGCAAGGTCTAACTTTAAAAAATATCTGAAGACTGTCACCAGCTTATGTTGACTTTTGTCACAGACAAATGCTTTGTGGCAGAGCTCTTTGATGAATGTGTTTATTTTTAATCGCGAGGATCACATATGTGTTGAAATGTACTTGTGGGGCAACAGGGCTTTTTTTTACAGAGAGGGCTCATGGGGTGGGGTGGACTGCCCCAGTTCAAATTAAGCCCTTCTTCGGTACACTGACACTTCTGAAAGATAAGGAAGTGAGCTCAGTGGCCAGGCTTTACCTCCTCACTCCCGTCTCACCCCTGGGGTCAGCCCCTGCACCAGTTCTGCTCCTCTCTGCGATAGCTGATGACAGGCCGGAGCTCACACAAGGGAAAGCCCTGGTCAAATCAAAGCAGAGCAGTGTCAGGAAGCAGGGGATTCGACGAGAGACCACAATGAACAGATGGATCGGCAGGAATGGCCCCTTTTAAAAGGGACCTGACCTGAGATTGAAAGATCGTGATCTTTCTGCCAATCACCTGCCGACTAATGGAAGCCAGTCATCTCCACAATGGCTTGCCTCGCCCCCCCTTCCCCACTCTTTCGCTTACTGTCAGCAAGTCCTGGAGGACTCTCCCAACACACTTACATCTCAGTCAGTGACCCTGTGACACTGCCACTGTTTCTCCCAGGTGTTCCCACTTAATTACTTCCAACTCCATATTTTGTAATCAAAGTTAGAAAAGTTCCCAATTGTAAAATTCAGAAAGTAATGTATTGTTCCAATGCTTAGTTGGCTTATTGTTTTAAATAATTCTTAAAATTCAGTTGCAGCCTCGTGATACCATAATATTTTGTTTGAATTTTTTTTTTACAACACTTTGTGCTATGTCTCAACTACATGAGGAAGAAGAAGGAGGAAGAAACTACAAATATGCAGAGAAGCTTCCCTAGTCTGTGAGAAGCCAATTATATAATATATTGGAGGGTAATTTTGGGAAAATGATTCATTCCTCCATGCATGTGTGAGTGACTGGTGTGTGACTGCGCCCTGCAATGGGTTGGTGCCCCATCCTGGGTTGTTCCCTGCCTTGTGCCCATAAACTCCAGGACAGATTCTGGACCCCCCACGACTCTGAATAAGACAAGTGGACACAGAAAATGGATGGATGGATGGACAGATGGACTCTTTTCCCCAAAGTGTTATCTCAGTCTTAATGGTAAGCCTTGGGCTTCATTGTTAAGAATGCAGACTGCCTTATTCTCCAGCTTTATGATTTTGTCAAGACTATCAGGCACCCCTCATTTATTGGGTGCCTGGTTAAATGTCACCCTGCCCCTCCTATCAGCACTGAGCCTTCAGAAACTGCATTGCTTCCGATTTGCTAATAATATAACAGGAAAGTAATTTGAAAATATCATAAACTGATACAGAACCAATAATAAAACTGCAATTAAAAAAAAGACTTGGAGAGTAAACTGAGTAGTAAACTCAGAGTAAACTTATAACACTCACAATATTAATTATTGTATTAATCTAAATTTAAAATAAATACATACACTTGTATCCCACCTTTTCCATAAAAGGTGGAATATTTATATGATGTTATATGTTGCATCTTTTGCTTACTATATATAACATTAAACTGTTCTATTAATCAATTAATCGGTTGATTGATTAATTGCTTCAAATTATTTTTTTACTAATATACTATATTTGCTAGCCCCACTGTCCAAAGACATGCTAAGGTGAATTGGAGTTGCCAAATTGTCTGTAGGTGTGAATGGTGTGTGTGTCCTGCACTGTTAGTTTTTTGTGCAATGTAACTGCAGGTAAACTTAGATTCTGTAAAAACAAAATGTGCTTATTTTACACTTTTATGTTCTTTTTTTCTTTCGAGAGACAGTTATACTAGTTCATCTGCCAGTTGGAATATAAAGACTGACCTTGTTGAAATTGTAATATTATTTAATCAGCGTACTGGGGCTGCAGAGTGAGATCATTGAAATGAATGGTAAATAAAGACAAGAAACAGTTCTGGAGATATCACTGATTCTGAAGATGAAATGAATGAGCAGTTTACACAGCAATGTCACAATAAGAAGTCTAATAAATGTGATGCCATCAAATATTAACCCATCGACGAGACAAACGTGGCTGATGGACAGTAACAGAAAAGAAAACTCATGACAGAGGATTCTTGAAGTGTGAAGTTCTGAGGTATTTGTCAGTCGGGACTGTCTTCCTCTCAGTCCTTCAGCCAACATGACTGTGACACAGATTATTTAGTCTCGCCTGTTAATTCTGTATTATGATGGGCTCACATTCTGTCCAGGCTGGTCCCTGCCTTGTGCCATATCCTTCCTGCTGAAGCTCCAGGCTGACTTTTGCTCTGGAGTAGATACACAGTTATGGATGGAAGGAGGATGCATAGATGAATTAATCCTGTATGTTTGCACAGGGTGGAAAGAACATGGTAATTTAGGGAAATTCAATATTAAACATATAAAATGATTATTGTATAATCATTTCAATATAATAAGTGAAATATCCAATCAGTACTGAATATTGGTGCCTTATGACCACCCAGATTCATTGTATTTCACCCATTGACCTTTTCCCCAGCCTGCTCACTACAGATTCTGAGGTACCAAATGATGACTTCCTTGTTTTGCCCACAAAAAAAGAAATCCCTCCATTCATCTTCTAGCCACTTTTGCAAAGCAGCGTCAGTGGGGGTGGGGGGGATTGGAGAATTTCCCAAGCAGGATGTGGCACGAGACTATAGAATACCCTGTTTGAGAGCCTTTTGTAGGGTACACAGTCAGGCGCTATGAGAAATTTACAGGAGCCGACTCAGCAAGCAGCATGTTTTTGGGCTACAGGAGGAGAAACCTGCAAAATACAAGACGAACATGCAAACTCAGCATGCAAAGGGCAGTAGCTGGGTCCAAATCCATGACACAAGGTGACACAAGGTGACAGTGCCGCCATCTGTACAGACATGTTACCCACACAAGAATCAAAAAATGAATGAATGAGTAAATGAATGATTTCTCTTAAAATAAAAATCACTATTCTATGGGTTACCTACAGGTCAGATGTGGTCTATCATTTGTCTCTTTGGTGAATGAATTGTCTATATAATTAATGTTGTTCCCAAGGCATTAAACCAGGGGTCTCCAACTCCGGTCCTGGAGGGCTACTATCCAATAAGTATTCTATCCTACCTGGCTTCTGATGAGCCACACCTGCTCCTGGTATTTACCTGAGAACTAGTGTGGCTCATCAGAAGCCGAGTAGGATAGAAAACTTACTGGTAGTAGCCCTCCAGGACCGGAGTTGGTGATCCCTGCATTAAACTTTTTCTGGAATTTTGTGGCAGATGTGTTATGTATTGATATGATTTTCACACATGTGCGCTTGCAATAAAATTGCTGCTCAGACTTCAGGATAAATTCTGATTTCGAACGGATATAAAATTTGTTACAAAACTGGAGCATTTTTAAATGTCAGGTCATTTTGATGGTTTCCCGCATATATGGAATTGATTTCTTCCTATATGGTTTATAGTAAGCTTATTTATTTCTGTTTATCAAGATATCATTTGAAAATTTCCTCAAATTAATCGATGACTCTTAGTTTTGTTTTAGAAATAACTAAATAAGACGTTAATGTTTGTTCCAGAAAATATTGCAAGAGAGCCTCCGCGAAAACGTCCTGTGTCGCAGCAACAGGTGTTTCTGTGAGCTCGAAACGTAAAGGGATACACGTGACAAAATAGATAGCAATACTGCTCTATGAACGATATCTTCTTTATCTACTATGCACAAATGAAATATATACACGCACACGCAAACAGACACACGCACATACAGGCATACAAACATATTAATTCAAAAGTTAACGGATATAAAATACTATCCATACAAGAAAGAAAAGTTGTACATTTTAAGGACATTATGAAATCATAACAGTAGTTTTACAGTGTTACGCGTATTTTTCTTGCTTATAAAGAAATGATTCGGTATCCAGTTTTTCGTGGTTGTTCTTTCGAGCTGCTCACGTTAAACACGCATATCGTTGTACAATCTGCAGGTCTATTATGCACCAACGCTTTAGTATTTTTAGATAAAAAAAACATCTCTTTAGATGTCTCTGTTTTAACATTTAAGGAGCTGAGTGCATTCGGGAGATAACTTAATGAGAGACGTAATTAAAGCTGGTTCGTTTTGAAAGACCTGTTTTCATTCATTTCGAATTGTTAAAATTGATGCGTGTGGGTAATATGTTTATTTCTGTCAAGGAACGACTATAGCTAAATATAAAATCAAATGATTTTATGATGAATCACTTTGCCCAAAGATCGACTATCACAGAATTAAAATTCAGCCAATCCGTGGGTCCCTGCGATTGGTTACCTGTGCCCCCCCTGTCCCCCGAACTTCGTTCACCGCAACTAATAGTTTCCTCTCATTCTTTCAATCTCCGAACGTGGTCGCCGGTCACAGACCTGACTGCAATGCTCGCACATTTATGAACCCCCCCCCAATTTAAATATTCAAAAACATAGTACGTCACCTACGAAGGTGGATCGTACATTGCGCTAATATCTATAAAGTTCCGTGAAAACAGAAAGCAGAAGATTGCACTTTGGAAAGAGTTTCAGAGAAGAAATCGTTCAGAGAGCGCCGTAAATCCGACGTTTATACGAAGTAAGTGCGACACCTTTTTAGTTATTAGCTGCTTCCGTTATTAGATCTCCAGAACATGTAAAAAATGCAGCGCAATAATTCCGGACACCGTTAAAATGTAAAGTAGCTGTTATCAACCAATTATTTTCACTATACTGATGTATTCAGTGTAGCTGTGTAATGTACAATTTATGAAGAAATATTAGAGGTTTTGTGCCTTTTACGTAATATTCGTACACAAATAAAATCAGAACCAATCAATATGAAAAACTATTTCAGTAGGTTTAGTCTAAATTTTGCCTGTCCCGTAAAGATCCATAGGTAAGTATTGATGCGATTTTCAAAGATAAAATAAACAAATAAGCATATAAGCCATTAAATAAACAAGCAAGCAAAATAAATGTCTTACCCGTATTACTTTCTGAAGTACAAATAAAATGTCGCTAATGGTATATTAATTTTTATTTTTCTTTGTTTAATTCAGATATTTGAAGACCCCACAAAACGCTCTACTAAAATCGTTTCCGTTTCTCTTGGACTATATACCCCGAATAAAACGCAGAATTTCTGAAGCACATTTTTTTTAAATTGCGGTCGTGGTTGAGATGCTTCTGCTGGACTTAAACCACGTCTCAGCTATGGCTGCTGCGGTCACATCGCTGCTGTCTGCGCTGCTGTTGCTCCTTATCTCACGGCACTTATGGACCTATCGATGGACTATAACACGGGACAAGGAATGTAAGTTACCGCTTCCCAAAGGCTCAATGGGCTGGCCGCTCGTAGGAGAAACGTTCCACTGGTTCTTTCAGGTATGTGACAAAATATATATTTTGCGTGGACACATAAAAAAAACAACTGAAATATACTATTTATTTTTTCAGATGTTAGTTCTACTTTCATTTCCACTTGAAATCGTATTATGTATAATCTTCTCTAGCCTTCTACTATGAAACTCACTGAACTTTTGGGCATTCTCAACTCTAAGTCTGATACTGCAAGTGTGGGCTTGTTTCAAAAGTAATGGGTAACTCGCCCGCTTAGTTACCGTAGGAGTCAGCTTCAGATCAGCTGCATGGAGGAAGCATGCATTCCTATCTAGGAATGTGTCATATTCCTGCGCGTGGCGTATCATCGGGAGAATTAAGGGAAAGGAACTTAATTAGTTATGCGCGATTCAGTTTACCACCTCATTTATTGAATTCCGTCTTTGGCAGGGCTCAAGTTTCCATATGTCGAGGAGGGAGAGGTATGGAAACGTATTTAAAACTCACCTTTTAGGCAAACCTGTTATCCGAGTAACAGGTGCAGAAAATATACGCAAAATTCTCCTCGGGGAGCACAACTTGGTGTCTACTCAGTGGCCTCAGAGCACTCGGATCATCTTGGGACCCAATACCTTGGTGAATTCTATTGGGGAGCTACACAGACAAAAAAGAAAAGTAAGGAATTTCTGTTCCGCGCCGAAGAACAGTGTTTAGATCAGACAAGGTTTCATAGGCTGTAGTATCATATTAAATGCATCAGACTGTTTATTAAAGACGTTTACCCGGGATAGCTTGTGTTGTTCGGGTAGCCTATTCAATATCTTATTATTGTTGTAACCTCTTTACATGTGGTGATACTGAGTGATAAATACTACTGCAAAACTGGTCAAACGGTATTGCATCCTTATTTGGTATTTCAAGTGTGAACTATAACATAGTAATACTCATCTGACATAAAGTTGATGTAATAAATCATTTAATCTGCCGTCATAAGAGCATTTAAAAACGTTGTATAAATATTAAAAACAGGACTATTCTGTTGGACTACACGTTTTGTGCCATCTGGTATATTTATTGTTCTCTTCTTTCTTTAAAGATCTTGGCCAAAGTGTTCAGCCGCGGGGCCTTGGAAGCGTACATGCCCCGCTTGCAAGGTGTTGTCAAGTCTGAAATTGCCAAATGGTGCTCGGCGCCCGGCTCTGTGAACGCGTATAACGCCGCCAAATCTCTTACATTTCGCATTGCAATCCAGGTCCTGTTGGGACTGAACATAGAAGAGAGCCGTATGAACCACCTTTCCAAAATATTTGAACAACTTATGAATAACCTCTTCTCGCTCCCGTTTGATGTGCCGTTCAGCGGCCTACGGAGAGTGAGTATTTCTTAATTTGGTCTACATTGCTGTGCCATATTCTGCTAAATCTTTATTCACATTATTCATTATGTAGACATTATTAAGCTGTTAAAATGTTACGAATCCAGTAAAAGATCGCCAAACTAGAATCAGATAAGACGCCTAGCAAACATTAGCTTGTTACATTAGCCAGTTTCCCAAATGTTTTACTGCACAGTTTTAGACGAATTTATTATCTATTAAATTAGACTACATGAACATTACGTAACTTGCATAATTTTTCTAATTTTTTTGATGCAACCTATCTGTATTTTCATCAGGGTATTAAAGCTCGTGAAATTCTTCACACATGCATGGAGAAAATTATCGAGGAAAAACTCCAAACTTATCAGACTGAAGGTTACATGGATGCATTCGATCACATGCTGAGTAGCGCCAAGGAAAACGGCCACGAGTTAAACGTTCAAGAACTGAAGGTAGAGTGATATATAACACTAAAGAATTAAGTGGTTATGGAAATATTTGCAGTTTATTTATTCTATTTAATTAATAAAGTTATCACATGCATAGGTCCATGTATTGTTCTATAAAGCGTGTCAATGTCGCTTTATATGTTCATTTGATCGCAGTAGAAAGTGTAGGTAATATAACAAATATTGCATTGCTAATGACGAAGACTTGTTATGTCGTGTCTTTGAATTGCAGGAGTGTGCGGTGGAATTAATATTTGCTGCCCATTCAACTACGGCAAGCGCGTCTACTTCGCTCATTCTCCTGCTTCTGAGACATCCGATGGTGGCTGAGAAAGCCAAACTGGAGTTGACTAAACATGGACTTGCACCCTGTGATCAGCGTCTACTCAATAAAGGAGACGAATTAGTCTGGAAACCCAATCACTCCCACAGCCGGACAGAAAAGAAGAATCACGAAAATCGCACCAAAAAAGCGGGTTCAGAAACGTGTCCGCCAGAAACAGTTTACTGTGATCCAGTGATGGATCCCATTAAAGAGACATCAAATTTGGGTTCTAGTCACCCTCATTTAACTTTAGAAAAGTTAAGTCAGCTCCGTTACATGAACTGTGTTGTGAAGGAAGTGCTCAGATTTCTCCCACCTGTGTCTGGCGGATATAGGACTGCACTGCAAACCTTTGAATTGGACGTAAGTCTTATCAGAGATATGACATATTTTTAAGAATATAGCATTTGTTACTGTCTATGTGCACTTTACCCTTTCTTTTGATCTGTTGGTACAGAAACCATGTAACTGACATAACAAACTGCCCGAATGCAATGGAGCAAGTGTCGCTTTTAAAGCGATATTATGTTTGCTGACAGGTATCATCCACTTTTTCGAAAAGAGGTTCACACACGCACAAGACAATTTTTGTTAATAAAGTAAATAAAGGTCAAACAAATCTCATGTCAAGAGTATTCTACTTAACACAAAACACCCCGATGGGAATGCTGTACTGTGAACTTGGTTTATTATTTGCCCTTATAGGAGTTTCTGCCTTAATTAAAATGAACATATCAATGAAGTGGGCGTATAGATTCCGAATATTCGAATCAAAACGGAATTGTTGTCTATAATATGTCCGCTTATTATTATTTTTTCTTTCTTTGGATAGATCACATTAGATCACTTATGTATCTGCTTCAATATCACTATGTAATAAGCTTACAATAGGTTAACAGGTTAACTCTTATTGTGTTGTGTTTAAAGGGCTATCAGATCCCGAAAGGATGGAGTGTCATGTACAGCATCAGGGATACCCACGAAACAGCTGCGGTTTTTCAAAGCCCCGAACTCTTCGACCCAGACCGTTTTGGGGGTGACCGGGATGAAAGTAAGAGAGGACGCTTCGATTACGTGCCATTCGGTGGTGGGACCAGAAGCTGCATCGGAAAGGAACTGGCGCAAATCATACTAAAAACACTGGCGGTGGAACTGCTTTCTGCAACGGAATTTAAATTAGCCACCGAAACTTTCCCTCATATGCAAACTGTGCCTGTTGTCCATCCTGTGAATGGACTGTATGTTTATTTCAAATACAGAAGCCTTATCAACAACTAAGTCTAGATACATTAATTATAGTAAGTTAGTTGCTTTGCGTTTTAAATTATTGTATTTGTGATTGCGTATTTTGTGTTATGTATTGTTGTTATGAACATACAGCTTTAAGTAACAAAAATATAGGGAATTGTGTTTTAAAGCCAAAATTAAGACTGGAGTACTTTATATTGAATCACATCTTCATCTCTCTTCCCTTTGTTTCAGAAGCTTCGTTTTGCAGAAAATTGCTCAAGAATAATTTTCTGAATGGTTAGGATGTTCATAATTGCGAGAATATAATAAGTGTTAAATGTTTTGTCCTCATATGCAGATTTTTTATTTAAGAAGTGAAGGGAAACTTTAGTAATGTACGTAAACTAATAGACCTAGAATAGGTAGTTCATGTGTTTTATATGTAGCATATAAAATGTCCAGATATATAATTATCCCGCGTAGTATTGCAATTATACAGTGAAATAAACAAAGTTGTTTGAAAGCATAGATAACTATTTGTAATCGCGTAATGTCGCGCCTTAATATAGTTTAGGTAGAGCTAGGCTACTTACTATGACTCTTATAAGACACATGCATATAAAATGTGAAACTTGTTCAAAATGCTGTGATATCACTACAGAGACGAGTATGGGTAAATGGAAGGATCAACATAGCTAATAGCACTTTTCTATCTATATAAACAGTATGTTTGAAATCGATAATTATGTGTTTGTTTTGTTGGCGGTGGGATCATAAAAATGACTTTCAATTGTATCAGGTCTTTTACTATTTATATATAATTATCTTATTTTTTTACTCTGTGTGGAAACGTGAAATGCCAATGTGATTACGATGACGATTTGATCAATTACTTCTGAATAAAAAAAAAATCGTTTCACTATATAGCTTTAGAGACAGTTGCACCTTATGTTGTAGGCTATAATAATATAAGTAGCCTAATATGCATTTTCTGAATTGGCATTTAACTAGACACTATATCGCATTGTATTCAGGTCATTTGTAAAATTAACTACACCATTAAATCCAATATGAATTTCCATGTATGAGCAGTTAAATACTGAAAATGTATATTCGACACAATGCGTTTTTTAGTCAGTGCTCTGGATAGTCATGCCAGGTGTAGAAAACTGGTAATGGCATGGTAAATAAATGGATGTGGTAAAAGCGTGTTTGGCACAAATACTATGCCTAAAATACTAACAGTAATAGCCTACCTGATATTGATGTAGGCTAATGCAGTCCTTCAGCTGTCATATTATCCAAATGACCTCACAGAGATCACTGAACCACCTATCTAAGTCTATTTTACCGGCTGTAGAGATGACGGTTTTGTTAGCTTGTGTAACTAATTAACAAGGCATCCTATGATTGACGACAGTAGCCTACATATGCAGTTTTAAGCACTAGATAAATTGAGATGAGATGACAAGATCGCACAGGAGAATCATCGAAAACAACCTGAAACGAAAGTGGGGAGAAAGTAACCCCCTCCCCTCCACACACACGCGCGCGCGCGGGCGCGCATACGCACAATTTCAGCTCTTGTTGCTCATAATTTTAGAATTCAACCTGGTGTTTGCTCCTAACTTGATAAAGCGCATTTAATAATTTCACTCATTTAATCGAAAGCACAAGTCAAGTACTTGTACCTGGGATACCTGTAGCGTATAGCCTACAGAATTTTACGAAATTGTGAAACGAAATTGTGAATGTTTTCGGGAATATCTCGTTTCGGTAGTTCCTGCCAATACTTAAAATCCTTTCCAGGCAAGCTGAAGGGCTGCTCATCTGTTGTCCCAAATGCAATTAAGTTAAGTAGCTTTAATTATCTTCTGATTGACACTAAAAGAATAAATGCCTCTCTATATAATAGAGCGTCCCAGTGTAATTTTTGGTTCTTAGGACCCAGTATCCAGTTATTTTATGTACGTTGAACTTGGAAAGATTTTCACTAGGGTTCACACGGATGTCACGGTTCGTGTTGAAGGTCGCCAGCAGGTCAGCGCCTGGAACAAGCAGAGACCTCTGAGGCATCACACGTCACTCGAGCGTAAATCAGTGATGATTGTGAAGCATGAACCTACCACACGAAAAAGCCCACGCCCAACGACAAGTTAAAGCCCGAATGCCCGAGTTGTGATTATAAAATGTAATTTGTATATATTTCTAAGTACTATACACCTTACACACAATGCAATGACAGTGTCTGCCAGGGCGCAGATGGTGGGGGGACGGGAGGGACACGTCCCCCCCCCAACCCCACTTATATAGGGACTCGGATCTGCCCCCACTTTTGATGGGAAAAAAATTAACAAAACTTTGGTAAGTACCATTCCTAAAGGAACAGGGCGGCAAATTATACGATATTTTCCGTTGTTATACACTGTGTGCTGTGGTGTGTCAACAATGACCACTGATCACTAAATTCAAATTTTTCACTGCTAGAAGCTATGGATCGCTGTGCAGTGTTTTAGAGGGGACCCCTGTTAACTGTGCATACCCCTTACTAAAAGTTACAACTTTATAACAGCAATTCTCCATATATATCTGTTCAGCATTATAGAAAGTATAGATACTGTCTGTGTCTGAAATTTTGGATTACCTGTAATATATATAATTAGGTCTGCGTCACATAAGCGCCACATAAGTGGTGTCGCTATACGCAAGCGGTGCTGCTACTCATACTTGCGCAGTCCACCAGGGGGCAGTGCGAGAAAACCATTTTTGTCGGCTCAGCTGCATTATTTTCGATCTGGCTTGATTATATGAGGTTGTGGCATGAAATATTTTACACTCGCTGCATCCACACCATGTTTATGATTCTGTGATATTGCTGCAGTGTACTCTATATTCTTCCCACTGCTCCACTTAATATTGCTACTTTACTCAACCACATATAATTTTACTACCTCATGTTCAACGTTGTATTATGTTGTTGGATCTCGAAGTAGTATTTCATACATTCGTATTATGGCTTCACAAACCGTCTATGAGTGATTTACAGGTCTACGGCAAGAATAAAAATGCACATATGACTGGCTCGGAAAGCATATGCAGAACTGGTGCGAAACTAGCTGCCGTAAACTTTAATTTTAATCATGTACTAGATAATCTTGAAAAGGATCGATCATTAGAAGAGAAAGTTGCGTCAACGCCGTTCACTCCAACGGGCCGTTTTTTTACAGCACTGGCGGATCGTGGAGCCTCTGAATATAGGCTATTTATCAGAAGTTAGCATCAAATACTAATCTGGTTATATATTAATTATCAGCCCCTTAGTATCAAATTAATGTCGGCATTAAACTTATTTTAGCGGATTATCAAACACTAAATTATTAGATTTAGAGAACGTTAAGAGATAACGGCAAACTACTGGACACATAACATTAACCACGAACACCCTATTAATTGTAAATTCCGTTCTCTTAATCAGTGTTGGGCATTTCAAGTACAGGAGCTGCAAATACAAAACATGATTTAGTTTCTACCAACCATGGTGGCTTAAATTTCCCGAAAGCTTCGTGACGCTTTGTAGTTACTTATCTATAGCACTTAAAATTTAAAACCATCGTTAATTAATGCGCGTTTCCTGAAAGCCTTCGTACCTATAAATTAGTTCGTTCCTCTCTTTCGTAGATTTATTAGTGTTCCGACCCACTCGTTATTTTCTACGTTGTTCTTTTTTTGAACTTGTGCCTGCTGACAAAAACACACTTTTTTCACAACACACTGCAGACGGTCGTTTTTGGTCAGTATAATACTGATGATATAATAAAAGGTCAATATTGCAATTTAAAACTATAATGTCGAATGTAAGTTAGGGCTCACCTATATGTATATTGAGTACATAACCGGGTTGTGCACCATTCAGAACTGACTTGAGATTGACCTTGAAAATTAAATTCAATTCATAAAATTGGTTGATAATATATGGAAGTAGAATTAAAATGGAATTCATTTCACATTAAGCCATAGACATATGTAAGTGCAGCTTTAACAATACAGCTTAAAATTTCAATATTAATTACAGACGCTCCTCACATAACAACCGACTTCAGTTCCTGCAACTACAGGTCGTTGAGCGAATTGGTCGATAAGCGATACTTCAAGCAGACTGTACTGGTAGTGGGTTTGTGTCAACCATCTTTAGATATTGTTTCAATGTCGAATTTGCACCACGTATAATATTTTTAGTATATTTGTGAATGTTTATATAGTAGCATGCTGTATACTGTAATAAACAGTGTACTAGCTGTTCCTTTACGTGTTTTCTCCGTATGTGACAGGTGAAAATCTGAGTGAAACTGCAATTAACAAAACACAGACAAGACTTTGGAGATCTCTTATCTAGCATAGCAAAGTTACAACAAGCTGGCCGGTAAGCGCTAACGTTAATCGTCTACGGAATTACAAATAAATCATACTAACATACGGTATATAGGCATGTATCGCAAATTAGCATCACTGCAATCTAATGAATCACCAGTGGTGGAAGTACTGAAATTTAGTACTTAAGTAAAAGTACAAATATTCTGCAAAAAATGTACTCAAGTAAAAGTAGAAGTGCTATATCAACAATCTTACTTAAGTGAAAGTACTTACTTTTAAATTTACTTTAAAGTATTTTTGGTAACACTTTATAATACTGTTCCGTAGTTAACAGGTAAATATGCAGGAAGTAAGCAGCAACAAAGGAGTAGTGC
>JAODLC010000065.1:10069751-10105272 GCA_026781145.1 Hippopotamyrus pictus
GGCATAAATTGTAGAAATGTAGTGGAGTAGAAAGTACAGATAATTGCCGTAAAATGTAATGGAGTAAAATAAAAAGTGTGCATTATTATTTTTACTTAAGTACAGATACGTAAAAATGTACTTAAGTACAGTAACGAAGTACAAATTCTTTGTTACATTCCAACACTGTGAATCACTTATAGTATCCTTTTGCACATTACCGAACAGCACACAGAAAATAAATGTCACTTGTACATATTAACTAAGATACGAAACAAGTAAAAACATACAGCCATTGCTTTCAAATAGGCTACGTAAGAAAAATAGACAGGGGAAAACGTAAACCCTGCGACGTCGGACCGCGGTCGACGACCGCTCGGTGCTTTACGCGCTATTTCAGGTTCCCTATACCAGTCTGTGCTTTTCTCACAAGGATGCTGGGGAGGAGCCAAGAAAGTTCCTTCGTTAATTCTGAAATAACGAAGGGTCTTGGGAAACGCACGTAGACCTCACTTGTTCTTTACTTACGTCATTTATCATCAATTGTGTCACTAACTAAGATCGATCGCTTTCGGAAAGCCACCCCAGTTGAGTGCTCCTTATGCTCATCTGATTGGTAGAAACAAAATCTTGGTCAGAATTTGTAGCTTCTGGACCTGAAATGCCAAAGACTGCTCTTAATGCTATTTCATCCAACGTTGTTGAATTAGAGAAAAAAAAATTCTAAACTCTTTTTTTTGCATGGTGGCGGGAGTTAAATTTTAAATATAACATTGCAGTGTATCAACTCAACTGCCTGTTTCATTACTTTTCCCTGTTCCGTATTTAAAAAGAAAACCTACCATTAAGCTTCTTTCTGAAACCTCTTTTTTTGCAGTCTTTCGTTACAGTGAGATTTACACTGACTGAGGTGGAATTTACAGGTGTAATCAATCATCCGATTGATTTGGGTTCTTCTGACTAATCTCTTTTTATGAAATATGAGTCCCCAGTGCAGCTTGCCATAGTTTCATTCATCTTTGTCATTTCTTTAAATATGGAACGCAATTTAAATGATTCTCGGCACTACTGTGTATTTACATACCATGTTTAAAATCAGTTACCAAAGTGCTGTACAGAATATGAGCAGACAGGTTATCCTGCAGTTAAGGAGCTGCAGCAAAATCCCCAGTCTCCTTCCATCTGTAACTTAGAACATGGAAGCAGCAAATTAAGCTGGCGTTATGGTGAGGCATGACGGAAGGAGAGACGATCCATGCAATGGCTCCAACATTGGCTCTTAACAAAAACAAACGAATAGCCAGAAAATAAAGGGACTGCGAGGGGTCAAAACGAAACGGATAAAACAGAAATTAGGGCAGGGAGCAGCACTGGGAGCACAATACTAAAGGCAGGGAAGTACTCAGGAAGATTAGAGTAATGAACAGGGAAAACTACACCACAGGGAATCAGTACTACAACACCGGGTAACAGCCATACAGAGATTCAGCCACAATGAACCATCAAAGGGCAAAACAAAAGCAAGCACTTAAATACACAACTAACAAGACGTGACGCAGGACAGGTGAAACCCATAACTCGATTAACATGGCAGAAGGACTCGGGGCAACAAGGAACAGGTGCGGTGCATTACAGTTAAGCACCACTAGAGACTAGGGAATATTAACAAAAACAGGGCTAACTACACTCGGAGAGACTAGGGACACGAGAACCACAGATCATAATCAGACAAGGCATAGGCACAGGCACAGTAGAACAAATACAGAGATGCAACACCAAGACATAAATAAATACCAGACAACAGGGAAAAATAAACCAATAAATTAAACAAAAGATGAGGCTGGACTCAAACATACAATAAAAGACAGCACTGCTGACCAAATAAGGAAAAGGCACATGGGACAGTGCCAGACAGGCACCAAGCCCGACAGCTGGTTACTTGACCTAAGAAGGGCAGGACTAGAATTGATACGGCATATATCAACAGCATAAGAAGGAGCCTGACCATACAATGCCTTGAACAGAATTAAATAAACTTTAAAATCCACTCTATATCTAACTGTCAGCCAAAGTTGAGGTTAGCAGAGGAATACAGGTCACGTGCTTCCTTTCCCTGGTACCAGTCAGGAGTCTGGCAGTGGAATTTTGCACCAGCTGAGGACAAAACAACAATGCGTGAGGGATACCTATGTAAAGAGAATTACAAAACTCTAGCCTAGAATTAACAGAAGGATGGATGACTGTATCTCATAGTTTTCTTAAATTATTGTAAAGGATACAGAAAATATCTAGAACTTTGACAATTTCTTTAAGTATACTTGTAAAAGCTATCAGTTGCGTCTGAAACTATCAAATTTACCTGACTCTCATGAGGACAACCACAGAAGGACAGAACAAGAATTACTTCAGAAATTGCCAGTTAACCACATCTCAGATTACAGCCCAAACAAATGACTCGGATTCAAGCAGCGGACAGATGTCGAGATCAACTGCTCAGGGGAACCTGTGGGATAGGCCTCCGTGGCAAATTCACTGCCACAAAGCCACTATTTAAGAACAGCAATAAGAAGATACTTCCGTTGGCCAAGAAACACAAGAAGAGGACGATAGACGATTCACATTTGAGGATTCTGGTTCCAACTGCTGTGTTTTTGTGTGATGCTTCAAAAGTGAATGGATGAAGTCCACATATCTGGTTCCCACTATGAGGCACGGGTGAGAAGGTGTGATGGTAGGAGGGCTTGCTTGTGACACTTTTGCGATTTATTTCAATTGTAAGGCACAATTAATCCCCATGGCTACCGCAGTATTCTGCAGTGACACACCGACCCATCTGGTTTGCGCTCTCTTGGGCTGTCATTTGGTTTTCAGCAGGACCTGAAGGACACCTCCAGGCTGTGTAGGAGCTATTTGCCAAAAAAGGAGAGTGATGGAGTAATGTAGCCGATGACCTGGCCTCTACTGTCACCCAGTAGTGATGGTTTGGGATGAATTGAACCGAAGAGTTAAGCAGGCAAGCAGAGAAAAGCAGCCAATATGAGTTCAGTATATGTGGGAACTCCTTCAGTTTAAAGAAGTATGTGTGTGTATGTGTGTGTGTGTGGGGGGGGGGGATTATGTATATATTGCATTATGGGGACTACATGTCCCCACAATATGATAAAACCCTGTTATTTTGACATTGTGGGGACCATTACTGTATTTTGTTTGGTACTTACGGTTAAGATTTGGGCTGGGTAGGGATTAAGGTCATCATGTTGGGATTAGAGTTTTCCCAGTATAAATGAATGGAGAATCTACACAAAGATAAAAAGTCAAACCTGTGTATGTGTGTCTGTCTGTCTGTCTGTCTGTCTGTGTCTGTCTGTTACACTGTGGGGACCAAATGTCCCTGTAATGTGATAAAAAAAACGGTTATTTTGGCCTTGGGAGATATTTCCACAAGAGGAAGCTCATTCAAATTGCACTCAAATCTGTGAATGCAATCAACAAACTAAAAATGCCAAAAGTCTTGAATTTTGTTTTGTTGCTAATGATTAAGCTTAGGGCTGGGGAGGGGTTTAGGTCATCACGTTGGGATTAGAGTTTTCCCCACAGAAATTAGTAAAAAAACACAGTAACCTGAATGCTTATTTTAAAAATCCCAGTAACCTGAGCACTTCACTGAGAGGGGTCGGTCTGCTCGAGTGCTCAAGCTTTAAGCGCAGACTAAATCTCAGGAATAGCCGTGTGCATTATTGAGCAGGTTAAGTCGATCCGTCCCAAATGTTTCTCAATAGAGAATATCCATCCAATTGCTTGTCCTATTCTGGGTTTGCAGGGGGTCCAGAACCAATGCCGGATGCTACAGGAGCAGGGCATGGAACAACCCAGGATGGGGCACCAACCCATCGCAGGGCACAGTCACACACCATTCACACCTATGGGCAATTTGGTAGCTCCAATTAACTTCAGCATGTCTTTGGACTGCGGGGGGAAACCAGAGTACCCAGAGGAAACTCCACAATGACACAAGAACATGTAAACTCCATAACATAGGACTCAAACCCTGGTCGCAGAGGGTGTGAGGTAACAGTGCTAACCATGAATCAACTTTAATTCCTATTTTTTTCAGTGCATGCAACAAATTACCATGCTCTTCATACATACTATTCTGAGTATCACTGGTCGATACAAGTACCACAGCTTGAGAATCACTGATTTAGCAGTGTTATAGTTTGGGGCCATGCCCGTCTTAAGGACGAGTCAAACGCGAGCCTCATTGTAACTCAGAGGAGATGCTCTCTCTTTCAATTACTGGCCATGACCCTTTAAGACACGAGCCATTCACACAAAAAAGGGGAGGAAATTTAAACATGATCCACCAAGGTGAAGGATAATTATCGGCTATGTCAGACAACATCTGCTATTGCAGCATTCCTCCAGTCAGCTCCTCCGAAGGCAAGCTCAGACCTCCTCCAGAGTTCATGACTGACAAAGGCCTCTGGCTGTTCTCTCATTCACACTCATTTATTTCCATTACAATACGTGCACCTGGCCTGACGCCAGAGGAGCAGGGAGATTAAAAAATGGTATTTTTTAAGAACAGTAAAGAAATGATCTGCATCTCTTTCTGCACATGTGTGTGCTTGTCTTGGTGTGCCACTGTCAGGCTTCCAGAAGTAACTTAACAGTGCAGATCCATAGTTTCTGAGCATTCCGGATGTTTCTTATTATCAGAAAAGGTTCAGCTCACACAGCAGTCAAACCTGTAACACTGAATTGCCTAATGTAGTATTTGTATAATGCAAAAGCAATGTACTACTAATAATATAATTGTAACCTTTATATATGCTCCAGGCTTCTCTGTGACCACGATCAAGATTATCAATTAGAAATTGTAAAAATGGATAAAATTCAAACAATTATTGCAAATCACATACAGAAAATATTACAAGTTAACAATGCGGCCTCATGCCTGCAGGTTTAGAGGTTCCTGTGTTTGCGTGGGTTTCCTCTGGGCGCTCCAGTTTCCTCCTGCACCACAAAAACATGTGATTAGTTAAATAGGTGTTTTAAAATTGCCCGTAGTTGTGAACTTGTAGCCTGCAATGAATCTGCCCTCCTGGGTCACTGGCGCCGTGTACAGCATAAGCTTATTGGAGATGGATGAATGGATGGACATTGCAGATAAAACTAGTCTGTATAAAATCAGTAAAGCATCCCTCAAAATTTGTCCTGTTCAGGGTCATAAGGGGTCCAGACCCTATGAGCACAAGGCGGGGAACAACCCAGGATGGGGCACCAACCCATGACAGGCCACATTCACACCTAAGGGCAATTTGGTAACTCCAAGTAACATCAGTATGTTTTTGGGGGGAAACCCCATTATGACTCAGAGAACATGCAAACCCCAGCAGAAACTCAAACCCAAGTCTCAGCACTGTGAGGCAACAGTGCAAACAACTGCACCGGCCTTGGTACCCCGTCAATCAAGCACTATTTTCTTAATGTACAAATTTAACTCATATTTGGTATTCAGAAAATTTATATTTAGTAATTATGCTCAGTGTTAAGTGTTAGTGTTATTTTAAGTGTTAAAATAATCTGACAGGCTTTTAAAAACACTTTTTACGAAACATTTTTGCTGCCCAAAATCTCATAAACACAATGGCAAATAACTGTTGGATTGTTGTGATAGCTCAAAACTACTCAACAGCTCACTGTGATCTAAACTCATAGCAGCCTTGGTCCATGCATTTCCAATAGCTTGACAACCCTAGACTGTAACAAATAGTACTTTCATATATTCATGCCCAACTAACAACAAAGCTTCACAGTTGCTGTCCATGTATATCCAGCCAAACACAGAGCTGTTACTTCATCCATTTATCTTTTAATTGCTTGGTATATGCCCTTGTGCCCCTTGCTCCTTGGGGCTCCCCAGGATCACTGTAACCCTGTACTAGATAAATGGCTTTCAAAGACATTTGTAGAGTTTGATTTTTTTTCCTCATGATCGTTTCCTAAAATTGAGGCTCAGACCAAATTGCTTAATTATTAAACATCCCAATATTAAGAATATAATGCATTGTGCCTGACCGAAAGGTTCTAATAATTAGACTCATTAATTTGTTTTGCTGCAAGAATGAAGATAATTTTAAAAAAATAATGTTCAACACCTACAGTATAATGTCATGGAAACACTGTTCCTGAGGTAAATAGTTCTCGAAGTTGCAGGTGATTTTTGTCATTAGGAAAAATCAGCAAAGACAAGCTGGCTTTGTGGCAGAGGTCAGAGGCCATCTCACATTATAGCTTCCTGAAGTGGTACCTGTTAAGTGGTGTCATTAAGAAGGAGACGTGGTGTCTAGTGTGCGTTAGCAAGCTGCAGATCAGGCTTCCTGCTGGCTCTAAACAGAGTAATTATCCTGAAACTCTTCATGAAGATAGGACTATAATGAGATGGTAGAGTGGTGTGTGTAGCAGGAAGTGAAGTCCCTCTGCTGTTTCATCAGGGTGAGAAGCATGTTAAGGTCTCCAGCTGTGTGTCACAGTATGAACGTGCACAAATGAATTTCAATCTATTTGATAAAATCAAGATCATACCTAATGATACTGCTTGAAAGGCAGTGTTCCTCAATATGTGCATTGATTAATTGCATTTCAGAAGACATAATCTACAAAGGAAGTTGTTTTGTGCCTGTATTGCTTTGTATAAGCCCCCTGTGACCCTACTGGATAAGTACTGGATAAGTGGTAGGAAGTTGGATGGATTTCATTGTAAAAATGTCCTAATACTGCTGAATTGGATTCCAGGTTATACGTGTCTGTTTAATAGTCTTTAATAGTGAATTCCTCTGCCTTATGCCCTGTGCTGTCTAGAATTAACTCCATGCTCCTATTAATCCTGTACAGATCAAGTGGTTGCATGATAGAAGTGACTTTCTCTTTATTGTTATTATAATCAGCATACCTTTACATATTTACATGAGTTACAGAATTTGAAGAATAAGGAAAAAGAAAACATGTCATTGTTTGGTAATGTTAACTTGGGTCAAGGAGTCCTGGCTGCACAGACAAGACAAAGTCTTCAACAGCAGATATCAGGAAACTGACAGGTGGAGCCTCAGAGTGGTGCAATGATCTGGCTGCAGGAGTGAAACCAGGGTATTTGGGTTAAGTAGTTCATGGTTTTGTTAGGTGAAATGCTTTGCCTGTTAGGAATCTGACAAAGAGAATACCAGAATCAATTAAACGAGCTGGTCTGATCTAATAAATTTAAGCTGATAGATTTGGTATCTGCTGAAGCTCCTGAGCTTTAGTGGGCGGGTCTTTGTGTAACTGCCAAGTTCACAATCTTAGTAAATTCATTAGCAGAAAGTGTTTAGTGTCAGACTGGCATCCTGTTCAGGGTGTTCCATAACCAACAGGCAAATGGGGGGGGGGGATGAAGCAAATGAGACTTATGTGTTTCAGCACAAAAAAAATTCATTAAATGCATAGTGACTATAAGCGCAACATGAATGTATCATAATTATCTAACCACTGATCCAGTATATTTCCACAACATCTTCAAAGGTGGTGGTAACTGTCAGTTGAAATAAAAAATATGAACCTACGAAAAGCAGAAAATTTTGAAATTTGATCTTAGTCATTCTCAATAGACTAGCAATAGGTTTGGGGACGAACGGCACTTAGAAAATAGCCAGGAGCAAAACTGGTTTTCCAGTCGATCAGGTTCACATCTATCACTGTGTTGTAGCTGATGCATTGCAACCACAGTTAGGAAGGAGCTGCCACTACAGCTGCACTGGCAGGAAACAATTTATAGGGTGTAATTATGATCAGAAGCTACGATAGGTGTGAAAACAGCCCACCAAATTAGGTCATATAGCGTTCAGGAGTTCAGCAGAAGCCACAAGGTTGAACCGTAGCTGGGAAATAGGTCTGTTATAGCCCTGGTCTTAGACATCACTAATCCACCTAAATCACAGTGACAGTTACTTTTTTGTCCATCTATCACAGGCTTCCACAAATCTGGACCTCAATTCCAAATCCAGGCCTTGTTTTCAGTTCTCCCAGGTAGTTAGTTTAATAATTACTGATTCTGATTGGTCAGAGGCTTCACAGCTGACTGACAGATAAAGGAAGGCTGGAAAACCAGCAGTGCTCGGACCTCGAGGACCGTGATTTGAATAACCCTGATCTATCATTTTGCAGCTTCTCAGTTGCTCCTAGGAACTGCAATATCCACAGCTATGAGAACATTTCCTGTGTGAGGTAACTACACGTTTTAATTCTGCAATATAACAGCAAACGCTGAAGTTCCCTGATGTGTGCAACTCCTGGAAGTAGAAAAGCTTATACAGTGTGATTATAGCAGAGGGTGACATGCCAACCTTGGAAGTAATAATGAAGAGTGCACACCTATTTGATACACTCTGTCTTAATGGTGCAGTACTCAATAACATACGCTTAGAATCAGGTGTTCCCTCATACAGGACCACCCTCATACCTCCGTGTATAAATTCACCTGCTGCCAACAGCACAGATGCTACTCCCGCTATGGGGGCTGAGATGTATCAGGGGCATCCCTGATATTTCCTGCTACTCATAGCATATCTCGTGGTCTTAAAGGGCCTGCAACTATTTTAGACACAGGAATGGTTAGAAAAACTAGCATATTTAAATGTAGACCCAATTGTTTCTTTGACACCACCCCTAGTGAATTGTTCTACTGTGATTTCCATGATTAATTCTTTCCTCCGTATTCCTGCATTGTTATGCTAGTGTATGTTAAGGTGCTTAAGATAACTGGAAATGTTCAGGATTCCAAACCAGAAATATCTGTTGATGTCTGGTGATACTCCCAAAGAAATAATTCATTGATTTATCTACAACATCCATGAAGTCTGCTCCGATTCATGGACTTCAAGGATTGATTAAGTCAGGGGTACTCAAATAGTAGAAACACAATGTAATCTGGACCGTACCATTGCCCCCAGGTTGGCAAACTCTACGGAGCGGGACCCTTGCCCCAGTCAGTGAAATTTACCCCACCCCCCACGGTCCTTGGCTATGTGTAGCTGATGTACATTAGACCTCGGGGAAAAATAATTAAATGCTACTGCTGATTTAAACACAAACTTTTCACTTTGTTGTGGGTACACACTAATACAGTCATTCTAGGAATGTGTAACTGATCCTTCCGTATTTTAGCAAAAGTATGGTATAGAGGTACCATATCCATTATTTCAGACTTTCATTTCTTATAGGTTGTCTTCAATTGGCATTATATACATGTTCAGACTTGAACTCTGACTTGCAGTGATCAATTTTCTATTTAATACTGTCAACAGAAAGAAACATCCTGACCCACTTCTTAAGTCTTACATGACTTTTTATACTTCTGAAAAGGAGGGGTGAGACAAAGCAGGTTTTAAATGCTTAAACTTACTATCAGAGACAGTTTTTTCCCCTTGTATTTGTTCAGAGAAACATATCTAAAGTTTATCCTTATTTTATTTACTATCTCTTGTTCAAGATTCATTTTAAATGCATTATCTTGCTATGCAAGGTCACACCTAGGTTAACGACGTTTGTTGCCAATTGTTTGCGAAACAGAATCCCGTGATGGGAAACTGCACTAAGAAACAACAGGATATAATCAGAACATCTGCAGTTATACCTTTTAAACTTGATAGTTATACCTGTTCAACCAGCTGCATTGGCCAACTTTGCCACAGGGTATCATTATTTCGTGTGAGAAAAGAAGAAAAACATTATGTGGTTTTTGTTCTTTGAAATTGTAGATACTGAATCCTGTTGTACTGCTGCATTTAACTACCCGTGTTAACCTTTAAACAGTAAATGTGAACAACGCAACATCTAGTGACATCTAGTGGAAGGTTGCTATTTTTCTCATTAACATAATAGCTATGGATGGTCATACTAATATACATATATATTCAGGAAAAGCAGATAATGCCATCTATAAAAGTTTTTTTTAAGTTCTAGACTTTTGAATAAGTCGAAATATTCAGATCTGCACCTTAAACATAAAACAAAAGGAAATTTTAAGAAATCTGCAATAGTGTGGAATTATTTATAAATGCTGCATGGTTTCTTACTGTGCCAGGAAATTAAAGGAAATAAAGCATCTAGCTTTTATTTACTGATATTCGTTTTGCCTCAGATTTCCACCAATGTAATATAACAAATTGTTTCATAAACAAAAATGAAAAGGATTAGAGAATCAAGCTAGTAGAGGTAGCTGGGGAGAGGGAGGTCTGGGCATCTCTCCTGAAGCTGCTACCCCCACGACCCGAACCCCGGACAAGCGGGAGATGATGGAATGGAATGGAATGGAATAGAGAATCACAGCAAAATCTTTCATGCAAGGCCGTAGCATCAGATGTGATTTATAAAAATGTGCCAACATACTGGGATTAAATTCATTGCAAATTATCAAAAAAATCTGCTATGGGAAATGTTGTTTGGATATTTTTGGGAATAAAGCACAACTTATCATTCAATATATCAAAACAAAAATTTTATTATAAAAAAAGTACTATGAAATATACGATGACAAAATCACACTTCTGTAAATATTTTTACAGACATATATACACACACACCATCCGTATTCATATCTTTGTGGGGGCCGTCCATTCATTTCTATGGGCAAAACCCTAATCCCAATGAGCAGTAATCAAACAAAATACAGGATATTTGACATTTTTAGTTTTTTTGATTACAGTCACAGTTTTTTTTTTTTTTTTTTTTCTTCTTAAAATTCCCCTTGTGAGTTTCCCCTTGATCGGATGGAAAAAATGCTCCCCATAACGTCAAAATATAACACACACACATACACACACGCAGACACACACACACACATACTTGTATTCATATCTTTGTGGGGACCGTCCATTCATTTCAATGTTGGAAAACCCTAATCCTAAACAATGATATTATTTACTCCTACCCAGCTGTAACCTTGCACCATTACAGAAGACAGTATTGTAGAGTCAAATAAGTCATACAATGTTCTGCTTTAATTTGGCCATACAAGTCTGATGACTAGACAACATGTATATTCAAAATGGTCTTAATAAACACCAAACCAGCACTCTGCTAATCTAATACTTTTGACTTCCATTTATAACTTCCGTACAACATAATTTTAAATCTTTTTAATGAGCAGCATAGGACCTGACCAGCAGATCAAAAAGAGGGAAACATTGCAATGTATAATGTAACAGCAAGTGTTAAAAACTGTTGCAAAACAAAATTTATTTTTTATGAACTTTGGTAGTAATGATAGCATTGTCCATTTTAGCGACAGATAACCATAACCATGGTCAAAATATAGCTTAAACTCGTGATATTTACAGGTGAAATAACATTTTCAAAAGGCACAACGTGAGTGTAAGATTAATTTGTTTTCAATCTGCAGATCAAGAACATCCACAGTAATTCGGTTCATTATGCAAAGGCAGCATTAGTAAGCAGGTCAAAGGCTCCCAAGATGGGGGCTCCGGTATCCAAATACTGCTTAACAGAGATATTTCCAAATAGAATAATTTGCTGTTGTTGACCTGAGACAAAGCTGCCTTTCTTTGGAATGTCATCTTTGTTGAATTACCTAGGGCCATTTCTTTCAGAAGCCTTTTACTCTGGTAATTTATGTTTTGAGGGGTCCTCTTCAAATAAGTAAACCTGTTGAAGGCAAAAAAAAAAAAAAAAACAACATCAAAACAGCTAATATACCAGACTCAGACATACAGTAGATGTATTGCATGGTGTCAACAGGAGCTGGACTATACAAAGACAGAACAGACAAATTACACAGCAATGAACATCAAACGCCTCAAATGTTGACTGCTGTTAAACATATAGCAGATAAAACAGACATTCTAATCTCTTTACTGAAGTTTCACTGCAGAAATTAAACAAGACTGGCAGTAATAGAAAACATATGCTCAAGAAAAGTAGCAAATGACAGAAGAATCACACATTTCAAATTTAATTTTCATTTAGCGTTTTTTTATAAACAGGAACACTAATTTGGACCATAATGGATGGAAATATAATGTTCTCATTATAGAGAGATTCTAAATGCACATACGCACCTCCTTTTCCAGAATACGCTGGTATTGAGGGCTCTGAAGTTCCTCCAGTGTCTCTGCGATGGGCCTGTTGAGTGTCTCTGGGAGAATCAGACCCAGGCATCCCGCAGAAATGCCAGTAAGGGCAAATGCCATGAAGGGCATGGACTGATGAACACCTCTCTGCCAGGGCACAGAAATTAATAGGGCACGATAAACAGCACACACCAAAGCATGGTTATCAGCAGGTGAAGGACAGGCTGCTAGATACATACATGAACCATTCTCTATTGCTATGTTATTTTGACCCAACAGATAATCATCTATATCCCAATAACAATTTGCACACTGTTATATAGACAGAATAAGGTCGAATTCATGGAATCTCTGAATAAAATTACTCAATTAACATAAGTAATTATCAGAAGTTTGCACATTTCGCTAATAAAGACCATAAAGCTCAATCAAAGTGTTTATTATGGTCATGAAAAGAAGAATTGTATCTATTTGTGTGTTTAATTATCATTACCGATTATTTGGATGTAGATGAAAACCAGGTGAAGTCTCAATAATACATTAAAGAATCTAAATAATTTATTAAGTTCTCTTAGCACATGGAACTGCAAGAAACTACAGCCCTCGCAAATCATCTCACCTAAAAACCTCTGAAGAACATTTTAGTTACCTTTGGGTCATTAGTTTTAAATAACTGTTACAGCCCATGTGCCGCAGTTATCTTGTATAATAATTATGTATATTACGCATACTGGTTTTAAAATGTTGATATTATTATTAATATTATTTTGCTTCACATACCAGAGAAGGCACAAATGGCGCTAAAATTCCCCCCAATCGACAGGACATTGAACAGATTCCAAGTCCGGCATTTCTACACATTGTAGAAAAAATGCAAATAATTTAAATCAAATTCCATCCATCATGTAGAGAAAACAAAATTCTGCATGAAAAACCAGACAATACCAAAGTAAACCACTTATCAACAATTACCGCACACACACAAGTCTATATTAATCATATAGTTTATGCTGGTAAAAACCACTGTAAGATGTACATAAAAATGCACCCACCTAACCTATATAATACCTAAATACATTTACCTGGGAAACCATTTGAGAGACACAACACATGGTCAAATGCATCCCCACCCTCAAATCATACTAACATTACTTGGTTATGAAATCTGAATGTAAAGAGATAAATAAATGAGTAAAGATTACCTGATAATTGTAGGATACAGTTCCGATGTATAAACATAGACAATGTTGAAGGCAGCACTGACCATAAGCTTTCCTAATAAGGCTAAAGAGGTAGCATCAAACCATGACCCTGAAAAAAGGTAAATTGCTTCATTCGGTTGGGAATGGGATATCATTTAACAATTTAAAATCATTTTACATAAAGGATGTACCTTCATGGATTGGTATCCATGTTGTGAATAAACAGGAAACTCCTGCAAAAACTAGAAAACTTGCAACTGATTTCCGTCTTCCAGCCCTTATAAACAAGAATAATTGTTAATGCATCTTCAAGCATGTACTTAAAATCTTTTATTTCAAAATACATGCCTAAACTGACACGTCGAGTTTGTGAGGAGATGCTGCAGCTGACTGAAATAATAAAATATGCATGTTTACCTTCCAGAATGTCTACTGTACATGCCAACGGGTAACATGGAAATGTCCAAATATCACATGCAAATGGAAATAATAATTAAGGATTAAGAATTGAGAACGTACCACTGTTTATTAATGAAGTACATACAAAGAGGATATGCGGGTAGCTCCACCAATCCAAACATTGCTACACGAAAGTAGCGGTTCCCAGTACTCTCACTACCGTTCATTGTCAACCCGTAATACACCAGACTGCAGGCATACCTCGAACACAAAAACAAAATGCCCCATTAAAAACCAAATGACAAATACTTAAACAAGTCATGGCAGTAAGCATTATACATTCTCACAAGTATTTCGGTTTCGTGATAAGCACACTGCAAAGCTGAGTTACTTTCTAGAAGGTGAAATGTTATAACAGCTTCCTTTGTTTATCACCCATACTGTATATTGCATACCCATGGAACCAGATGAGGGCCTATAGCATTTTTTTGCAGCAAATTAAGTGAAATTAAGGAGGAAGTCTACAGTATATCTAATGATGTCTCTTTCTTTTCCGGTTTTGCACACAATCAACAGAATCATCATACAACTCAGCTTAGTCCCTAAGCCACATAAGGACACTGACAGCAGTTATATTATTTTCACTATGCTTTTCAGGAAAAATTATTAACATTAATACATCCTTCAGCTTGTGTTTAATTATTAACTGACCTCCTTTTAATTGCATGACTTTTTGTTTCGTTCAAAGGGGTGGAAAATATCCGTTAAATTTCTAGAAATTTTCCAGAAACTTTCCATGGGAATAGGAGTGCAACGGGGCGGAAACTTTCTAGAGACCTTCCATGAGAAGTTAATCTGAGGAATTATGTAAATATTGTAAATATTGAAAATTTTCAGTTTATTCCTATTAATTCCCCTACATTATCGTTAATTCCCATGGAAATTTTCCAACTCTCCAAGGGGCTGAGGTGCTTGCTTATTGTAGACATCTCCCTGAGGTGCCAATACACTTTTTTTTTTAATAAAATTAAATCCATCAATGTCATAAACATTCAGTGTCACCAAATCTCCAGAACTACCCCTGTTCTGTTCTCCTTGTGTTGCACAGATTTCCTCCTGCAGTCCAAAAATGTGCCCTGAGGCAAACTAGTGTCTCTAAATATCTTCCATGATGTGCATGTGATTGGCCTGCAGGAGACTGGCATCCCCTGTCTTGTGTCCTATACATCCAGGAGCAGGGTCCAAATCACCATGTGACCCTGTACTGGACGACTAAAACATATGCATAATAAACCTTAGAAGGTTACAGGGGCATCTTGAAAACTTCTATAATATTTGTTAGCTCATAATAAGGGGGCAGAAAATACTGCCGGTGTTTAAGGTTTACCGAGTATGTGCACCAGTACAACAAAAGCAGCCTTCATGTACTCAAAGACTGGTCCACAGCAGACAATCATCACAGAAGCACTTACCACACATACATCAGTACCACAGTTCTCCACCGGAGTATGGAGTGGGTCACCAGAGCCAGAACTCCAGGGCCAGTGAAACCTGGCCCACCTGGATCCATGCACCTCTTAAGCTTCACCACCACCCTATCCTTCCCATTCCTGGAGGCCATGTCCTGCAGTACCTGCTCAGCCTGCTCTGTGAGCCCCTGGGAATACAGCCAGCGTGGAGATTCAGGTAAGGTCCTATTCAAAGAGAGCAGTGAAATTCAGTCAGGTTCACATGAATAAGAATGTAGCCATCCCTTCTTTAAGTTAATTAATAATAATTATTATTATAATAATTATATATAAATATATCATGGGAACACGTTAATACATTATTGTTGTCGTAATAATAATAATAATAATAATAATAATAATAATAATAATAAATCAAGTGAAGTTGATCTTATTATAAGTATAGGAAAAAAAACCTCAAACCTCACATAGAAACACCGTCATGTCCATTCTCATAACCACAACCCGCCCCCGAAACATTATTTAATTTAAATTGCAATAATTGGCAAATCTTTTAATACTGATTTTACAAATAAATCAAACTACTATCAAAATATATGTTTTAAACTATATATAAGTTATAGTTATTTTTAATTCCCACATACAATGGAATATGGCTAATTTTCCCATCTTTTCCCCCCAAAATTTCTGGTACATTTGCGCTGTTAAAGTCAGTTGAACAGGACTTGAGTGAACACTTAAGTGAACTGGTGTCTCCAAACTGCATAAATCGTATGACTGTGAGTGACCGGTGATGAAATTACATTCCACCCACTGTCCCTACGGAGCCCTGCTCATGATATAACGGTAAAAATGATAGAAATCATGGGAACAAATTAATAAAGTGTGGCTTAGATTTACCTAATACAAAGGAACAATTTAGTAAAACGTGGCCACGATTAAACTAAAACGAGGGAAGGAATTAAAAAAACATAGATATGATTTAACTAAAACAAAGGAACAATTTAGTAAAACATGCTCACAACTTAATAAATCCAGTGAACGAATTAGTGAAAGTCACGCTATATATAATTTATATCTATACATTACGAGCTTTGTGGTCCCCTACCTTTTTCTCTAGACTTCCTGATATAGGCTTCAGAGGCTGCTACAACCCTGTACTGGAAAAGTGACCTAATTCAGATTTAATACGACTATGTATTAAATCTGCTGTTGATGATGGAAATACCATCGGTCTGAAGTATTTTTTCAAATTCGGGAACAAAGAACATTTATAAGTATATGATCTGCTGATTTGTATTTAATCCAGAATTGCCAACTCTCACGCATCTGGCATGACACTCACGCTATCACACTCTCATACTCACACAAGAAATCTGACGGCAAATCTATATTATTCCATTACAAACTAAACTAAGATTAGCTATGTCAAAATCGCTGGGGTTGTTTGCGAGCCCTACAGACTACATAAGGTAATAAAATTGTTACATACATGTAAATGGATGTACATACTTGTCTCTAACTGAAAATCTCACTCGAGCTAGATGATCGAAGTTGGCAAACCTGTTAACTTCATTCCACTTTCAAAAGCCTATGTTTTTGTATAGTTAATTTTGCATTCAGTGGACTATCCAGTACGTTTAGACAGGTAACCTTAAGTGGGAACAGCAAGTCTCTCATGCATAGTACCAGTCAAAAGTTTGAACACACCTACCCATAGAATGGTTAAT
Organism: Hippopotamyrus pictus; assembly: GCA_026781145.1. Classification (NCBI taxonomy): domain Eukaryota; kingdom Metazoa; phylum Chordata; class Actinopteri; order Osteoglossiformes; family Mormyridae; genus Hippopotamyrus; species Hippopotamyrus pictus. Next base: position 10,086,656 of record JAODLC010000065.1, read on the forward strand.
TTGTACTATTCTCTACATTTTAGAATAATTGTAATGGCATCAAAATGATAAAATCCCATATATGGAATTATGCACCTAAAGCCAGATTTTGTAGCCGACGATCGGTCTACCGAGGCCTGTGCCGTTGACTACCACCCAATCTACACTGCACCCGATCCCCATGGCCCCTCCCGCAGGTGGTGGGCCCACAGAAGGGCAGGCCAGCTCTGTGGGTTGGGACTCAGAAGGTTGATGCTTCAAATTCCATGGTCGGCAGAGTAATGCAACCACTGGACCGCTGAGCATGGCACTTAAGCCTAACTGCTTCGGGACGCCTCCAAAATCATTTGTTTGGGTCAGGTGGCCAGATCATGTGACACAACATTCTATCGCTTCCTTTGTTGGCGGCTTGATTTGTCCAGACTTTTAACTGGTACTGTACTTTAACAAAAGGTGTATACTGCAAAGGACATTACACCTCTGAAGTTGTGTCCTTGTTCAAAAATGTCAATTTTCAAGAGTCCCGTTGATATAGATGTTTCAATGTCATTAAATGTTGGACAGGAAAAGAAACACTTCTGCCACTGACAGAAGTAATTAATGGTGCAATAGTTGTACTTAGATCCATTTTCTAGAAAATGTATTTATTGTATTAGAATGATCTGGAATATAGTTTGTGGCAACTATGCTAGCAGAAGGTAGCAGCTACAAACAGCACTATTGATTGTACAGAAACTACCAAAAAAAAAGAAAAGCAGTGTTTCACATTATTGACCACCAACGGTATCATAACAAAGCTTATAACAAAAAAAAACTTCGATAAATAGCTTTTCCTCCCAGAACTTACACACATAAAAGGAAGAAAAGCACTCCAGGAGAATTGGCTGCTGTTGCAAGACTACGCCATGGTCTTACAAAATACCCAAGGGCAGCAAAGAGAGCTATTCCCACAGCAAACGTCATATTGGTGAAGGTTCCTGGAAAAAATTAAAAACAAATACTGCTTGTTACATTACTTATGTCATGTCAATTTTATTGTAAGCTATAATACTATTTACAGGGATCCAGGAGGAAAGACACACTTGGTGTTCAAGGTAATTCAATATTATCTTCAGGTGTGAAAAATATTATTGCACCTTGTCAGTCAACAGATTATGTGTATATATGCTTAACTTCGGTCCTAGCTGTTAGTACAAATCTTCTACAAAAATAGCATGGCACAGGAAATTCCTGAATACTGCTGTATAATAGCAGTTAATGGATTAAAAAGTCATTTCTAAAACCCTGGCTCTCCACCAAACTGCAATTCAGGGATATATCAAGTTTAGGAGAGAAGTTACACTATATAGACAAAAGTATTATGACACCTCTTAATCATTAAATTCAGGTGTTTCATTCAGACTCATTGCCACAGGTGTATATAATCAAGCACCTAGCCATACAGTCAGGTTTACAAACATTCGTGGAAGAATGGGTTGTTCTGAAGAGCTCAGTGAATTCAAGCATGGTGCTGTCATAGGATGCCACCTCTGCAATAAGTCAGTCTGTGAAATTTCTTCCCTGCTAAAAATTCCATGGTGAACTGTAAGTGGTATTGTTGCAAAGTGGAAGCATTTAGGAACAACAGAAACTCAGCCTCAAAGTAACAGACCATGTAAAGTAACAGAGGTGAGTGCTGAGGTTTGTAGTGCATAAATGGTATGCGGTTGTTTTTCAGGAATTGGTCTACGCCCTTTAGTTCCAGTGAAGGGAACTCTTAATGCTTCAGCATACTATGATATTTTAGGCAATTCTATGCTTCTGACTTTGAGGAAAGAGTCTGGGGAAAGCCCTTTTCTGTTGCAGCATGACTGTGCCCCAGTGCACAAAGCAAGACCCAAAAAGATAAAGTTGGGTGAGTTTGGTGGGAAAGACTGGCCCGCACCTCAATCCCAGCACCTTTGGGATGAAGAAGAATGTAGATTGAGAGTCAGGCCTTCATGTACAGCATCAGTGCCTGACCTCACAAATACTCTTCTGGGCAAAAATTCCCCACAGACACACTCCAAATCCTTGTGCTAAACCTTCCTAGAAAATTGGCAGCTGCAATGGGGGGACCAACTCCATACTGATGCCTATGGATTTAGAATGGGATCTCATAAAAGTTCCTGCCAGTGTAACGGCCAGGTGTCAATACTTTTGTCCATATAGTTTATACAAAAATGTAGAACATCTAGAAATCCACATATTTAACTGTCCTTATAATTCACTCTGTCAAACACAAATATTACAGAAAGTAGAAAATAAACCACCACTGTCAAAAAAATGTTCTATGGAGATATCTGTAAATAGAACTTCCGAAATTCTAAAAAGAAAAACAGGTTTAAATTCCTCCAGAGCATCAGCAAATAATTTAATGGCAGATATGTTTGCTAAAGGTAGCATAACCAGTTAAAGAGGGTATTTTGAACTTATGTAGTTATTTTCATCTTGAAATACATAAATAGGCAAATTTCATTAAATATTTATACAGTAATTTTCAAATTATTAATTAGAAAATGGTTTAGATAGAATACAATGCCTTTATTGTCATTGTAAACAGCATGTACAATTAAATCTATGCATGCACCTCACTAAACAGACAACATTAAAAAAAAAGTGCCAAGAAATAAAACTGATATCATGGAGGTCAATGGCACAAACTGTTACATTTTACCTGTCAATGCCCAGTACGACTTCCCCACATACTCCTGGGTCAGCACAAAACACACCAAGCCCATGCCACCATTCATTATGCCCACCAGAAGGCGAGATACTGCGAACACTTCATAACTGGGTGCGAATGCAGTGACATAACCAAACAGCACCTCAAAAAACAAACCTAAGACAAGGACATAACCACGTATCAATGCCAGCTTCAGTCAAGAGCATATTAGTTATTTAGTTTGTTTTAAGCGCTGCATGAATTTTCACACTTTTTCTGAAGACTATTTAATTAGTTATCAGGCAGTTAATCCGAGTATTTTGTACAGATTATAAATTATTTTATTTTAAAATTTGTGCATTTTTTCTGATTACTTTCAACCCACATACCACTGAATTTGCTCATGAGACTTTCATAAATAATTTTTCAACTTACCTCAATGCAAAGACTATCTCTACAGTGAAACAAGAAAACTGGGTAAACACAAGCTAGCATTTATTTGTTCAGTGGATAATCTGTGACCTCATACCTATAAGAAACACCGGTTTCCTTCCAATCTTGTCAGAAAGTGGTCCAAAAAGGACATTGCCGATTAAAACGCCGGCAAAAAACAAAGAGCCAGCCAGGTTCACCTTGTAAGCTTGATGCTTAACCAGGAACCACTGTAAAATAAAGTTAAATACACAATTAAAAGGCACAATTAAAAGGCATCCGTCAACAGTTTTGTGCTGTATTTACACATCAAAATTTTAATGACGCTTTAGAAGTTTTAAGCCATAGGACGGAAACACCGTTTTACTTTTCATGTTTTCTTTAACAGAAACTCCAAAAAATATCGTTATAAAAGGTTTAAATAAAGTTTTCTACTAAAGCACAAACCGAAGGGTTTGGATTGAGTTTCAAACTTTAGACAGATAACTGTCCCCACCTCTGTCACGATAGAACTGATGTCTTCAGTGAATGTAACATGTTTTATTAAATCATCTTCACTTGTCAGGTCGGAATCTTTTTCAATACGGTAATTTGGTACAGCTCCAACCAGCACTATAAGCATCGACTGGCATGCCATATAAATCTAGGGAAAGAAAACGAAAAAGCTGAGCGAAGGATAACAGCTATATAACTATGCAAACAGGTCGCGTATTCCCACCGTACAAGTGAATTCTTCATAGGACTGCTACCTCGCTATTTACCCCGATAAGATTTGTTAGTTTGACTAATCCACTTAGCTTTGATTTTTCAAAACTCTGTAAAGTTACCTAACGTGTTTTTATCTAATAGCAAGGTACAGGCTTTGACAAATCAAAAGTGCAATACGTTTTCCGTACTGATCCACGTTATCAAAAATATCTTATCAGTTGTGTAGCTGGCTAGTAAGCTGTACTGAAAACTTATTATCGTGAATCGCAAATGATGACAAAAACATAAATAACGGATAACTAAGTCTCAAACTAGCTATTTTAGATAATCATTAGACATATAACGGCCTTCGCCGTTAGATTTCTACAACTGACATCAGAAGATAATACAAGATAATTCAACTAGCTCGTTAATTCAGAGTAAATTAAAACAAGTTAACACCTGTAGTAAAATTAAAATAGTGACCATCCGTTTCTGGTTTATCCCAAATTCTCCTACTAATTGAAACGCGGCTTCTAAATCCATCCCAAATAGAAAACAAACCACCACGTAACATAACAAAAACGTATAATCACTGACACGCACGCGACACTACGTCATAGCGGTGCGGCGGAAATGGGTTGTGGCCACGTGATAGAGCGGAACCCTATTGGTCAGAAAGGAGAGCAACTGGAAAGTTCGATGCAAGTCCTGAACACATATACGTGTTGCTAAAGTACTGGTATTTGAAAATGATCATTCATAGACGTTGTGGAATGAGAAGTCTTTTAGCCATAAATTAAAAGGCAAAGGGAGATGCTGAGTTTATCAACTTTTTTTTTTTTTTTTTTTAAATTAGCTATTAGGGACCACAAGTTTCAGGCGATACATTTTTACAAGAAAAAAAAATCAGATTTCCCTTTCACAGATTACATTCTTTAGAATTTTTGGCACCTCGTCAGTTCAACTGTTTAGTCTTTACTGCTTTTGGGGTGGTAAGTGCTGTCTCTTGGATCAGGGATCGTCAACAACTTGTCTTTACAAGAACAAACGTGTCCGTGGCAAGACTTGTCTGTGTACGTGGTAAAGAAAAAGAAAAAACAAAAAACTATGTAGGTTACGTTTTAAAATACCATGTCCGTGGTAAAAAAAAAAAAAAAAGGAGGGGGGGCATTTTAATTGATCACAGTCTGTCAGAATTTTGGAGCAACCGAAACCAGGAAAAGATGCTGCTAAATCAGGAGAACATGCACAAACACAAAATAACATTAATAATAAAAAAGAAATTAACTTGTTTGTAGGATTTGAATGCATCATCGAGAAGACATGCTACCATTTACATTTATATGATGTGCACCAAAAAAGGATATAAAGCTAATTATATCTTAGGAATCCAATTGAAACAACAGCCAACACATTCAAAAAAAAAATCATTGGCGTTTTATTCTGATCTATTTGGTTACTGATGTCTGGAGTGCAGAACATTCAAGTTTACGAGATACAGCTATTACATACCAGACAAAAATAAGTCTGAATAGCATCAAGACAAAAAACATACTTGATGTATGGAGTACAAGATGTAGTATATATTGGAAATACATAAGTTTAAGGCCCGATAATTGTAAAAAGTTTAAGGCCCCTGTAATTTGTAAAATTTAACAAATACATACAAAGTATGTTTCCACTGTTAATCATGCATTCAATAACTATTAACATCAAAAAGTTTTACAAAGTCATGTTAAAACCATTTAAAATTCAGTGGTAGATTTTCATATTTCATAGTTGACAGAGTTCAGAGCAGGTCTTCGTTTCGTTTTGATTTTCAAAGATCCGTATCGGGGCTATAGAATAGAAAAAGAAAGTTTTAAACAGTTTTCCTCTCTCAAACATTTCTAGTCAGATGTCTGTGTAATAGTGCACTCACTGAAACACAAAATTATACTTGTGAAATTGATTTATTTTTTTCAAAAAAAATTTCAACTTACCTCCTTACGCACTTTTGGTCTTGTGCTTTTGACACTCTGTGATCTTCTTAGACTGCGCTGGCCGATGGGCTCTTCCTCAGAGAAGAAGGGTTCAGTAGGTTCGTCAGTCTTCTCAGTTGGTTCATACAGACAATAGTCTGAAAATATAAATTACATGACAATCAACGCTGCCAAATAATGCACAATCCATTCCTGTCCCTCCTTCCATCTATCTTCTACCCACCTATCCAGTACATGGTCAGGGTGAGTGTTTTACAAGTGCAAACCTAAGACAATCAAGGATCTTAACATTTTCCGCATGGTGGACTGGTCTAAGATTCTTCTTTAAGCATGTAGGTTTGGGGAAGGTTTAAAAGTTCAAAATAAATAACCAATTATATGAACACCCACAAAACTAGTCACAGCCCACAAGAGGGTATTCAGTTACCAGTTTGTCAGTGATACTTTGGTTGTACAGTTTTTAATATTTGGAAGCTGTGGTATCCCCTCTTCAGTGGCACTGGTTAAGGAAGCGCACTTGTAACTGAAAGATTGCAGGTTCGAATCCCTGACCAGCAAGCCACCATCGAGGTACCCTGAGCAAGGTACCGTCCCCAAGCACTGCTCCCCGGGCGCTGAATTAGCTGCCCCCTGCTATGTCACAACATCACATATGGGTTAAATGCAGAGAACACGTTTCATTGTTGTGCACTGTGTGCTGTGGTGTGTCAGCAATGACCACTGATCACTAAATTAAAAAATAAAAAATCTAGAAATTCATAATGCTGTAGATTTGCAAGTGGCACATCATCGTCAAGGATTCTATTGAAAGCAGCAGAATATTGAAGCATTTAAATTTGGATAATTTTGACTGAATAGAAATGATCAAAATACTCTACTCAAAGAATTCCACTGTACTCAGAGTTCCAAATAAAACAATTCTCACCTTAAATACAGTCATATTATCTACTAGACATTCAGTTCCAGTATTTCCCAATTTTGCCTAACAAAAATCAGGCAGCTGTAACAAAAATATTCTTTATTTTGGTTCAGAATTACAAACAAAGCAAATATATCAAGAATACGCTATTTGGCTTAACTACTACTGTGGTCTTTAATAACATATTCCATTATATAATGAAAGGCATCAAAAATACACTTTTACTAGAACGTAGGATACACTTACCTGGGCTGTTATAACCTTGACTTTTGCCTTTTTCTCCAGAAATTGAGATTCTCAAGTATGCTTGACTGCTATCTTCATCACCTGGAATTTGTGTTAGATCGTGCACGCTGAAGCTCCTCAGTCGCTCAGCTATAGCTCCCTGACCCTACAGAGACAGAATCAGACAAACAGGTCAAATTAGCAAAAAACATTTTACTCCCAAAGAACGTCAGAAAGTCTCTGATGTTTGTGAAGGCCTACATTTAAGCTTCTAATTTATACAAAGCAGGATCAGAAATGTTTGTATATGTGAACATTCAAATACACACCCTACATTTCTGATAATTAAGCTAAATGACTGGAAGTTTGGACGAGTATGTAAAAAAAAACATCGTTTTAAATAACACAATTTTAAAATATCACCAAGATTCATGTTTGAAACTCTTCACATTCACAACTCAAATGCTTACACTGCAAAGTGAGACCGATAAAGCGCCACTTACGATCCAAAACAAACCGATTGCGATGAGGCATTCGGCAAATCCGAAGGTGGAACATCTGTAACTCAGCAGATCCAAGCTGCTTTCCTGCTACTGCCAACACCCACCTTATGGGCTAAAAACATCTAACAGTCTTCCAGCCAATGTACGAGTATCACTACGTTCCTGCAAATCTGCTACAAACACTCTGCATTTAATGGCACAATAATATAAAATCAGATACTGCATACAGATGAAACTTCTCTAGATACAAACGTGACTTTTGGGGCCAGACACCAATGTTTTTTTTGTAGAGATAGCTAAATGCTATTTCCTCACCTTGAGTGTAAGGAACTGAAGCAAGTTGTGCAGTGTTCATATGGGGGTAGTATTTTATTTCAGAAATGAATGGAAAATGAAAGCAACAAAATTAAGAACAACAGAAAATGAGGAGAAAAGGTGGTTTCCTCCTGGAAAGGGAAAGAATGATTCCTTCCATCTCCTGCTTCGTCATGTAACAAAAATTTTGTGTCAAAAGAGCACTTACTACATATGCTTAAATTTCAAACTACATTTTGAAGAGGAGTTCATACAAGAAATAAAAATTAATATGGAAAAAATGGAACCTGTAAGACATGTATATTAAAAAAGTTTACATGAAACGCACTTTGAAATACCAATGTGCTGAAAGACAGAAAACACATGGGAAAAAATGTAGTATATCCTATCTTGTTATTGTAGTATGACTGCACCTCATATAGCAACAAACACACCAGCATAAGAACTCGCCTTGGCAGCCGCTGAGATTGCCGCTGTTGCCGCTATAGTAAGGCCTTGCTTGCCAAAGTTCACCATGGTTTCATAGCTCCGCTCTTTTGCTTGAACAAGGTAATCATCAATTTCCTAAGAGAAAAATTAAAGTGCACAATAAATGTTTTTTGCCATGCACCTTTCCAAGCTGGTTACAGTGAGAAGGAGAAATGTTGGGACGATGAAGTTGTGATATTATTGTGATATTCATAAACTTTGTATTTCAGAAGATGGAAATCGGTACATCATGTCAGCTTTCCTGTATAATGTCTTTATACATCCTACACTGTGCATGAAGAATGGGGCTGGTTGTTTGGACCTATTAGTTTCAGCTGACCATTAGTATTGGGACAAAATAATTAACAGATTTTAATTTGTTTGTGACCCACCGACATCACCAGCCCTGACTTCTTACTTTGAGATATTCTACTAAGCATTAAGAGTAGCTTTTTTCAGCAGTTGCTTGTTTTGGGGGTGGTCTAACTACAATTTCCTCTTCATCAAGTGAAATGCACGCTCAGCTGGATTTGAGCCAGGAGGCTGACTTTTCATCCTTCCGATAAACCCCCCTGGTTAACTGTGCAGTGTGCTTTGGGCTGCAGTCTTTGCTGCATTTTGAAGTTTAACCCAGTGATCTGAGTTATCTGAGAATGAGATGACACATTCCAAAGGCAAACTCCAATGGCTACTGCCATGCCTTCAAATTCCCAGCTGTTTTATGTGGGCACAGGAACGCTTTGTAATTAGAAATATCTGTCACCCTTTTGTCCCAAAGCTTCTGCTGAACAAGCTGAAGACACTTCACACAAATTATACTGTTCCAATATACTTCAAGATGTATGAAAAACCTTAACTTGATCGATACAAAATTGCATGAATATGCAAGAATTTTCTTCACTTAACTGCCACAATATTTATCATTCTCACTGTAACTGTATTTACTGAAGCGCTGTCATACCCTTTCTCTTGAAGACAAAAGAGGATGCAAAAACTTCCTGTAGATAAGATTTGCACCTTTTGTGTATGGGGAGAGCAACCAAATCACGAAGGCAATTTTTATTTCATAATAGAGGGGGAACCTGCAAAAAAAAAAAAAACACAATGATAACATAACCATCATTGAAGTTAATTACTAAAGCAAAAAATCTGCACAAGTAGATTAATCACAACCTAGTCTTACCAAGATAAGGAGAAATCTGCTGCAGTTTCAACAACTGTAAAGAGTGCAAAGACAATCCAGTACATCATCCAACGAACCTAAGGACCCGGGAACAGAACCAGGACATCAGACAGAGGAGGAAATCATTGTTAACTAATCAGCAGACTCAAATATAATAGAAATCACATATTCACAAAAACGTGATTTACAACATATTGTTTCTCCAAACAATTCATATTGTTTGAAAAAGTAAGGTTAATTTGCCAGTAGAATTAACATAAATTATAATACTTTAAAGTTCATGAAACAGCAGAAAAGTATTCAACAATGGCAAAAAAAAAATCACTTTATTCTTCCAGGTTGACTAGATATTAATAATTGGGAGGTCTGTATTTTATTAAATGGTTAAGAGATACTTTGGCATAAGTCTTGAATATATACAGCCACTTATTATTGGTTAGTTTGAAAGTGAATTTTCTACCAAGACAAAAATTTAGTCAACACTATTGCTAGCCAGGTGTTTTCGATTCACATCATCTTATACTAGTTATAATATATCCATTTTCCACCCACATATTCAGAACATGGTTCTGTGGCGTAATATTTGTCTTGATAGATAAATTACTTCTTCATCATATCATTTATACTCACATATTCTTTCACATTCTTGGTTTTGACTGCTTTATAGGAGTAGTACGCCGGGTACAAGGTCCCAAAGACAAGCCTATGATTAAGAGGAGAGAAGACACAATATGAACTGTATCCATTTTAAAAGGAAAGCTGATACGTTTTATTCATCTTGAAAACAAATGAAGAAATTAAAGCAGTATCAAATATTGAAGAACATTGGAAGTAAAAATACAAAATACAGATAAATCAGGTTTTACACTCATAATCAGCATTTTTTACTTTCATTAGTATAGGGTAGGAGGGTTATACTGTAGGTCGACACCACCCTCTTCCCTGCCCCCTCTTGTGTCTCATCTTACTATTTCTATAGTAAAGGAAATTTTGGAAGTAAAGTGTCTGTTAATGTGCTGTTAATAATTGTATTTCCAGAACAGTGCATCGTAGCACAGTCCTCTCTCAATATCCATCATCATTAGACCAGCCAATATTTACAGTACATGCACAACGTAATTACTACGATATTATAAAGACATTGAAATACATTAAAAGACACACACTTAATAAAGTAGGTAGTATACAGAACAAAAATAAAAATCTATGGATGGATTACAACAATCATTTTCATCATTCATTTTCTTAAAAGAAGTGTGAATGGGTGGCTGTTTTGGGGACAATGGATGGCCATTAAAGACAGATGATGACACCATGCATTGTTCCATTTACACAATGATAGCTTCTTTTCTGTGTTTGCCCCACAAAGGATCTTTTTTTTTGTAAAATCAGCCTGTAAAGCAAATGTCAGGTGGTACATAACAATGCGCTCTTCAGATGCTGACCAGATAAATTCTAAAAAGTCCTGCAAACAAACATCCCTCCATCCCTATCACATTTCTATGGCAACTAATAATAACTAAATAATAATAATTCTTGTTCCTAACAACTGGGCCTTAAATACAGCACTCGTCCATTTCTCGGTCATATTCTAAAAACAGTATAAGTATTCTACTATTAACCCTCAAACTGTCAACAAATTATTAATTGGCATGTTGTATCAATTGTTGATGTATTGTAAGTGATGTCAGATGTTCGTAAAGTAGCATCACCAAATATCATGCTTGTCTGCTGCATATGCAACTAGTTTACAAATAAAAAGCCAGGAAATTATGTTCCATTATCTGGAGACATTCTTCCTCTTCATTTGCATAGATATAAATATGTTACATAGTTTAACATCCTATTGTCAATATACTAAATTAATGCACAAAAACAACAATGGATTTGACCATTAAGAACAGAACTTAAGCAACCATCTCCAAACAGAATAGACATTTTCCTGGTATCTGTTTATTAATTGATCTATAGTATACCTTCATAAAATCGAAAAAGCTGAAGAAGCCAAAAACAATTAAAATGTATTTAGCACAAATAATTGACACATTATTTGCTTTTGACCTACTATAACTCAACGTGTAAAATGCATTAAACTTTTGTGCTGCCAGAAAATTCTGCGCTCATGATATGCACTTATACACAACTGCCCAAAGAATAAACACAGAAATCTTTGCAAAGTAGAAGACTTGATAATTAGGTTTACACTGACTGGTATTACAGGGTCTACAATACCATAATGACAAGCCAGCCTTGACTAGCACCTGTGAAACTGTTGTTGAAAAGTTGTACAATTTTAAAACAGATAACACTATTAACAATTTTAAGTACATCTCACCGAAGTACCAGCATACTTCAAAGTGCATCACAGTATCATTCTAAACGCAACTTAATAACGGTTAGGCACATGACTGTTATACAATGTTTCTATAACGTTTTCTTTACAACGTTTACTTAGAATACGTTAGAAATGCTCTATTTAAAGATTACTGAAACAGTTTTATAACCCTGTTATTTTTATACCATAGGAAAAATACATGCAAGGTATGGAAAATGCTCATCGTTTCGACAGGAAAATGTCTGGAATCATATTAAAAAGTAAAACAGTCAGCTTTCTACACACAGGTAACCCAGACCAGGCTGAACATAAGAAATCCGAACAGAGATTATTTACAATGAAAAAATGGACAGTTTGGGTAAGACACCTAGCTAGTTATTCATCAAGACCGCCCTATTTTTCAGGCAATTAACAACTGGACTACGATACACTAATTCCCTAATGGTTTTACTTATTTGGAAGATAAATAGTTGGTTACAGCTCTGAGAAGTTTAGTTACACATCGAGAATTCAGCTACGATGAAGACAGTTGTAAAAGTTAGTCACCTACTTACTTTCACTATGTAGAGCTCGCGTTAATGTACATTTTTAAAAGTTCACTTACACAACAGCTCTAGAAAGGATCCAGGAGACCATCTTTTTTTAAAAAAATCAGGCCCACAACGCGAAAAAAGAGAACAAAAATTACAGGAAAACAATTTCGCACTGCCGGCTCGCCATTTATTTCGCTGCTTACGCTACTTTAAAAAGGAAAAACAAAGATAAAGCAGCTGTCTCTACATGTATATTTTTATAAAGTATGTCTGACCACTCTGTTTGGCGTATTTACCACTTCTTTTGCCATTCCCAGGTTTCCTCTCATTCACACTCCTCTATACTGCCACCTTTCGTTTTGTAATACAACCTCGTCGCCTCCAGGAACGTCAAATTGTCTCTGAAGAGACACCGGGAAACACAGAAGTAGCCCGTTCTTTCGGACAGGCTACAAGCTTTGCTAGTGCAATTTGCGCTAGAATACTATTTTTGACTATTTTTCCCCCCAATAATAAGTTGTACTTTAAGTTATTTGGTATTTGTGTGCAATAGCCTGTTCCATCTGTCGTGGCATTATCTATTACTAATCATCTGAAACATTTTTGTTAGATATCACACTACCAAATTAAGTCATGACGCGAATGAGGCCATTCCCTGTGCAGACTATTCTAAAAGGTCCATGCATGTGTGGGAAGTAGCAGATTTATTGGGTTTTGTGTATGTATGTAGGTTTTAACGGGTATGCATTGCATTGTTGGATTTTACCTCTCTGTGTTCTCCAGATTGTGATTTCATTGATAGTTACTGCACAGTTCACCCAAAATGGCTGTCCATAGCGTTAAATTCAAGCTGACAGTCTGCATTATCAACATAATTCAAAACCATTGAGATGGTGTGAAAATGATAAAGGTTGTTGTGTGTGTGTGTGTGTGTGTGTGTGTTTATAGTGTATGCACAAGTGTCCCGTTATCAGAACTATCATTTGAGTGATTTTATTTCTGATTTGTGTGTTTTGTGTAAGATCTTGCTACACAGAAGGCAAATCTGGAGTACCACATTTGGCATTGGTTAACCTGGATGTCCGATGGATACATCTGACAATGCTGAACTGCTGATGTAAACTTCTGGCTCATGATTGCAGTATGACACTTGACCTAAACCACAGAACCCTCAGATCGCTGTGCTGCTACATTCAACAGTACCCATACATCGACGAGCTGACGAACAAGTGGTACTTCCAAGACAAAGACACAGAAGTAGTAAAATGAGACACCAAAAATTCATAGGGGATAAACATGTAAACAGTTTGACAGGCAATGAGCAGCATGATTGTAATCAGTGTGGGTTATTCAAAGATGGAATTTTACACATACAAAGCATTCATAATCAAAATTATTTTTTCCAATAATAATATAAACCAGCACAACATGCTGATTTGAACCTCTTTACTGAAAAAAAACTCAGCAAGGCAAAAAGGGGCATATATACCGCTCCAAATGACAATTCTTGCAATAACAGCATTACTATCAAGGACATTTTATACAAATAAGGAGTAATTGTAAGAAAGAAATATTACCTAGGATGACAAATACATTAATTAAAAAAAAAACTGCTCATGCATGTATAAACCTAATTACAAAAGCATATTCACATTGTGCTTCCTTCACACAATATAATCACAGCCCCTATTCTTGTATGCTAATTTTTAATCTCTGAAATGTGCCCATGACCAAAATAAAATTATTGCAAGACATAAAACAGACAATTGTCATCACTTCTGGCAGTCAACACTAAATTGCACGATCACGGCTAAATATATAAACAATTTACATTACACATATATACACACATATGCACACTGCACTTCAAATGCAACATGCTAGTTATACTGGATTTTACATCACCTCAGGTTTATTGAAGCAAATACTTGGATAATCTGAAAAAAACCCAATAAATGATGTGAAATCCTATTGCGTACACACACCTACAAAATTAAAGTCAAGACAATTTGCCGCAATTAAAAAAAAATAAATAAAATAAGGCTTGATTTGAGATTTTTGACCAAAGACATTGACTAAAGCCTTCACATCCTTTGCAAGTTTCAACTAGAACATGTTGTGCAGTTTGTAATTGCTCTAATTTTATTTTTTACTTAAGGCACACCTTCCCAGAGTAAAAAAGATTTTTTTACAAGTGATAAGCGTTCTCTTAACACGAGAATTACAGCAAACTTCGTTTCATGTAAATACTGTAGGGAAAAAAATGACCTTAAAATTCCATTGCGCGAAAAATCACACCCATTTTCCCCAATTGGATAAACAATCCAACAGGATGCATTATGATAAACTGCCCTGCAAAATGTTTCAGCACAAATCAAACAGGTTGCATAAAACCTTAAAAGTCATTCTAATAAATAATTAACTAAATGATCAAGACTGACAAAAGTTTTGGGTGCCACCCAATACATCACAATTTTGATATTAACACAAACATCTGCAAAACTATTAACTTGTTTTGATTTTAAGAAATCCAAATTATTTAATTCCAAAAACTGCAACATTTTCACTCAGTTCTCAGAATAGCAAGAAAATATATTACTTGATGTACATTAATTTTTTACAAATAAATTAGTACAGCAGGGTTATATTTCAAGCCTTTTTAGAGAAAATCCATAAAATCAGTTTCCACAAGTTAACAAGGCATGCCTAGGTATGGCGAAGACCAATCATGACTGAAGTACATAGTAAATTATGAAAAAAATGCAGGCAGATAAAGCTGAAACTGAGTTAAAACAGGTGCACATTAAGAATTATGTAAAACATTTTATTTATTAGCAATGGATTATCCTGAGTGTCCCTCTGTAGTTCCAGTAGACATACTGATTAACGATTCACTTCCATGATTTTACTTCAAAGTGAAACCTCCGGGCCAGGGTAAGATTCACCACCACACCAGAAATCTGTAGGTTGTGGAATCTCAAGCAGCCAGAGTTCTTTGGGTTCCTGGGACTCTGACTTTTTGACAGCAGTGTCAGACACGGGCTGGACAACTTTGTAATAGTGGCAGTCCCTTCCATCATCTGGATCATACGGGGGTGCCAGAATATCGAGAAAAGCAGTAGGTCCGTCCACAGCATCGATCTGGTGAAGGTTGTCTTTATGGGGAGCCAGGACGCATGCTGCACTTTCTTCAGTGTACTCTCCAACTGACCGAAGCACTGCTCTCTTCAAGGAGTCCTTCTGAAAGGGTAACAGAGGTGGACTGGGCTGTGTGCTGCATGCAGCATCAACGGGACTGTCCGATTTATCGAAACAAGTAATTCTAACCTTGCCGTAAATTACTTTGAGCATGCCGTTCATTCCGGGGTGGTCGTGCAGCGGGATAGATGCCCCGGTCTTCAGCAGAAACACCCCCATGCTAAATACGTCGGTCTCACATATATGCATGTAAGTCACCGGTGGGTTATGTGGTGCAGACGTTGCTGAACTTTCAGCCTTTCTTGGTGTGATCTTCAGATCCGCCGCTCTGACTTCACTCATGAGGCCGTTAAGCTTGCCATGGTTTTCCAAAAATGACTTGCTACTGTCCCCGATGGATGGTGGATTTTTGAATGTCACAAGAGCTTGCCTGGCGATCCTTTGTACAAGCGAAGTCATGTTGTCCCGTGGCATACTGTGGCAATTTAGCTTAATACGAAGCAGTTACATGCACCGATGCAAGTTTTCACAAGCAAATCCTTATAAGCAAGAGGCTTTTTTTTACTTTGTGATATTCACTTCAAGACCCTATTAAGCGTTTCACAAAATGAAAACCACTAAACTTTGCAACGATCTGCGTCCTTCGCTACATACAAGCTAATGACTTACGCTTTCAGTCATCCCCCTACCCCATTCATGGACATCTGATTCACACGTACGCACCCATAGCGCTTACGTACATTACACTTTGCATTATGGGATATGCATTTTTTAAAATTGTCTTTATCGATAAATGAACAAAGGTAATTAATAAAGTGGCATCCTTTAATGAAAAATATTATGGTAAATTAATTCTTAACAGGTATATTGAAAAATGGTTGCATACATTAACCGTTTACTGTCTCCTTTCATGTTAATTAAATGGTAAGCAACTACAATACCCAAGTGTGTCTAAATTAATGCAAATAGCGAAGAAACCGTTTGGTGATCGACATTATTTTCTTCTTCACGTGGAGATCTGTCTGTTTATTATAGCTGCAGGGCAATGCTGTCTTAAATATGTTAAACGTAAAGTCTTAAAAAAACATACATTTCTATAACCTTATGAATATAAACTTCTAAACTGCATAAATAAGCATATTTAAAACTATGTCATTAAATATGTGTTGGTCAAATGTATGTGTATATTCACCATGCACATGAAAACATTAACTGAAATTACACGTCAAAGAACTATTTAATTGAAAAGACATTTGCCGAACACCTCAACAGAGAACATAAATTAATATAAATTCACAATAAAATGATTCAATTAAATAATGAATTAAACCATTCAAAACAATATATACTGCAGATAAAATGTAATGTTATGATCAGTTATGAAAATGCTCTTGTGTTTAATCTTCTATTTAAATAAAAATATAATATAGCATGAATGACACCAAGTGGTGATTTTGAAGTATTGAATTTTTAACTTTATTTCCACTGATTTAAAACAAGAAAACAAAAATTTCACCACCATATTTATGATTTATGATGTTTAGCTGTATTCTATAAGCTTATTTTATTTCATGCGAACTTTTGTATTAAGGAAATAATTGAGACATAACCTCTTGTAACTAATATAAAATTAAGTATAATTCAATTAAAAACTCATACTTGTTTAACACATTTCCCACAAAAGAATCGTATAGCGATTATCCATAGTAAGACCAGTGAAGGCCTAGTGTTTGATCCCAGGCTTTTGCCTATTTATGGCATGATACAGGTCTCATGGTTCAGAATTATATCAATGCATCTGCGGCTTTTTAAGACTCAGTATTTCACAAATTTACTGGATGTTCAAACACACACACTGCAATGATGCCCCTACAATGATTTTATGTACAAAATTTGAACATTTTTCATCCTTCAAGTGGTTACATCATACTTTAAGTGGTTGTACACATAACCTCAAAGGGTTGGACAATGAAACTGAAACTCCTGGTTTTAGACCACAATCATTTATTAGTATGGTGTTGGGCCTCCTCCTGTGGCCAGTACAGCATCAGTTCATTATGAGAATGACAGATAGAAGTCCTGCACAGCCAGAGGGATTGTGAGCCGTTCCTCTTGCAGAACAGTGGCCAGGTTTCTGTGTGATGCTGGTGGAGGAAAACGTTTCCTGACTTGCTCCTCCTAAACACCTCAAAGTGGCTCAATAATATTCAGATCTGGTGACTGTGCAGAATGTGGGAGATGTTCAACTTCACTTTTGTGTTCGTCAACCGGTCTTGCTATGTGCACCGCTGCATTATCATCCTGATACTTGGCACCACCTTCATGGTACAGTGTTTGAACCACTGGGTGAACATGGTCCTCCAGAATGATTCAGTAGTCCTTGGCTGTGACGCATCCATCTAGAACCAGCAGTGGGCCTAGGGAATGTCATGACGTTGCAGCCCAACCAATCTCTGATCCACTGGTGTGTTGCAATCTAGGTACTTAACAGTCCAGGTTGTAAGCTTCTTTGGGGCTTCTTCGCACTGTAACAGTCCTGGATGTGGGAAAGACAGTGAAGGTGGACTCAGAGAACAATACATGTTTCCTATTGTCCACAGTCCAATATTTGCATTGCTGGCACTATTGAAACTGATGTTTGGCACTGGCACGAGTGACCAAAGGTTTGGCTGTAGCAGCTTGACCATGAATATTGACCCTGTGAAGCTCCCAATGGGTCATTTCCAATGGAAACTGGAGAGTTGAAGTGCACAATTGATTCTGCAGTGAGTTTTATTTCTTTTTGGATATGATCTGGGTTAGTACCCAGACCTCCCTTTCAGACAGCTTCCTCTTACACCCACAGTTACTCCTGCTGGATGTGGTCCAACCTAACTGGTGGCATGCCGACATTTCCCTGGAGACGCGCACCAACAATTTATCCTCTTTTGAACTCTGATGTCTCCCATGTTGTTTGGATTGCAATATTTTATGTATAACTGTGCTATTGCTCTGCTAATTCAACCTTCACACTCTGCTCTTTCTGATGGCTTATGGAATTTGCAATCAGTGAAGACTGGCCACCAGCCTTCCTTCTTCAAGATTGCGTTTACCCTGTACAAATCTCCCACTTTACCATCACCAAAGCAGCCCCAGACCATCACACTGCCTCCACCATGCTTGACAGATGTTG
>JAODLC010000065.1:10114683-10128000 GCA_026781145.1 Hippopotamyrus pictus
TGTGTGAGTACTTTACGACGCTCATGTAGTAGTTAGTGCTTCCGATGGTCATTTTTAAAACTTGCTAATCAAATTTCCAAAACTGCTAAACAAATTGCAATTTTTGAAAATTTTGATTACTGTAGCAAAACTGCTAATCAAGTTGAAAATCTTATTTGGAACCCTGTGTTTATAGCATAAACTGAAATCATACACAGATCAAGTAGCATATCATTGCCTTAAGTGTAGACTGTAAACCAAAAAGTTTAGTAATAAAGGGTTTTGTCACAGAACTGAAACTGTTATGCTTTCCAGTTACGGAGCATTTCCTCTGTGAAATTCGAAAGCTTTTACACAAAGTATATCTCTACTGTCCTAAGAATTATTTTTCTCTGGCACTGTGAGTCCGTGGTTTTCCTGTGGTGATGCAGAATACTTTACATATGTACTCATTATAAAAATGAGCTTGTTTACTGGAAATTTATTGCTTGTTTTTAGCAAGTCTAGTCACGGTTTATTATAGGCGCAGAAAGGACAGAATGTGACGTAGTGGATGTTAAAAAGCATTCTGTACAATTAACTCTTTCTTCATGTGAACAGATAGCAGTATACACATTTTAAAAGCCAGTAATTTAAGTATGAACATCTCCAATATGAACATTCCTTCAATGTGTATTGCAAATTTTTATTTGGAGTGAAAGTGCTTTTCAATGCATTTTAATGTTTCTTGGCTATAAATATCAATAAAAACCATTGGAGCCCCATGTCAGGGGCATGAACAGCCCTCATTTAAACACCTTGTGAAACTTAGTATGACTTCTGCAGAAAACGCTGATCGTCACAAAGATGGTATTTCTGATAATGCATTTGCCATTTGTGATGACTGTTGATGATCTTCATTTGTGATGAAGTGTTTCCTGCTGATCTCAGTTTTCTTGTCAGTGAAGTTTTACTTCCATATCCTAATGTTCTGCCAACTTATATCAATCAAAATTGATAATACAGTGGAAACTGCTTACAGTGATCACGTCTGTGGGTGAAATTGATCACTATAAGTGGATCATTATTATAAACGGTTTTCTTTATGTCTCAGGCAGATTACCATCCAGATGACATTTGTATATGTACTACATGAATACAGCTGCTTCAAACGCTTTTCAAAATACAGTATTGTACAAATTAAATAACAGAACTGTGTGTAATTTAAATACACTATAATAGTCCAATAATGTACATAATATATAGCTTCTTATAGTTTCATTGCTGCATCTCATTTTTTTCCATATGTTGACATGTAACAGAACCCTAAATGAACACTAAGCGGACTACTTGATTTCTATAAGCAAATTATTTAAACAGAATTTGTACAGGCATGATTTTGTCCCAAGTTTTTTGATCCATATAAGCAGTTGATCACTATAACCGTGATCACTATAAGCAATTTCCACTGTAGTTGGGAAACGCACATACAAGTCTCACAACTTAGAAAATGCACCTCTGCTCCCACAGACGGTTTGCTTTGCTAACTTTCATAGTCGTCTTTTGAACTATCCTAAATTAATTGAGGTTGATTGCATTATTTGAATTGTATTAAATAAATTAATGGGCCGAATGACCTTCTCCCCTTTGTAAATTTCTTATGTTCTCATGCATGTGCGTTGTGCAGCATTTTCTGTTCCAGCAATAGTCCTGTTCAGTAATTGCAATGTTCTTTAATGGGGACACTTTTGCCTCCGTCTGCCGTTTGGCAATAATGATGTTTCCTGAGAGAATAGGACAGCCTCAGTGGAGAGAGGGAAAACAACAGGAAGTAGTTAGCAATTGCCATTTCTAAATATGGGTGCCTATTATACTTTTAAGTTCGCAGAGGTACAGTTTATGGTATTAGATCGAATTGCACTATACAATTCATGACAAACAGCTGCAAAGGACTAATGAGGGTGATTGTGATTTAAAAAGAGGTGATTATAGAACATAAGATAAATTCTTTGTTAAATATAGTGTGATAAAAATAATGATATAGACCTTCCTGGTAATGGAAAAGATAATCCATTCCAGTAGGGCAGACTCGATATTTGGGGAAAATACCATATGTAAAGTAATTCTAATTGTATTATCAACTGCATATGTAACAGGCCATACCATCTATGTGGCCTATTATCTTCAGCATATTTTAATACATAAGCAATATTCAACATGTATGTTATGTGTATCACAATATCCAGTTCCTATCCTTATTCCTAATTGACGTTACATTTCATTTCTCATAAATGCTTATCCAGTACTTTGTCTTGATGAGCCTGTTGCCTATCAAACAAACAAAGGAGATATCAGCCATTTAGAGATGCTCATCCACCCATTACTTGTCTTGGAGATCAAGCAAACATATTGAAACAGAAATCAAATCCATAAACCTCGATGTATGAACCACAGTCCTCCCTCTTGGGTAATTTTTTTTTTTCTCTGGTTTACTTTATTGCTGCAAATAAAAGCCTTAGGTACAAAGGAGCTGAAATCTAATTTGATTCAAGCACCGGAAAATGTAATGAAATATTATTAAATATACAGGGAAACATAAAATACAAAATATTATGCTGCCCATCTGACTGGGAAACTCATGACCCATGGCGTTAAAAGCATTTCAATAAGGCAAAAATGAATAAAAAAAAAAAACTTAAGTGCAATAATCAGTTTATTATTATTTTATTTTTATTTTTTTTTTTAAATCTGTAAGGTCATTCAGCAACATTAAAAAAACAAAGTGTATTGTTTTACAACTTTTACATTATATACAAAGCACACTCATACCAACAAATGTTTAAAATATAATATGCATTATATATACAGACAGATGTGTTTTTCTGGGACAAATGTTATACAGCCCTTTGTCCCAAAACAGATGGATGCAAAAACGTTATAATGAACATGTTTTTAAGTGATCTTTAAAATGATTAAATCAAGAGCTCCAGTTAGAAATGTAGCCAGATGTTTGTCCCATAGTGGTTTCTGAATGGTGACCACACTTAATCTTTCCATTAGTCCCAGTGTTACAAATCATACAGTGAATAACTACAGCAACTATCCATATGAAAACAGCCCATTTTTTTGTTTGAAATTAAAAGTTTTTTCACCTCTTCATAACATCATAATTACCCATATATAAAAAGGCCAAACTTCCAAAGCTCATACGTAAATCGAATGAACTTTGAGGCTGAGTCACACATGTTGTTGCAGCAGTAATTGTATTCAGTATGACAGGAACCACAACTCTCAATATTTGGTGCATGGCTGTTTCTGTGCATTATCAGTATTACCCAAATCACTTTACTACCTAATAAAAGGTCATGTACCAAATGTCTGAATCTGCAGTTCCACTAGTACTAAGCATGTTTGTAACAGTTATTGCAGTAACACATCATTAACAAGGTAAAACTAATCTGTGTCATGATGCTCCAAGTATTTATGGATCAGAAAACTTTAATTACCCTGGAGTAGTAGGAATTGTTTTAATACGACTCAGCCCAAATTTATGTTCACTCTGTGACATGTACTGAATATCATTCTGTCAATAAGTAACATTTATTGTTATATACTGTATAATGATATTGTGTCAATGTGAAATTGCCTGGGTAACACAGATCGCATGATTTTTACTGTAATCAGAAGGGCCATTTTCTTTCCTTCGCAGAGTCACTTAGTAAGGTTGGACTTCAAAGCATAAAGCGCTGAAATCAGCTTTCCAACATTAAAATAGCCCATGTGTCTCAGGTGCAGAAAAATGCTCTTGCTCTTCTGCAGCAGTACTCGTATACATAACTGACAGTCCCAAAAGGCGCTGCTTTCTTACACGCCTAACCAAAAGATGTAATATAACTTATATTCAATTCCTTTATACAAATAGTAGATAGTGAATAAAATACAAAATGAACAATTTTAGACATGGGCGGATATAAAGACATTGTCAAAGCTACAAAACATTTTTACAGAACTGTAATAAAATAGTGAGGATTTTTTATATGGAATGTGAGAATACTACAGTCTTCCAGGTGCATAGTCATTCGTAATCCACACTGATGTCAGAAAAAGCTCCTAAACTGCAAATTGTTTACACTTCAAGAGTCTCCCCAAATAAGGAATTCTTCTGATAGTAAACGTATAATCTCTTACAGTGCTTTCAAAAAAGGAAGCCAGTAATTTGTCACATTTACTCTATATGTTGTATTGACTGAATTACTAAATACCTCTGCCATAGTTTTAGTTTAACACTTGTTCCTCATACATGCACCACTCACTTTATTTCAGCAAATCATTTTTCTCAGTTTTTACCTGTTCTTTATCAATATAACTTACTGTTCCTTATTTATTACATGTTTATTTTTTTTTCTGTTTATTTTATTGCTTTTGCTATTTTAGTTATGGCAGAGTTGACGGCCTTTCATTTCACTGCAGGTTTATAGTCTCACTGTATGCCTTGCACATGACCAACAAAAATCCTTGAATCATTCGATTCTTGACCAGTCTGTCAAATTTTGGAAACATAGCCAAATAAACACAACACTTATGTGTCCTCCTGGTGACAGCTTTACCTCCACATCTCATCTTACTCCATATCCAGGAGAACTAGGAAACCGCCAATGTAGAAAATCAGACTAGTCTATCTATGACATATTGGGGCTGGGGAACTCAGAGGAAAGTTGTGGGAGGTTGAAGGATGTCTGGGAACTCAGGGTGGAGAGAAAATCATTGTAGGGGGCCCAAACATGGTGCTTGCCCAAGTTTTGAGGATTGGTGGTGGAATGGAACGCAAACCGAGGCCTGAGTGGGGAGATGATGGCTGAGTTCTTCAAGAACTGGAGAGGGTGGGACTTTTCAGCTGGGATTTGGGAGTTCAAACTGTTACAGACCTTCTGTACCTGAGAAAAGGGCGTCCCAGGGTACAGCTTGGGAAAGATGAGGGGTTGTGGGGATAGTTTTTCAACTTGGCTGTTGGCATGTATGGCATGAGACACATCCACTGGCTTTAATCTCGCACTTTCACTGTCGGGTGTCTTTTCGGCCCCTGCTGTGGAGGGCACAGGAGTCACGGCCCGCATCTTCTTTTCAGGGACCCCGTTTTCTGAATCTCGCTGATACCTTTTCAAGGGCCTAGTAGCAACAATGTTCTGCATATTACACTTAGTGTTCAGAATTGGCTGTACTAGCTCCTCCATGTTTGGAGTAACAATGTTATCTTCTTTGTCTGGATATTTCTGGAGAGTTTCTATAGCTTTTTCCTGGCTAGATATTGTGATTGGGGAGATACGGCAAGCCTTGGGGTTATAGTCCAGGCTGCCGGCTTGGTGACTATTCTTGGACAAAAGGGGGGGATACTTTAAGTCAGGATGTGCGATGCTATGGGCTTTGAAGGATGATGATTCGTGAATAGAATCCTTAGGAAGACTCAAATCTCTGGGTTGGTCCTCTGGTGCTATTTTCTCATTTTTATTTAGAAGTCCATCATGATCTAAGCTGATACTATCATGTTGACTGTTTGGATATGACATCTGAGTATTGTTACAGTCTCCTGAAAACAATTTTCTTTTCCAGTATTTGGTCAGGGGCTGGTAAATGCTATGCAGATGTGGACAGGAATGAACGTTACCAAAGATGTTTGGTGCCTGGGAATCATACAATTTTTGATTATCTCCTGTTTTCTCCAAGTTCTTGAGAGCATTAGTATTGAGTGGGTATGAGTCAATGGTAGGGTTTTCCTGTAGGTGAAACTGAGAAGGTTTGCATGTCCTGCACAAATCTGTCTTCAAATCTTCATGTGTGAGCCTTCTCTCTTCTACACCTGGGGGTTTAAAACTGTGAGCATGTTGTATTACAGATGGTCTCTTAACTTCCACGGCCTCCACACTGGACACGTGTGAATCCTCCACTGGAAGCAGTTCCACAGGACTTTTAGTTATACATTTATTATTCACCATTAGAAGAGCAGAACCAAAGGAATAATTATTAGCAAATGAAGTACCACTGACCTGAGACAGAAGCTTCTTCTTGGCCAAGGGAGACATAATACCCAGGTTTCCCTTTGGGTACAACATTGGTAAATGACCGAAACATGACTCTTCCTTGCTGGGAAGATCTGTCTCATTAGCTAATGTGTTACAGGCTGTAGGAGAGTGCAATGGCTTTGATTTTAAAGTGGGCAATGGCTTTGATTTTAAAGTTGGCAGTACCATGTCCACATGACTTGAAGTCTTTCGATTTACAGAAAGGTCCTGCTTCTTAGGTACATTATATTCAGGGTGGCTGGACTGCCATTGTTCCTTCCCTTGATGAAGTGACCGATTAGTACCTTGGCAAAGCCCACTGGAGTTCTCCAGCACCTCATAGCCATGTCTTTCTAGGAATTCACACTCTTCATGGTGCTCCAGTGAATACTGAAATGAGTTATCCTTGGACAGGTGCTTGGATGGACCATTTTCTACTGAAAAGGCAGGGGACAGTGGTGTCATCACTTGTACATATATGTCCTCAGTCTTATTTTTGTTATTTTTGAGGAGTAAGTCCTCTTCCTTCTCATTTCCCATTTGCAGGGGCTGCCAAAACTCTTGACTCTCCTCCCTATTGTCAGGTACCTGAAACAAGACAGGATACATTGACACTGAGTACAGTCCTATTCCTCCAAATGCTCCCTATCGTTCATCCAAGTGACGTGGCGAAAGAAATTAAACATACTATAGGGTGAAACACAAATCAGAGACATTCTTTAAAAATTAGGCAGACCAAAGCTGAAGTGAAATGTATTACTTAAAAGTAAAGTGAGCTACTGATCACATTGATAACACTGAAAAATAGTAGCACATAGTCGCAAATGGAATCTTGAAAAAAATTCTCTGGATAGAGTTATTGTTATTGTAAACTAGCTAGTCATTTTTAAATACTGTAAGCACAGAGCTAGTGTATTACATACTGTAATATTGCTCACATCATGATGTAATGTGGAAAGGAATTAAAAGGACTCTCACGGATGTTTTCCAAAACAACAGTTAAATATAAAAAAATAATTAATGTGTATTAAATATTTATTGTATTGACTGTTTTTTTTTTTATCTTAAATGCGCATGAATGATGGTGGCATGATGGTAGACACCGCTGCCTTATACCTCTGGGACTGAAATTCGAGTCTCCGCTAAGGCTCCATGTGGGGTTTGCATGTCCCCCCCGTGTCATTGTGGACTTACTCCAGTTCCCCCCCACAGTCCAGAAAACATGCTGAGGTTAATAGGAGATATAAATGGCCCCTGAATGGTGTGTGCATGTGCCCTGCTATGAGTTTTCACCCCACCCTGGCTTGTTCCCTGCCTTGCACTCATAATGTCTGGGATAGACCCTGCCCCCCACCCCCCCACAACTCCAAATTGGATAAGTGGTTACAGAAAATGGATGGATGCCTCCACACTGGACATAGAATGCTGAAATTCCATCTCTGCAATTAAGAGGAACACATGGTGACTATTAATTATTATAATAATTGTCTCTGTTTGGAGATTTTTTTCAAATCTTCTACTCTGACAGGCCACTATTTTTAATGTTTTTCATTTTTTATGCATTTCGTTTTGCCCTGCGTTGGGTTGGTGCCCCATCCTGGGTTGTTCCCTGCCTTGTGCCCTGTGTTGGGTTGTCGCCCCATCCTGGGTTGTTCCCTGTCTTGTGCCCTGTGTTGGGTTGATGCCCCATCCTGGGTTGTTCCCTGTCTTGCGCATGTAGCCTCCTGACCAGGCTCTGGACCCCCTGTGACCCTGAATAGGACAAGTGCTTATGGAAAATGGATGGATGTTTTTCATTTTATCAGTCTCATGTTTTCTGAAAAGTTTTAAATACTGAACTATACTAATAGAAGGATCAAAGGCAAATGTGTACATATACCAGAGCTCTGTTTCCAATCACAGTGCATAATCCAATTCAAAGAGAAATTATATATGATAGCAGCCATTATGTAATGCCTTAGATTAAATTCAGATAACATTTAATCACGTTTTCGATTATTTTGTTAGTTGTGGGAAAAGAATAGCCGTGGTATTGTTTTATGTTCTTGGTTGTGAGTGACTATGTAGAAAAATTGCAAATCATCACAGATTTATAGCATTTCTGGGATAAAAATAATGTAAAATTTTACCAGAGAGGAACATATGGCAGCACTTAGCACTCCAGACAATAATATTTGATGTAAAGCATTTATGCAGAAACGAAGTCTGTCGTGATTTCCAAAAGAAAAGAAACTAAAACAAACCGTTATTGTAAAGGGATTTTATTTGACAAAATTGCTATTCCCAATGTCTAAGAACTTACTGCAGCAAAAAAGAAATCATGAAAATTATTAAAAAGGGAACCAGAATTGTGTTTGCATATTCCAGTTATTTGTGTTACATATTCGCAGACAGGACAGGGTTGTGTGGTGATATTGTTACTCACTGAGCTTAAATGCCATTATTTATGAGTTAATTAAAAGCAGCATTTTTAAAGCATACTGATAAAGAATAAAATCAATGTTGTTTAATGTGTATTTATGACATTGTGACCAGAGGAAAATAGGGTTTTTATGTTTTGGACATCATAAGTAATTTACCTGTGAAGAGGAAAGTCCTTTTTCTGAATGAAAGCTGTCCGTCTTGGGTTGCGGCTGATGCTCCTCTTTGGTGTGTTTTGTTACGATAGCCCATGCCTTGCTGCCACTGCCTTGGATGTCACACTCCTGTTTTCGCAGGTTGACCTGAGGAATGGGCTTGTCTTCTTCCCCTTTGATGTACTTCTCATACGGAAGGATGAGCCTAGAGCAGTGGCACACGGTAACAAATCTGGATGGATTTCTACACACCGTTACCGTTACTCAGTGAAGGGAGGGGCACGCACAAATAAGCATTAAGCACAACGTACAAAATTCCAGGTTATTATAATCTATAAGATTTTATGAGATAAATCATATATAAAATCCACAGTGACACTTACTCCTGTGACTACCACTCCAACCTGTTTTGTACCGTATTCTTGCTTGGCGTCTTGCAACAGAGTTATTTGAAATTTACAGTTCTACCAGTTTCCATCTTCCGTAACGTTATTTGATTAAGGAATAACATTGTGCATTAGGCCTTGGTCTAAAACTATAGAAGTCTGGTTGGATTACCTCATAGTATGAGTATGAATTATGAATAAAAATAACTACAAAAGTACTTTATGAAGAATACACGCTAGAAAAATATTTGGCAGTTACGCATTTCATGGCAGAGAAATATGTTTAAAATGGGTTGCTGGTAGACAACTATTTGCTTGGAAAAATATTTACTGAAACAGCAGACTCAGCAATGCACATTAAGACATCAAAACCATGTACAGCACAAACTGAGCATACATTACAATTGTGCAAAACTGCATGAATTACTATTACTGATGCAGATATGGTCAGCTGCCAGTAGTGAAGAAGTGTGTCATGAAAGGGGAATTCATTTTGGATCCCATTACCAACAGAGTTCAAGCATGTTACAGCGGTTATAATGGAAATCTTGTGCTCAAGTACACAACTACCACCAGTCTGATTCCCACTGTAATGTTTTATGCTTTATTTATGAAAGCACAATGTTACATTGTTTAATTTATCCTGAACCGATACTATGAAATATAAAATCTGAAGGGTGTGGTTTTTACCGTCCTTGGTTTTGAACTATTAGCCTTACTAGTTTTATGATTACATTCTTTCAGTAATATGACATGGCAGGCATGAATTTTTGTCCTTAAGAAAAACCAAATAATATTCTTTCCACATTCTCATATATGAATGGGAAAAGAACTGTTATTTCTTGTTATCCTCCCTTAAATTGGCAAACAAGATGCACTGTAAATTAGGTTTAGGAGCTTGTTTGCTTACTGAGAAAACTTTCAAGAGTTCAAGTAGATGGGCAAGATTTTAATTATTTATATTTTTATTTCACTGAGCTCAGACTCTGGCAGTGAGGCAGCAGTTAAACTACATTTCATGCAGATGGTCAAAGGCCCGATGCCAAAAGCACAAAATCTGCAATTAAAATGTTCCTTTATGTGAGACCGCCATAAAAAATTCTCTAGTCTTGAAAATACAGTTTTCTTCTGCGTTAGCTTTTGAATGTTCTTTTTTTGTTTCTTACAAAAAATGTAACACAGAAAGATTTTTTTCCATTATCACAAGCCACAAAGGAACAATACTCTTGTCATTTAAGAAATCACCAGCCATACACTACAAGGACCTGCAGGTGGCATTTTATAATATTGTGGCGTCGGTGAGCTAAGCAAGGAACAGATAGTTTGCATATGTCCCAGCATGCCGTAATGCCGTACTGTAAATAGCCTCTGCCTATGTCATGTATGTAGTTAATGTGCCTTGTTCTGTGTGTTGTGTGTTCATGCACTGGTGTCCTGTTTAGATTTGTGCTTGATCCCTGGGTGTTTAACTGTGTGCAGATTGCCCACCATGTATAGTTCCTACTTTTTGTACAGAGATCAGGGTATTCCAGCAGGAACTCTTGTCATGTATTTTGAGGGCACTTGGGTTTTACTATGTTTATGCAATTCTGAGTGCTGTTAAAGACTACAAATAAAAAGAGCATCACAGACTGCATCCCAGCCAGAAACCTTCATTACCTCACTGTGTCCCACCTTGGCAGATGTCAGAATGAAACAATATCTGTGGGCCTTTTTTTTCAGATATGAATAAGGTCATCATGGAACTTTTTAAATTTTCTAAGACTGTCCTCAAAAATGTAGAAATGGTAACTGAACCACTGACATCAACCATCAGTACTAAACAAAAAAGTATTAAACAATTTCAGCACAAAAAATAAACTGAAGAACTTTAAAATAGAATGAAACGGAATAATTTCATTTTCCTTAAAAGCAATGTACCTGAAAAAATCCTTCAATTTTTCATGTTAGATTTTCATGAAAGAAACATTAGACCTGTTTCTTCATGCCATTGCATTACACCAAAGGTTACAGAGGCTTAGAATTTACTGACCATAGATGGATAGAGGTATGATTCTAAAAATAGTTTAGAATACACATCTCAATCAGCACTGTAGCATTTCATTTCTTAAGTATCCTTAAGTCACATGTAATGTCAATACTTCATACAGCTCACTAATCCAGTCACCGAAAGATATTAAAGCAATGGCCATTTAAGCATTTTATGTTAGGGTTGTAAGGGTTTGGGTTATACATCATAGCTCATACTATTACTTGCAAGTGAAAAGGTACATTTGACAAACAATGAGGATGATAGCGAAAGTTCACCTCTCATAATGTCTGCGTGTACAGGTTGCAGCACTCGTGCTTCCAGGATTGCCCCCAAGCTCATTATATACATTTTTCCACTGTCGGCGGGCTGTAATCTGTAGACGGAAAGGGATTATTTATCATAACAGATCTGATTTGTTTGGTCATTGGCAGTGTGCACACCAAAGAAGGCAATCAGAAGGTAGGTTATAACACTGATGTTAAACTTCTACCGCTTACTCAACATGTATATTTATATTACTAGTTGACCATCATAACTATTAGTAAAATTTCTGTTTAAAGTAAATGTTACCGTTTGTGCCAAATCTCAAAAAATCCTTCTTAGAGAAACAAAAAAAACCGCTGAACTCCTACCCGGGGAGTTTGTACTATTTATTTACCTGCGACTTGACTGTTTTTTTAAACGAAGATTGGCATCGGGGCTGAAATACTCGGGGCTAGGCTTAAAATACTCGAGGCTATAGACCCAAGCGACCTGACGTAACGACGTCCATGAATCCAACAAATGTGTTTTCACACAAGTAAAACAGAAGCGTAGGAGTGTACTTCTGTGCACCAGTAAGAGTACAAAATTACTAAACGGTATAATGCATCAATTGCTTGATAAGACTACCGTTTTATCAGTCTTACTATAGCATATATAGTATCCAGAATAAGGCATCACAGAACAAAACACATTTTGCGGCTTCAAAAAACATAAAAATTAATACAATTAAATCAGCTTTAATTTCTTAACCAAAGCATGTTTTTAAAATGAAAGAGCAGCAGTCTTGTCATTATTTCTTGTGCAGGGCCTGAGTTATATTCCAGAGGGCAATAAGCTTCAATTACTGAAATTGTAGGGCAATGTTTCTGACAATTTTTGTTATTATTTTTCAAATGACGTAAAACCACAGCCAGATTACAGCATAATGTCTAATATATCAAATGAAGGGGAGAAAACAATGTTTAATTTCTAAAATGGTGAATTTGAGAAGAAAATATTCAACACAAATGTCGATATGAAAATGATGTGTAACTCCTTACCAGTTCATATCCTCCCAATTTTTGAGCAGCTTGAAACATAGTCCAAAGGTTTACTGTTGCAGGGACAACAGACATTATTACACCACAAAAGGCCCATTTGAATTAAAATTTTGAATTCTGCAATACTGTTTTTAATTAAATGCACATTTTCAACAATACATCAATATCAAATTTTAAGGAATTCGTCAAAATATACCCAGTACACAAAACTGTTCTGTCTATATATCTGTCTATAAATTTCTACTGCAATCCAAGTGGTATTGGTTGAAGTGACTCCCCATTGGTTCCGTAAAGTGCTTTGAGTGTCTTGAAAAGTGCAGTATAAATATAACATTCATTCATTCATTCATTCATTCATTCATTCATTCATTCATGTGTAATCTGTAGAGAGAAGGTCTACTTACTTTGCTTGAATCCCAGGTAGGGTATCCTTTCAATGGGTGTTTTCCTCTCTTTCATGAATTTGTACAGAGCTACTAGAAATGCCTGCTCATCAACATGGGGTCCCTCGCCTGCCCCCAGCTTGGACTTCTTGACAGCAAATACCTTTTTACAGGCACTGCTGTTTTTGGGTTTCCTAACAAATGCCTTACTCTCCGTTTTTGCCTAAAATTAAATAACATTTAAACATGTGAGGAAATCAACCAGATGAAATATACTGCATGGTTTTATTTTACATATCTTACTTGGCTGATTTTAGCTAAAGAGATCCAGAACACTGCACTGCATAATTCATAGGGTTCTGCAAACAATCTAATATTAACGTTTCAGTTTTAAATAGTAAATGCTTTTGTCCAAGTACAAGTGAGGCAAACAGCACATTATAACGAGAGAGCTGTCAAGGAGTCACATAGGCATAAGTTAGAGTGGCCAGATGTCAACGAGGAATCTTTGAGCTACTTCAGGTTTTACAAACTACTTTAAAACTAGAGGTGGAAAGTTCAGGTCCAGAAAGTACAAATCCAGACCAGGATTTAGTTTCAACCAACCAGTTGAACATAAAGA
>JAODLC010000065.1:10130908-10144311 GCA_026781145.1 Hippopotamyrus pictus
AGAAAAAAGTCAGAATTCTGAGAAAAAAGTCAGAATTCAAATAATATTTTCATGGTGGCCCTAATCCTCTTCCGTAGTAACCAGATTACATAAATTAATCTGGAAAATGTATTTTTAAACTGAATACATGCACATTTTTAAAGTGGATTCTGAAATTATCCCAAAAGGACAAGCAGAGTGATCCAAAAGACCATTTTTTTTCTGATTGTTTTGTAAAATTAGCTTGTATTTCTCTATACTTAATTTATATTCTGCAGTAGGCATTGTAGAATGGTGAAATTTGTTTCGTTTCATTCGTTTCTGCAGTTGATTGTACGTTTATTTTACTTTATCACTATTGTTCAACAAGTCAAGACCATACATTTGTAAAATATTATTTAAAGGTGAACTGATATTAAAATCTAATTTGATCCTACCCATTACCACATTTTCCCAGAACAGTTGATGATGAGTGAAAAAATTTTCAGAGCAATTTAGGTAAAACCCCAAGACCCACTGTGATTTAGCATTGCAGGAACCCATTCACACATCTGAATTCTGTACAGAGCAAATTCATCTGTATTGTGGTTTAAAAATGCACATCAAAATGTGCAATGTTACTATTCTTCCAAACACTTATCCTGGACAGGGTTACAGGGAGGCCTGGAGCTTATCTCCATAAGGCAAATATATACTCTGGACGAGAGTATATGGGCACATGCACCCAATCACACACTATGGGCAATTTTGAGATAAACATACACCTATTTGCTTGTTTTATAACTGCAGGAGGAAGCCAGGTTAGACCAAGGAAAGCTGTGCAATACAGGGTGAACATGCAAACTGTACATATATGGAGGGAGATTATTCTGGGCACAACGGTGCTTTACTTTAAATAATTATAACACGAATTTCAGAATATACAAGCTGTGTAAATCAATCTATTCTTCTGAATGATTTCAATTTATGCCATTTGGTTATTACAATATTGATAGGAGGATATTGTGCTGTTTGTCCATAAATAAAACTTATTCTGTAGCCAAGACCAAGGCGGGGGGGAGGCGAGGAGCTCTCACCCCCCCCCCAAAGTCTGACTGTGGGGAAAAGTGACTGTGTCAAGTGGGAAAAAAACATCATGAAAGAAATCTATCATAGGAAGGAAAAAACATTCTGCACATAGAGGCTACGCTTTGTGTTTATGATGGCATACAAGGAACTCAGCTTAATACCATTCAATGAAGTTGTTTTCAATTCCGAAAGATTTACGGCTACCCTTTAGCCTGAAATGAGTGAGTCAGAACTGTAATTGGTCCCAAATCACAGAAGAGAGCACTAAAAATAGTATGACAACGTTAAATGTCAGATTTAATAGATAATCCGAGGCAAAGCGCTTTTATTTCAGAAAAAACACACATGAAAGACTCAAGTATATATATCGATTCTTTGACTAATTTCTGTACTTACTTGACTTACTATTTTCAATGTGGTTTTTAGAAACATGCATCCATATGTCTTGCAAAGTCAAATTATTTTGAAAATAATTTTATTTTATTTTATTTTATTTTATTTTATTTTATTTTATTTTATTTTATTTTATATTTATTCCCTTGGTGACATGGGGATTCAGTAGGTAACATTGCTAGGTTACTGCTAGGTACTCTGATATTCTCCTATACACTCCGAAGACAAGAGGTTAAGAATCCCATCCAATCTGTACCCTAGCCTTGTGCCCTGGGATGATTGGGGTGGAAACTGAGTACTTCCTGATTTAAAACCTGTATCGGAAAATACTACTCGTTAATTAACAGGGACTGCAGTAACAAAATAATTTATGAACCCAATCTGAATAAAATAGGTCCTCCCACACATATACTCTTTAGCACTAATAAAGCTACAGCTCTCAGAACACAAGATTGCTGAGCGCTGCAAGCAGAGGAAATGACTGATATTTTGTATAAATACACCGTACTATAAAATATTCCATAGCTCCTTTTCTGATCTTTATAAATCAATACCCTTCATAGCTATGCTATCCAGTAGTATAAAGCAATTCCTTTTTCCACCATACTGTTCTTAGGAAAGTGGCGTGTAAAAACAGCTAGCATAATATATTGTTACTACATAAAGTAGTTTGGCAGCCTAAGTCATAGGATAATATACAATAGATATATTTTTGCATGCGCTGTCAAGCACAATTCTTCAATATACTCCAAAATGTAAGCTACTCCAAAACGTTGCTGGACAGACACATAGTTTCTTTTCAATAATATAGTACAGATTTGGTGGGAAAGCGAATTTATTATTGTCATTTTTCAGCTACGTAGGACAGAGAACAGCGCCGTAGCCATCCACCGCAAGCACTTTAATGACGACACAAGGTTTCTTCTCATCCTTGCCTCACCGAAAATGTATTACCATCCATCCATCCATTTTCCAACCTGCTTATCCTACTGAGTCGCGGGGGGTCCGGAGCCTAAATGTATTACCTTTTACCCTAATTATTGACAATAAGCCTTTTATTATTAGTTAATCGTCTTTCAGGTAAACAATGATGCAGTAAAAATCCAGGATTGAAATCATTGAAATCCAGGTTATCGGTATATGTAGGTTTTTTTTTTTTTTTTTTTTTTTAAGTACTTACCAAATTTGTCACAGACGTTTCCATTTTCGGGGAGTGTGGGGTGGTTGAAGGTTTCACGGCAGTAGAATATATGGGTGCTGCTGCCAAGGGAGACGATGCCACCCAAGGCCAGCACAACATGCTCTGTCACCAAGGACGAGGGCCACTCTCTCAGGCGGGCTATAACGGACCGATACCGACAGTACTGTGGGTAGCTCAGAACCAGAACTCTCTCCTCATCTTCACCTGATTAAGTAAAAACAGACACAAAGAATAATTGTGAGGCAGTAACATTTCTATTTACTATAACGTATGATAATAATGTAATACTACTACAAATTTAAATATGTTATGAACAAACATACCTACCTATTGTGATCATTTCATCTTGCTTAGAGATTGATTAAGAAGTTTATTCTGTTACTTTCAGTTGCAAATGTGTTTTCTCACATTGTTTTAATGCAAAGACTGGGAGTTCAAGGATTCTAGATATAAAATTACTAATTCAAGTTGAAATTCTGAAGAAAAGGAAATTTGATGCACAAACAGATTTATGCAGAATTATTGGCTTACAGTCATTGTATAAGTTTATTTTTATATGAGTCATCCAATTAATTTGAAGCAGATAAAAACTAGCAATACTCTACCATTACTGTGTAATCACTCATAAACAAAATAAACCAAACCAAACAGAACAATACCTTCAGGTTAAAACCAAGCAAAGTAGCTAGATAATTATGTACTGCATCACACTGCATCAGCCACTGAAACTGAGTGAAAAATTTCTATGAAATCCACAGAAGACAGATTTATTCACTAAAAATGAAAACAATGCATACTAGCATCTTTAGAATTACCGCAGAATTAAACCCTCTTATTTCTAATTGTATATTATAATAAGAAATAGAAACACTGAATTATGGTATAGCTTATTTCCAGTTCATTCAGCTGCATATTTATGTCACATTACTTTGCGTAAGCACAGCTATTTGCAGATTAAAGAGCTACATTAAATTACATTAAACAGTTATGTCTGATTAGAGACAGCAACAATCCTATCCGCATCACAAATAAGCCAAGATCCCTGAGTGAGGCCCCTGTATTTGTTACTCTGCCCCCTCAAACAGCAAAACCTCCACATATCTAGTTTTGTTTTAAGCCTTTCAGAACTGCCTGAACGAGGAACATTTTTTCACGAAAACCTATGTGGACTTGGTACCCAACTCGAGGGCTGCAATATGCAGCTTGCAGGATTTCTACACTATATTTTGCGTATATACGTTTACTTAGCAGATGCTTTCATCCGAAGTGACGTACCATTGAGAAAGGAAGCAATAGGGAATGTCCACACCCGCAGAGCGACACACTGCCCCAAAACATATGCAAACTTCAAGCAGTATTGCTACACAGATTGAAACCTCTGCATTTTAAAATTTTTTAATAATATTAGATAGAAGATGTAGAACACATAATCATATGCACAGATATTCCTGTGACAAGAAAATATACAATAAGTACACCAATTTGTCATCTACTGAAATTTATTGCAATATAATTTTGGTGTCCGAATGGGACTAAATCATTATTTATGATCAAAGGCGTAGGTTTGGTTTCAACATTGCCCTCCTAAACACGCACGGTACTCCCACAAAATTGGTAGGGACAGGTCTCTACCAGCCATAACCAAATCTGCGGCCATATTTAGAGCATCAAGTGTAGTTTCAACAGTCTTTATGGAAAACTAAGGATGTTTTGATCAGTCAGTGTTACAGTATATCATTCATGGGTGTTACCTGCTAACATAGATTGTGAAGCATGTTTACCTGGG
Source organism: Hippopotamyrus pictus (assembly GCA_026781145.1). Taxonomy (NCBI): domain Eukaryota; kingdom Metazoa; phylum Chordata; class Actinopteri; order Osteoglossiformes; family Mormyridae; genus Hippopotamyrus; species Hippopotamyrus pictus. The sequence continues at coordinate 10,135,336 of JAODLC010000065.1, forward strand.
CTTCAGGGGAGAATCATCCTGATCTGGAAATATATACTGACTAATTAATATTCAATTCAATTCTACATATGTAGCACTTTTAACAAGCTATATTACCATAAAGCACTTTACAGTGGCCAGTATTAGAGGTCCAGTGAGAAAGATTGAGGCAAGGAAAAATCTTGGTAAGAACCAGTCTTGAAGGCAAAGCCAGTTCTGCTTTGGCCATCATCTGGCAGTACAAGTTCATAGAATTTTGAATTTTGTGACAAATACATATCCAAAACATACACACAAAAAATTATTTTGAAAGTTTTCAGTGGCTGAACTACATTAGTGTTTCATTCAGTGACCAATGCTCATTCAACCTTTTCCTATGAATGATTCAATGGTGACTCATAGGAAGACAGGACACATACTCAAAGGAATGCCAGTCCGGAATACAGCAATCTAAAGACACTAATTCGCTAAACCGCAGGAAGAAAGCAGCAAATCCAGAATGGTGCAGGCAAACCTGCAGAAAACAGACAAGCCATCAAAGGCGGTGTGATGACATGGTACCACTAACTGAGCCACTGTTCTGGCTGCTAATGTGTCAATGTTTATGGTCTTTTTATGTTTTCAGAGAGATTCTGAGCTGCGTATGATAGAGTGATATTACAGTCTGCTTACTGAAAGCTTTAATGACGAGTGAAACTTTATTGCGAAATCTACAGAAGGCAAATTCATCCAGTAGTTGTACTTTACTTGCCACAGCAACAAATAATATGGATAAGTGCAGCATAATAATATTTTTATTATTCAAGGTACAAAAAATGACTGTGGCTGTTGGCATTTATGACACAGAGCATCTCGTTATATTTTGTTAACAAAATATTAAGTTGAAGGAAAGATATTTAAATGCATTGTGCAGTGCCTTTTGTGCTTGCAGTATGCATTGCAGCAGGGTTTCCCTTTAACAGATGTCTTCCATGTATAACTCAGCATCGATTTGTTTCTTTTTTCCGCAGTGCACATTTTTTTAAGGCAGGCAGTATCTCAAGCTGTTTGTCTTTCTTGCCCAAAGGAATGCTGCCAGTAAAGTGTATGAAAAGAATGTAAAGATGCACAATCTACAGATCCATGTTGCTGGAAGATATAATGACCTATTCATATTTAAATTCCTGTAATAAGCTCCCGCCACTGTTTAACTGCGTTCTCCTAGTGAGCTGCCTGCATGGAAGTTGCGTGTGTCCTATATCAAGAGCGCAGGGAAATTCCTCTTCAGTCCACCACTGTTCATTTGGAACCATTGAGGGGTCCACAGTTTCTTTCCCCGCATGTTCTTCAAAGCACACTTTCACAAAGGTCACAGAAACAGAATCTTTTATTTGAAACTGTGTAAAGGAAAAATGCAGTACAAGTTCGTCCCTGTTATTTGTTAGATACACTGCATAAGAATCTCCATTTAGCCAATATTTGTATCTGTTTTGGTGCCAAAAAAAGATATATTCCAGAATATGATCCTTCTGCACACTTCATTTCACAAATCACAATTTGCTGCCATTTGATTTCCCCTTTTCTGAAAACCTATTGATCTTTTAAATCACATTGTCCAAACTAAGACAATGCTGACGCAAACAATTTTCTTAACGTTATTACATTACACATTCCATTCTTCAAGCTTTCTACTTTCACAGCAGCTTCCTAGCAACCAGCTAAAGAACAGTGCTGATTATTATGTAACTGGCACTGTTCCAGTTTCATCTGTCTGTGTTATTGATTGCTTAGTATCAAGGTTTACATTAATGGTCTCTGTGATCCATGATAGAATTATTCAAAATTTGCCCACTAAACTGTTCCTTTGTATATGTGTGTGTATATATACACATATATATATATATATATATATATTTCTTTTCAAATAAATTCAAGCCATCTTGCTTTCCCCCAAAATACTATTACATTGTTATACAGAGTAAGATTATAATGGCAAAAACTATGTTTTCAGTGCTACTACCCATCCACAGCCATGGTGTGTAGAGCTTTTTGATATATCTTTAATTCTTCATTATTTTCCCCTTTCTAGCAATAATTAAAAAAGATTAATACATAGAAAATTGTGAAAGTATTATTTTTAATAACTACTGTGGGGCAAATCAGATGTCAGACCTATTTCTAATGGATCCAAATGGGTTTTTTCCCCTCAGGTGAAATTGCAAGAACAAGTACATAAAAATCATTTAAGGTTAGGAAACAGTATGATCTCAATTAATCTTGCTATATTATAAATGTTATATAGTAATAATCGCTTTATTATACCACATTGTACACAACCTATATTTCACTTGGCAGTGATCTTTTATTTTTCTATATTTCCCCAAATGTGTTTGCCCTAAATACCTGAAAGTTTGCAGCCATTATCATTTCATCTAAAAATAATGAATTGGCTTTCATTATAATACACAATCTAGTTTCTAAGCAAATCTACTATGGTTAGTTCATGTGAATGATCAATGAATTATTCATTTCTGCCAACAATGCCATTTACAACCCACCTTTAATCACTGAAAACTTGCTTTCTGGCAGAATGATTCATCTTCATAGTTCAGCAACAAAAGTTTATCAAATTTAGGCTATATACTGCCTTTGGTATTCTGCTATGACATTCAGCATATCAGGTAAAATTCAGGGGAAATTTGACTGAGAATTTTTTTTTATAGACCTACATGTTCCTCTACCTCTTATATTTCCTCTTTCCTCCACTAATAAAATGACTATATCACCCAAAATGGTTTTCATAGAGGTTTGTAATCCATACTAAATTTGGTGCACACAAATATGAGAATTTCTAAACATTATATAGAATGCATTATATCTTGAATACTGTAAATATGGGAAATTTAAAAAATAATTACCCAATTCTGCCTTTTCATTTAAGACATCCTTGAAGTTGAGGCCACTGTTGAGAGTTGATTCCCTGTACTTGTGCAGAACCTGCTTCTGTCCATTTTGGCGGAGTTCCTTGACTATGGAAGGCTTCAGAGCCATTGCTTCCAGTCCATATTTCCACTCTGAGAAATCTGACATGGTCCATTTTGCCAAATTTTCCAACTTCACAACTACTTTCTCAGAGGCAGCAATAATCTCATCCTGCAAAGACCAGACATTCGCAGAAACACAAACAAACAAATAAACAAAGGGGTATAAGCAATCAAAAGGGTAGAAACAAACAAAATATATTCAACCCTCCTTCAACTGCCGTTCCAGTAAATGGTCACAAGACACCTAAATATACCCTATGCCAATTGTTTCATACTGTAGGACATTAGTGTGTATATTACCTGTGGCAATTGCTAGTCATTACAGATAGCTGCATTCAGAATAATCCCCCCTCAGGAGAAGCACATTTTCAATAAAAAATTGTTTAGTATTATTAAATGCCAAACAGAATATATGAAATGGACATCAAAATTAGATCAATTCATTCATATTAATTTATTTAGCTGTGAGTAATGCAAGTCAGCTTTCTTATTTACTCTTTAACTGTGCCAGAGATGTCTTGGCAGGAAGAGGCCTATGAAAAATGGTACACACTGTTCAAACAAGTAAAACATAAGATGTCTTAATGGAAGTGTAATGCTGCCCTCTCTAGCTTCAACTAGTATTGGATAGGATGTTTGCCAGAGCAAAAGCACTGCAAGCATGTTGCTGTTTGTTTCTGCTACTGCTGTTTTTCAATTGAATGACACACTCCAACCGGGGGGTGGGGGGGGGGGGGAATGACATCATCTGAGAACACTGAGAAAGGCTATTTTGAAACGCTGCGTTTATACAGACATGCATGTTTGATGCATATTAACTCAGTCAACTACGTACCAAATAAGAGAATGAAAAAAGGAAACTATCCTGAAGACAAGTGCATTAAGTCACTGCAGCATAGGAGCTATTATTCTGGCCTAGAAAGTCTTAGTCAAAATTTCTCAAATATCACAGCCTTAACTCTCAAACCTTATTTTATTAGCTCTCACTTGATGGGGGAGGTGTTTTTGTTGGAAACGTATTGCTTCACACATTGCCAAAGGAGCAAGCAGGTTGCAACCCAAACACTATTCTAGAAAACTTCCTACATATCTCTAGTAAAAAATGACTAAATAGTTCAAATGAAATAAAACGAGTCATTTTATTTAAAATATAGATAATATAGATATTAATATAAAATATAGACCACGTGAGTGGGTCTAGAATACAGTCGAAAGAGAAAAATACGTGATATTTATTACCAAATTATCTGATTATTGTTATCTTAGAACTGTTCAACATAAAAATTCAGTTCAGAAAAATAATATTTTCAACAAGATTTTTGTAATAGCAAAAAACAAAGGATATTCTGTTACTTCATAGTAAAGTACTCCGTATTAATCACGTTAAATTGTAGCCAGCATTTACATAGTTAATCCTACGGTAAAGAACAGCACATCTTTGTTTAATTACACAATCATGCGTAAGAACATGTAACTGCGGTGCTCGCTCCCGTTTAGGTATCGTATCCTGGCCGCATTATCAGCTTCCCCTGTTAATGGATTGTTGCTGGTCGAAAGCAGTTGAAAAGGAAGCAAAAAATACGGTTTACAATATCTTACCGGAGGCTATGTAATCACTTTGTCACCGCACGGTAAACATGGAAACGTGTGTATTAAAAGTGGCAGTTCATATTTTTAAGATATTTTTGCTTACTGACGTCTTTTTGCTTCTTAGTTACGTTTTAAAATACGCCCATGCAGATCTCAGCCAAGACATAAATACATCATTGTAATACTTGTCATTTCTCGGGTATTCATCTAAAGTATGCCAGCCAGATGCCTCGATGTCATTTTACCTATATTTCGTAATTTCCGCCATATTTCAGTGGCAGTGACCTTAATCTTGAAACAGAATGCAACGACATTGAAATAAACTATTTGGCGTGCAAATTAACAAATTACAACAATTTAAAAAAAAAAAAAAAAAAAAAAAAACATAATTTGGGAGTATGTAAGAAAAGTCGGGCACAGACAACCAGTAAACTGAACACATATATACAAAATGCAATTAATGTACTATACCGCTATATTCTTTGTACTGTATATGGTATCTTTAATTACCATCGCAGTCTCAGATTTATGATATATTATTCACCATTCATCATTGCTGATATAGAAAGGATATCTACAATTCACCCTATCTAATATCTAAAGCAACACTCCCCATTATTCTAAGATACAGTAAAATAAGACAATGATATAATACTTGTTATCACCTCTCCGTGACTGACAGCTCTTCCCCGGGGAGTGTCTTCTGGAAGAAAATAAAGTTTAGAGCTCGATAAAAGTTGCTTGGATGTTTTTTCTTCCCACAACAGCTGGAGTTCTGCTATGCAAATTGGGTCTTCTGGTTCACATCTTACAAAGAAAAAGTCGCCAAGGGACAGAATTCTCGGTTTGCCGTTAAGGTGAAATTTAAAGGCTTTGTAGAAAATGCGAGGTCCTTGCAAAGCGCACGGCGAGCCGACCCACTGCGAAAACAATAAAAACACAATATATATCACAAATGACAGCGGTGGCGTTTATCCCATAGCTACACAAAAGACAAAACCTTAACGAATTAAAAAGAAAACAATTATGCTCAGGACACAGTAGACAAGAAAGCGCCGGGAAACGATTTTATGGAATAATAACATACAGTTTCTTACCACTTAAGTTTAGTGATAAGTTTGTGGCATTCGTTTTAAAACACAAAAGTAAATGTACCTGCCCTTTTACACTTGAGATTTATAATTCAAACGACAAAATTATGTTAAAGTATAATATAAATGGAGAGTAGGCAACGATACCTTCAATGAGTTGGGCTCCATCTCGACGTTCTGCATTGATTAAACTCAACATTCTCTCCAAACTTGTTGGCTTGAATGGATTTTCAACGGTCCTGGAAGGATTTTTTTCATCTTAGCTGTCACATCGTCAGTATGAAATCAACACAGCATAGATATCACAGTTAGGCCTACTAAATATATAAAATTACGAACTAGACTTAGTGGGAAATGTAGCATTCGCCATTTAGCCTTAAGTAATATGTTTATTACAAAATATTAATGCTAACTTTCAGTTTCCTAATTATTTGATGTAAAGACTTTTCTCCAGTTTTTTAAAATGCCCCCTTTCTGGGATGCTACTCTTTTATTGTTAAAAGAAAGAAAGACAAATATATTTCCGAACTAATTAATGCATTATATATTTTCTAATTTATCAGAATAATATTTTCAAGTATCCATTTACCGTTATATTTATCTTGCAGGACCTGTGTCTAGAAAGTCATTATGTATAATAGAACATTTAATGTGGCGGCTCTGGGGCGCGCTTGTTTTTCTGAATAAATTTACGGTGGTTAATCTTGATTTTGTAATTAAAAGGTTTAAGGCAATAGTTCAAGGACTGAAACTGCTTAAACGGCATTTTGATATTTCGCCAGTTTAAACGTAGCGTATTAATAGCTACAGCGTGGGCGAGGAGAAAGCGTGTAGCGCAGTAAATACACAGACAAGCATCACAAAATGTAGAAAGGTAACTCTGCCATATTATGCACATATAAATATTTAAAATGGTACAAGTCTAATATATATCAGATTAGCAGGAAGCTATAGACGAACGCCTTGCTATACAAAATGTACGAAATTGATTTTTATATAAAATGTATTGTTAATCTATCCTAACCTATCAATCTTTCAGCTGCATATCTAGTTTATGTTTTGGTTGGTTACAGATTTTCCTCATTAAGTAGTTCCCAAAATAAAATTTCATGCTTAGAAAAAAATGAACACAGCATGTAATGTTCTATATTTGCAAAAACATTATAATTCCATAGAAAATCAAGTATTGTTAACATTTATCTTAAAGCTTTTTTAAAGCACGGTTTAAACCAGAACTATGTAAGCGTCTGAACAGCTTGAATAGATTTTGTTGTTTTGTTCATACTTACATATGAGTGCATATTCAGGAATACACTTACATGTGCTGTGCAATGATCTACTGTATTTTCCCTGCAATGAATATTGTGCAGTGAAGAACAAGGACATTCATGGAATGACAACACTGAGACAAACTTGTGGATACTGCAATACATTTCGCTGATCTATCACTTGATAACTGTCAAGTCAGAGCGCCTCGTCGACATCACAGTATATCTTCTTTGGCGAAGCACCTGGGGAAGAAATGGATGGAATCCATCCCTGGCACGCTTGTGTTGTGAAGTCTTCATATGCTACCTTCATGACCTGAAGATGTGATGATCTGATATTTCACACCTTCCACCCCTAGAGGAAAAAAAATTCCACAGTAAGATTTCGGAAGGTTTGTGTGGGGCCGGTGGGGGGGGGGATGGGATACACAATGAATGCTGGAATTTTACATTGACCTTTATCACTACATGCACATCTTTTGGTTGCTACAGGATTCCAACTTCTCTAGCTAGGAGTGTAGCACAGAGAGCATTGAAGAAAGTAAAGGCCTGTCTTTTTTGTTCGGGTCCAGAACAACATTGCGTCTGCATGCACCATATCTGGTTACAGGTCCAAATTGTGATGTTTCCTGGTCTCTGTCCAAGGATAGCATAACTCAGTACATTTTTGGCTCAACACAGAACCTGCTGCATTTGACTCCTGATGTTAGTGGGGCTTCCCAGTCCTCAGAACTCTGTTAGCATGATTTTCTGGATAAGAGGCAAACCATTTGAGAAAGGCCAATAAGTCTGTGCAGCAAGATGACACAGTCAACTATTGCAAGATGTGCTTAAAGCCAGCAACATAATAATTGTTGCATTTCCATCCTGACAAGATGTTACCAATTTTTTTTCCCAGCAGATTGTGAATGTCCAGATATGTGTTGACTTGGAAGGCCGTAATTGCAATACTCTGGGTGCTTTCAAAAACATTCGGTTTGGCAAATTAAGTTGTTTGTAGTATATGTCCATCTGCCCACCCAGGTTGTTTTCCTGCCATATGCTTTGTGTTTTATTTGCACACGTTTCACGCTCACCTCAACCTCTACTGAATGTTCGGTAAATAAATGGATGGATGGATCCAATATGGATTACAATGTCAAAGTATGATATTTTATCATTCTCATTTGGTTATACTGATCAAACATAAATACTAAAGACCAAAATCCACGCTATAAATCCAGATTTTCATTACATAAGAAACATTTACTGGAAGGTTAATAACATCTACTTTATTATATAATTGGATGTTATAATAATTAAATAAATTCAAATAAAAATTTTAATCAATGAGCAGTTCCTCGCTCTTTCCTCCTACTAGTATATCCAAGTAACTGGAAGAAAACAATAACTACAAAGACAATGGGAATTTGTGCAGAAATGCCAAAAAGACTGAAAATATACATGGAACAGAAACAGCTGTAAGTGATCAAAATGACCTAGTACATTGAAACATTACCAAAAATAAGGCAGCTTTAAAACAAAACCAATTCTTGTAGTATGTCGCCACCCTTTGGGAAGTTACAGAATTGCACGTAATTCTCAATCGTGTAATAGAAGGCCCCTTATGGTCCAAGGACTGTCTGACCCCACTTTCTCAGATATATGTTGCTTTGGATAAAAGAATCTGATAAATAAATTCATGGTTAAATAAATCTCACTATCTACACTACATCATGTTCAATCTGCTGTACTCCATTTTTTTGGGACTATATGTAAGACAATTACAGGAAAGGTTTGCCACTCTTGGTTTGTTTCCTCTCACAAAGACTTCCAATCTCATATTTATACTAAATCCCCCCAGAGGATATATAAACAAAAAATATATAATAGACAGTGCCATCAGTATTCCACACGATAGAGACAAGTTGGCTACCTGGGTCTTACTCTTCAGTCCAACTCATGCCACAGCAACTTGCACAGGGTTTAGGTTTGGGGGACTGTAGAAGCAATAGGCTCTATACCTATCCCCCCCGCCCCCCCCCC
>JAODLC010000065.1:10144411-10155860 GCA_026781145.1 Hippopotamyrus pictus
AGAAGTGGATGGACTGCAAAGGCCAGATAATCTGTCGCAGTATCCCATCTCTTACCTTGCTCACAAGATAATATACATCACCTTGAGGTACGCTTAGGGTCATTATCTCGTTAAAAAAACAAATGATTTTCAGTAGGTGTATCCAGACTTTTGACTGGTACTCTACATTTAGGATGTGATTATGTGAACATACAGTACATAACATACAAGCAAGGAAAGACTGGGGCTCAGTCAGCACCCATTGTCCTGGAAAGAGTTGCAGTTAAGGGTCTTGCTCAGTGGTCTGATAGGCATATGATTACTTCCCCAGCAACAGAATTGGATCGCTCCGTGGCTTTCCAGTTACGGGCAGAGACACTTACATTAACCTTCTGAGCTATACCCCATGAATTCAGTCGGGCTAATTCGCATCCTTGCCTAGTATGTTGCGTGCATGTGTAGCCCAGCCAATCCGGGGTGTACTCCTGCCTTATCATGTGCTACCTGGGGTTAGGCTTTAGGTCCACTGTGATGCTGACCGGCAATAGTGGTTAGAATGGATGAAGACAAATTCATCGTAAACAAAAAAACACAACCGTACTTTGCCAGTGTGAATAAGTTTTATTTTGTTATAAACAAATTGTGGGTGGCATGGTGGTGCAGTGGTTAGCACTGTTGCCTCACACCTCTGGGACCCGGGTTCGAATCTCTGCCTGGTCATATGTGTGTGGAGTTTGCATGTTCTCCCTGTGTTGTGGGGTTTTCACCGGGTACTCTGGTTTCCCCCCACAGTCCAAAGACATGCTGAGGTGGATTGGAGTTCCTAAAATGCCTATAGGTGTAAATGGTGTGTGAGTGTGCCCTGCAATAGACTGGCCCCCTGTCCAGGGTTGTTCCCTGCCACGTGCCTGTTGTTTTTGGGATAGGCTCCGGACCCCCCGTGACCCAGTAGGATAAGCGGGTTGGAAACTGGATGGATGGAAAAACAAATTGTCATGTTGCGTTATTACATTAATTTTTGAGTAAATGTTGTAATATACAGACTAAGGTAAAGACTACAGATTAAGACAATATAAATGTTAATGAGAAAAGAGGTGAAGCATGTTTGACCCATTTTTGTAATGTTATATACGAGTATATTGAACCTAACTGAGTATGACAGAAAAATTTGATGAAAAATGCAACCTTCCAGCTGGGATTTAGTATAACTTTGGTTTTTATGCCAATAATATGACTATATAAAGCGATAAGTCTGTGTAGTAAGTTCTAAAGTACTCAGAGATTTTCACACATCATTACGTTGTCTATCTTAGGAAATGCGATCAACTTTCGTACACAACTACCGAAGTCAAAGGAGGAGCTTGTGTTTGCAGGCTGGCCGATATGCATAATTTGCCGAATTCCTCTGCATCCGGAGTTGTACTTTAACAGCTATAACAGTGCTGGCTCCCTGCACGAAAAAGTTTCAAAGTTTAAGGGGAGGACAATGGCTTTAGTAAAGTTTATATGCGCGATTATTACCCGATTTTTGTTCATCCTTGTAGCATTTTTGGGGGTATTTGGAGTTACATGGGTTAAAAAAGATCCTCATTATTGGTTACTGACCCTTCTCTTCCTTCCTCTCATTTTCGAAATGTTCGTAACTTTAAAAATACGAAAAGGCGAAGACTACAAGTGGTAAGTTGAGATTATAGCCTGTTTGAGATATAAGCTTCTCGTCATATCCCCCCCCCCCCCCCTCCCCAAATCGTCGCATTCAACAATAAACTGACTGTTTTAGTAGATTTGGGAAAAATTTTGTTTTAAACTTGACTTGCGTATTCATGTGAGATTAATTATAGTTTCACGAGAAATCACGTAATTGCACGTTATATTAAATTGTAGTCCGACTTCCACAAATCCGTCATCATTAACATCGTTATTGTATATCTAAAATAGGTTCTCGCCAGCCATCTTGCTGTTCCTCATCAGCATCATACCCTCCATATGGATTTTGGAACTTTACCATCAAGAAAATAAATTAAATTCTCCAAAGGTTGGTGTTTTTCATAAAATAAAATTAAGGTCTACCGTTTTGATACTGTACGTAAAATGTAATTACCGTAGGTAGTTTTAAAAAATCTTGTACATGGAAATGTTTTTTTTTTTAATACAAAATATCTAAAAAATTTGTTAATTTAATTAACTTTGACTTATCCCTTTAAGTTTTCTGTAACTGATGATTTTTTTTCTAATTCTTCTAGTGTAAGAACCTGGATTCACTGGAAAACGTAATGAGCATTTTAAATATTACTATGCGCAATCAGACACTTACGGTAAGAAATGAAGTTGTACCCAGCAAACAAGGGACATCCAGAGGACATTTGGGGACGTCCTTAGGACATCCGTGTTACTATGAACAATAAAGAGATCCTTCAAAAGCAAGTTGTTGTGACAGCTTCCAGGAATAGCATTTTAAATAAATAATTTTATCTGAAGCACTTCTTTTTATTAATGTTCCATCAGGATCTCCAGAAGTCGTCTTCAAAAAGAGGATGTCCTAAGGACAACCTAAGGACGTCTTGCAGTTTGCTGGGTATATGTTGCCCAGTTGTGCTTTATTTGTTTCCATCCATCCATCCATCCATCCATCTAATCAATGGGCAATTTAGAAACACCAGTTAGCCTAACTGCACATCTTTTAAGTCCAGAGAGTGGGGGTGGGACTCAAACTCCCAACCCTGGAGGTGTCATTAATTATTATTATTATTATTATTATTATTATTATTATTATTATTATTATTATTATACTTCACTTAACTGAATTATAAAGTCATTAAAGTCAACAGGCATTTAATCAGAAAACCAAAACACAGCTTAAAATCCATAATCTCTGTGAAGAAAGGGTCAAATCCAGGAAATCCTGAAATACTAGGGCAGACCAAAGTCATGGTCAGGAAGCCGAAACAGGCTGAAGAGACGGGAGACAATACAGACAACACATATTATACCTCTCAACGGGTCTGGTAAGAGGAAGTGTTTATGTAGATGACAGCTAGACTATAACGAAACCAATTCGTTTCAATATTCATGTGGAACCCAGTAACAAAAATAGAATCTTGAGGATGTCTAGTGTGATTAATATAAAAATTGAGGAAGTTTGGGAAATACTGCATTGTTACTACATTTTCTTTTAATTTATTTTTATTTTATTTTAATTGTCAGTTTATTTTAATTTCACTAAGAATTCACCATAGGTATATTTAGATGAAAATAAAGCCGTGATGATCAGTTAATATTGAAACCTTTGTTCTCTGTCTCATGCTGGTTGCAGGAACTTGACGCACTTCTGTCTAAAGTGTGTGTCAATGACTGGATTCTTGCGCTTCACCAAATCCTGCTCATCCTCCTGATTGTGGGAAAGTGGCTGCTGCCTAAAGGAGATAGCGTCACCAGAGACGGGCTCTCACAGCTCCTGCTCATTTTCGTCGGTGTAGCTGCAGACATACTGGAGTTTACAAGCGAGACACTGTCAGATGTGAAGTGAGTAACATACCAAGTTTAAAAAAGATATAAAAGAACCTCCTAAATCAAAGTATGATGACCAGCCTGTTATTCACATGTTCTCGATACTCATACTGAGCTTTTTAAGTAATTCTGCATAAGACAAATATGAGTATTAAAACAATGTTACTAATTTGCTTTTATATTGCTATATTTATGACAGAGAAGTTGCAGTTCTGTAAAGTTCGGTAAAGAAATTTGTATGCTATGTGAGTCACTATTGTACTAAGTACCCTTTATTGTATGGTAAACCAAGTTTACTGATAAATATTTTAAAATTCAAAGAAAATAGGAATCGCCAAAAGAGAATGAACTCTGTTGTGCTTGAAATAATGGCAAACATAATGAAATAACTCATATAGTTTTCTACAGCAACCTTACCTCTGGCCAATCAGCACTCTCTTAAATTTGTTTTTGACAGGGAAAGTAGGCCTCAGTTTGTGTACGTAATACTTGGTGTGTGGACTTGGAGTATGTTACAGTTTCCTTTCCATGTGACAGGTAAGTCTCAAGCATATTAAAATTCTTTAATGAACATTTTTTAAATGTATCAACATTTAAAACACAGATATGATTTCATATTTTATTATGGGATACCATTACCATTGCCTCCAAATCTCAGTGCCTTCTCTAATAAATTATAACAAAAATCATTAGAATCCACAGAATCAAATACCCATATGAAAACACTGTTCTAGCCTTCACATTTTTCAGCAGCAAAATATGTGTATATGTTAAATTTGGAGAACTGAACAAACAACTTAATTTCCTTTTTGCCAAGGCAACATTGTTAAGAAACAATAGGCATCACTTTCACTGAAAATATTCATTGTGTGTTTATGTTTGTTTGTGTGTGTATGTGTGTGTAATGTCTATGTTTAGTGGTGATCCCTCGTTCAGCAGACACTACTGAAGGTCAAAGCAAGTCCTGCCTTAGAAGACACGTCAGTGACATCTGGGGCATAACTGAAAGTGTGTTAACCCAAGATGGTCCCTTCCTTGTAGTTAGACTGCTGGTTATGATCAAATACAAAGTGTTCCACCAAATGTTGGTGTTCTTTACTGTTAAAAATTTCCTTGTTGTTATTCTCAATTTTTACCGCCTGTATGCTATTATGTCAGAATAGGTAGAAATCTCGGAAAAAGACCCTGTGTAGGAAGGATTGTGGTGTAATAATATTGTATTTGACATCTTAATATATAGACACTCCTCTACTTACGAATGAGATATATTCTGAACGGCCGTTCATAACTTGAAATGTTCGTAAGTCGTTACTCAACATCATTTTAAGGATATACACAAGTACTAAGAACTAGGATGCTGGGAGTACGCACGCTACACTGCTGTGCGGTGGGAGTAGTGGCCAGAAGTCGTACTAGGCGGAATTGGCGCGCAGAAAAAAAAATTGATGTTGCGGACCGGAAACGGGAACCCAATGTACACAATTTGGACTTGCAGTCCTCTTCATTCGTATGTCTGAAAGTTCGTAAGTTGAAAGTTCGTAAGTAGAGGAACATCTTGTATTATATATTGTGCAATATATTATACCTTAATATGTTGCAAATGTTATCAAATTGAAATTTTTAGAACATATACATTTACATTTATATTTGCATTTACATATTCTGCAGTAACTTCCTGGGAAAGGTACTAGGCTGGATGTGACCTTAACCTAGAATTTATGTAAATTATATTTTACATTCCGAACCTGTCAGAATTATATTTCAAGGTAAATATGTGCATGTCTTACATTTTTCCAAAATGATGATACAAAACATAAAACAGTTTAGATGTACACTTACTGTGTAATATGCATCATCATTGTTGAATACAGAATTTTTTTTTTTATAAAAATAGTAATTATACTGTTATATTTCCAGTATTTTTTTTTTAGTTATTTGCCCAAAATATAAATAGTAATGGGGTAATAAACAAATTTATGAAGCAATTTCAACGGACCATGCACATTATATAATGATTATAAAATGAGTTATTAATCATTAATATGAATTATTAATCCAGGGACCACGTAGAAAAAAACATTTCACTACACTAATATATTGTTTTTGTATATGTGACAAGTAACACTTGAATCAATGATTGCTGTTAACAGTGCAATTAATAAACAATCCCAAATGTAAACTTCAGCTGTCTAACTGACATACCGGTTTCATTGTAAGGTCATAGGATGATGACCAAGATCTGTATAGGAACTGTAACCTAAACTCGAGACACAATTGTCACGTAGCTGAGCTTTGTAGAACAGCCTACTAACACAGATAAAGATGCAATTTTGTTCAGTTGATTTATTCCAAATTTTATTTTTTACTTTCGCGCTTACCCATTTCCTTGGTTCTGACATCAATGGTTTAGCTTGCATACACACTATAGTACAGTCACATGAAAAAATTAGATCTTTCAAATTAAATTTGTAGATAAAGGTGATGTAATTGCATCACCTATGCAATGACAAGAAACAAATTCACTTATTTAACAAAGGAAATGAGCTAAGATGCAAATTCCTACTGAGGAAAAAGTCAGGACACCCTCTGCCCTAATAGGTAGTATTTCCCCTTTTACCTGAAATAATCTCAATGAGACACTTACAATATTCCTATCAATCTCTGATATTGACTGACAGAAAGTTTTTCCCAGGGAAAGTTTTGTTCCCGGTGATATCCCCGCTGAACCCATCCTGATCGCAGCCGAGCTCCTCAGGCTTGACCGGGCTACTGCAGAGTTTTCAGAGCTTGTCGCACCCGATCTAAAGCTACAGGCTGAGCCCCCCGCGGCGGGCCAGACAATGTCCCCAGCTCTTGGCTGGTGTCATCTCTGGAGCAGGTACCTTGACCTGCTCGAAGACCCAAGGAACAGGCCATCTGGTGCTGGTGTGTGGATTTGCTCAGCTGGGGGGTGGTTGTTGGAGATTGCCCTGGGAGCCGATGCCAGAGAGGTGGAGCTGATTGAGCAACACTTGCACACTGCTCAGATCCTGGTGAGAGTGTCACCTGCAGTGTAGACACCCAACCTGGAGAGGCCCACTCAGCCTGTGACTACACCATCCTCCCCCAGTGAGTCTCTGTCACTTAGCACTCAATCCCTGCTCACCAGCGCTTCCGACCTAGAAGACGACTTCCCCAACGAATCCCGGTTCAGCCCCACTCACCACCAGACACCTTGTAGGATCTGGCTCTGTCTCCTGGTCCCTAACCAGCACCCGCTTCACTTACCGGGGTCACCCAGATGCCCTCTTCATTGTCCCTAGATGTCCCATTTGTGCCTATCCCACTAGCACCTTCATCGGTTCCTGTTGGCCCACCAGTGCCTATGGTCACGCTGGCATCTGCTTCATCTCCAGTCAGTGCCCTGGTGTCTGTCCTGTCCCATGCAGGTCACTGCCTGCCGATCCCCGGGCCACCTCCAGCCTGAAGAGGAGAGACCCAAGTGAGACCCAGCCAGGGGTCTTCAGTGGAACCCTCTTAGCCCAGTCCGGAGCTCCGTTTCAGGGACCCTCTTGCCATCTCAAGTCCCAGAACGGTTAGCATAGTAAACAGGCCCAGGAAAGGAGCAGGCAGGGTCTCTGTCCAGGAGGGGATAACGAGGACACACCGTCCAGGCTAACCTCATAGACCCTGATCCACAGGGACCTGATGGCGCCCGCCTTCAGGAAAAAACCCACTGCACTCTCTAGCTCCAGCCCAACAACGCCCCCTGTTCCCTGTCCTGCAGGTCCTCACTACCCTGCCGTCCAGGTGGCACCTCTTTCACCCTGTCTTGCAGGTCCCCGGCACCCTTCAGTCCTGCAGTCCCAGCAGCACCCACTGTTCCTGGTCCTGCAGGCCTCTCAACCCCTTCAGGCCCTGACCCTGCAGCTTCCATAGCCCTGCAGTCCTGGCAATCCCCTCCTGTCCTGCTGGCCCCTCAACACCAGGGGTGGGCAATCTTATCCAGAAAGGGCCACTATCTATGCGGGTTTTCGCTGCAACTCCCTAATTAAATTACTAATTAGAGGACTGCTTGGCTGAAGAGTCCTCATAGCTGGGTTTGAACAACTGACCTACAGGTTATCTCAAAAACCTGCAAACACACCAGCCCTTTTGCAGATAAGATTGCCCACCACTGCTCTACAACCTCTTTCCCCTGTCCTGTAGGTCCCCCAGTGTCACCTGACCATGCAGTTCCCTCAGAGTCCCCCAGTCCCATTGACCCGCCAAGGCCCAGGAGGGCCCACAGACTTGGGTTGGCATTTTCAAAAGCAAGAGGACCAAAACAAAATAAGGACCATTTTTCCTTCCCCTGCAGCCCTACCTGGTGTCTCCGACTTGGGTGTCCCTCCACCTGTCCATCATGTTCCTGTCTCAGTTTGCCTGGCCTGTTGTCCCTGCTACCCCTAGCTCTGCCTGTGTCCATTTCCTGGCCCTGGTAGTGCCCTGTCTTGTCCACCCGGTGTCTCGTCTCATGTTGTCACTTGTCTGTGGCCCTGCCCTGATGTGTGTTACGACCTTGGCTCAAAAGGCCGCACATAAACCCAGATACAGGACATTCAGTCCCAAAAGATGACCTCAACATACAGCTTAAAGTGTCTCAATTTATTTTGACCCATGAACATTAGAAAAGGGATGTGGCCAAAACAACAAACAGAACCCCAAATGCTAACTGAAACAAAATAAGCCACTAACTAACCTATTTTCAAAACAAACATCGAAAGAAAAGACACAAACCTACCTCTATCTCCCTAACTAACAAAAAACACAGGCACAAAATCCCCCCCCACCCGAAAACAAAGGCCCCCTTTTCCTACGAGATCTATCCTTGGTACATATGGCTGTATGCTCAGTGTGAGTTCTTCTACCTGAGAGCTTAATATAATAAAGATAACCCAGTAAAACAAATACCAGCGGCAACATGCCCAAACATATTAGGGCCAAACACCAACAAACAGCCTAACCCAAGTCAAACACAGAGTCCTCCCCCTCCATTCTCGAGATCTTCCCTTCCTCTTTCTTATATCTTATACCGCCTTATACCGCCCCTACAGGCCAATTGGTCCATAGCACCATCCACAGGCCCTGGGGGGGAGGGAGAGAGAGAGAGAGAGAGAGAGAGAGAGAGAGAGAGGACGAGAGAGAGCGAGAGAGAGAGAGCATGCAAAGTGCATGAACAACAGCCATCACAGTGTGTCATGCATGCTGTCCTCCTGGTTGTCCCAGTCCAGCTGGCATCTTGTCCCCCAGACTGCCCCTGCCTACCCTGATCTGTCTTGTCCCCTAGTGGTGTTCTCTGGGCACTTGTCTTGCGGTATTGCCCATCTGGTGTTTTGTTCTGCCCTGTTCAACTGTCTCCCATCTTGTCTCCCAGTGCATGTATAGCCTGTTGTGTTGCCTGCTGTCCCTAGTCCTGCCCATCCTCACTGTGTCCCTGGTGTGCTGTGCTTTGTTCTGCTGTGCTGTCTAGTCCAGTGTCCCTGTTGTTCTTTACCCTGTTTGATCCCTGCAGGCCGAGGCAGGGTTACAGATTTAAAAGCTATTACACGTTCTTACAAACAGTCCACATATCTAAGTTACTCTCAAAACGCGGGAAGGAAAGGGAAGTGAGTGTTACAAAAATAATGCTATTCCCTATGGATATCCTGGATGATTGTTTTCAAATCAACTTAGGAGATCACTTTCCTACCCATAAATTGAGCATTGTGTAGCAAACAAGACATGCAAACATTAATCTGAACTCAAAATTCAATTGTATCAAATGTTTGCAAGTAATGTTTTTATCCCTTGACTGACAGAATTGAACATTATGCAAAAAACCCACACGTGTACAAAAATAGCCATCTGCCCAGAGTCATTGCCTTGTATGAAAGCCTATGGCAGTAATTGTGGCTGTGAGCCTTGCATGTGCATGAACTTTGCATTTTTATTAGATTTAGTTTTTTTTTCCCATTACTTCCTACAGAACTATGTGAAGAATGCCAAGACTACAAAATCCTCTTTTACTGTCTCTGGGTCGGTCACATGGTTTTTAACACATTATCATCATCACTTAATGTTGACCATTATTTGTCCCACAGAGGCCTCAGTGTTTGTATTTGGAAAATGTTTCATACTCTAAGAACTGCAATGCAGTGTCAACATTGTAACTGGTCAGTTGGTCACCTCTTTAACAAATGCTCATCTCAGCTTCAAAGTTGGAGTTTTTTTCTATAGCAAGAAGACACTGGGCTGGTAATGCAGACGTAAATTTTATTATATATTAATAATCATTAATTTCAAAAACTGCTTAAATATGCAAAGCAAATTCTTTATTTTTCCTGTATAGTCCTGGCCGAAAGTTTTGAGAATGACACAAATATTGTTTTACACAAAGTTTGCTGTTTCAGTGTTTATAGATCTTTTTGTCAGATGTTTCTATCGTATACTGAAGTATAATTACACGCATTTCATAAGTGGCAAAGACTTTTACTGACAATTCCATTAAGTTTATGCAAAGAGTTAATATTTGCAGTGTTGGTCCTTCTTTTTCAAGACCCTGTAATTGGCCCTGGCTGCTGTCAATCAACTTCTGGGCCGAATCCTGATTGATGGCACCCCATTCTTGCATAATCACTGCTTGGAGTATTTTGATGTTTTGTTCCCCTGAGCCACTTAGTTATCACTTTGCCTTATAGCATGCTGCTGCATCGTGCTGGAAAAAACATTATTCATCACCAAACTGTTCTTGGATGGTTGGGAGAAGTTGCTCTCAGAGGATATTTTGGTACCATTCTACAGTATATCCATGGCTGTGTTTTTAGGGAAAAAATTGTGAGTGAGCCCACTCCCTCGGCTGGGAAGCAACTCCACGGTCTCAGGATGCTTTACTGTTCGCATGACACAGGACTGATGGTAGCGCTCACCTATTCTTCTCTGGACAAACTTTTTTCCGGATGCCCTAAACAATCGGAAAGGGGATTCATCAGAGAAAATGATTTTACCCAAGTCCTCAGCGGTCCAGTCCCTGTACCTTTTGCAGAATATCAGTCTGTCCCTGACGTTCTTCTTAGAGAGAAGTGGTTTCCTTGCTGCCCTTCTTGACGCCAGGCCATCCTCCAAAATTCTTCGCCTCACTGTGCATGCAGATGCGCTCAGACCTGCCTGCTGCCATTCCTGAGCAAGCTCTGCACTGGAGGGGCTTCAATCCTGCGGCTGAATCAACTTGATCCGATAAATGGTTGATTTAGGTGCAATCTTACTAGCAGCAATATTCTTGACTGTGAAGGCCCTTTTCATGCAAAGCAATAATGACCTAAGTCTACACTTAGGTAGTCCACTAAGGCTCGATCTGGAAGGGAGGCCTACACAACACTGAACAGCAAGTGCCAGTGGCTGGCTGTTTGTACAGCAAGAAGAGCACATTAAATGCTGCCGGTTTTTCACATTGCACCATTATGCATACACAGACAAAACAATGTTTATAGTGAATAATATGTTTGTTATTTAAGAAACATAGAATGGTAATCATTCAAAACTCTTTTAAATAGCTTTGTACCAGGCAAAATTATGCTTTTATATACCCATCACTCTTTATCTTACAACCTCTTATCTTATTCAGGGTCACAGAGGATTCCACTATCTATTTGTACATGATAAATGTTACATCCCCTTGAATAGCTTTGTGAGGTGGTTGCATAGCTACTTTGTCTTTGTTTCGCTCTCTGTTTTTTTCCTTCTCTCTCTCTTCTCTCTGGGCTATTTCCCCATTTGATTGGTCTATGCTCCTGTCCATCAACTCGCTCATCCAATCAACACCCTTTTCATAATATATTAAGGTCTTTGACACCCATCGTTGAAAACAGGGCAGTGATTTTGTAAAAGTTTTCCTGGGGCCTGTTTCACAAAGCAGGGTTACTTGCTTAGCCAGGTAACTTGCCAGATTTAAGGTAGTCTGGGCTAA
>JAODLC010000065.1:10165848-10179349 GCA_026781145.1 Hippopotamyrus pictus
CAAGCAACTTGAGGAGGTGGGACCAAGATATTAGATTGGTTGGTCCCACCTCCTCAAGTTGCTTGGACCCACCTCCTCTACAATCTGATTGGTTGTCTCTCTAAATCAACCATTTTTCATTCTGCCCTCAGGACATACTTGTGTTAGTAGTAGTCCCTGCTGATGTTTGCACATATATTTGAATTGTATGGCTACCATCCCAAGGACGTGTGGGAACTCAGCTGACCTTGGATCCCCACAGGGGATTCCTCAGAGGCTTTGCTTCCCTTACCCGACCATCTTAAGGGATTTTTATTTCTCTCCCTATATTAAAAACACTCACCCAAGGCAAATTTTGGGTATATCTCCATACATGTCAGTAAGTGTAAAGCTAACATTGTTACTTAAATTAAGGGAGCATTTTTGGATTGCTCTTTCACACTTCCTAAGCCCAGGACTAAAGCCTGTGAACTTTGCAGATTAACACCTTTCATCCATTTCAGGTACTCAGTTCTCCTCAATTGATCCATTAACAGTTATTTTCTTCAGCTAATCGTACCACCTTCAGATTGTCATCTTCTTGCTTTTAAAATATAACTTTTTGTATTTTTTTCACTTCAAAGTTGTACCATACTTCTAAATTTGCAGTGTGGTTAAAAAGGTTTCTGTAGAGAACAAGCTGAGTGATCACTGAGAACTGACAATCTGCCAAAAGTTCACTTAGACGAATAAAGATTGTGTCCACTGTATAGTAATTAAAATGGACGGAAATTAATGTGCTTTTAAGGTGTCTCCTCTTCTGGAAGATGCCACCTAACAATCTGAAGATTGCTAGTATGAATCAAGTTAGCAAAAGCTACTTCAGTTGGCATCAAGTATCTAATATACTCAATAGCACAGTAATGCAGTTTTGATTTTTTTTTTTTTTTTGCTGAAGTCTGTGACTTTGCTGCACAATGAATGACAACTCGATATAAATTCCTGGTCTCTGATTTCTTGCTCTTACACCCTTGCTTTGTCTTGTTTCCTGCCTTCCACTTAACCCCCATTAACTGTCCTCTCCAGTTATTCCACATCTGGTTTTCTCCATAGCTGGGTACAGCCTTTCACACTCTCTGTGAGTGTTAGCTGGACTCTAGAACCAAGTCTTGGTGACCATTTATAATTTGTTATTTCTATCATTTTTGCCGTTTTAATTTACCGGGAGTCCTCGGGTTACGACTCAGTTCTATTCCTACGACAGTGATGTCGAAACACACCCTTTTTCTGGTAAGCATACTGGGTGACGCCAACTTTCTCACTCATAAGCAGCATTACTGCGTATTCTTCCACCGCACACAACCAAACTAGTTCGCTCACATAGTCCGTAAATACGATGCTAACAACGTAAGCTGAAACGCTCATGTCTCAATTTTTAAAAGTTTTTATGGGAGCGAGCGTCGTAAGCTCGAAAAGCCGTATGTCGAGACATTGTAACCCGAGGACTTTGAGATCTGGTCCATTCCTCAGTAACATTAAATACATTTCAGAAATCAAAATTGTTGCTTAACATTTCACAGCATCAAGGATTCAATGAACAATTCAGCTTAGAAAAGGAAAGTTTTAGGGGTGGAATTGTCCACCATCCAAAAGACATTTAATTAACAGTAGGCCAGAGATCAAAGGCATCTCACTGATGACATGTAAAGTTGAAAGGAGGCTGACATAAACTGAACAAATCATAAGAAAGTTGACAATTACTTATCAGTAGATCACTGGTGCTGAAATAACCATTGTGAGAACGTATGGAGCACCCCACTGGCTGATGCTACGCTTGCTAACCAGGAATCTTTAGTCCTTTGGTTTCAACAATAATGTCTGGTGACGCACATTCATTATCCATCTCCACTGTAGTGGTAGGGCATTTTCTGGGCTATAGAAATATTCCTTGCACTGTCAGAGTAGTTTATGGCTCTGTGAGATAGGAGTATAGAGACCCGTGATCAGAAGGAGTTCAAATCCTGTGGCTGCTCGATCAATATCAGTATTTGGCCCTTGAACAAGACCTTTGATTCCCATTGCTCCTTGAGCACTTTATGACCCTTCTCTCAGATCCCCTCATGGATGAAAGCATGTGATGTCAACTTATTTTCATCTATTTTTCCACCTAATTCTCATATCCTCTTGTGATTTGTGTTGCGTAACTCTCAACTGTCTATAAGCACATTCTCGAATTTAGGTCCTCTCTCACACTCAAAACTCCTTGGCATCCAGTTTTATTCACTTGCAAAATTTAGTTCATACACCCTGTCTGGTTCCAGTTACCTCCCTATGTAGTGTTTAGTCATGCCGTCTCTTTGTTACATTTGCATTTCAAATGTAGGGAGCACAGAGTCAGGTTTAGAAATGGTTTCAAAATCCTGCTACTCAGCTATAAGGCACTGCATGGGCAAGTATCGCCATATTTAAGAAATAAATGTTGAATATTTATAAGCTCGGCTACACTGTTCATTAATCTCAGACCTTGTAATACCAAAAGTAAAAATAAAACTACTGTACTGATGGTGGTGAGGCCTTCTGCTATAGGGCCCTCACGTTGTGGAATATCTTGCCAGCAGTTGTATAGGAGGCCCCTGTAGTCTCAGTCTTCAAATCGGTGTACAATAAATAATGCATTGATGGTGCATTGTATGTTGCACTTTGTCATGATACTGTTTTTAGAGCTCCATTGTCATTATATTAATGTCCTATTATGTTCCCCCATCTCCTGCACTTTCTCACAGGTGTCCTCTCACACTCAGCACTCCCGAGGATCCACTTTCGTTCACTGGCAAAATGTATGACCTACACCCAGACTGCTGGTTTCAGTTCCATTTCTATGTAGTGTTAGTCATATGCCCTAACCCCCACCCCACACACACACACACACACATTAAACATCAAATTCAGACAATTACCGAGAAGATGTTGAGTGACTTGGCATGTTTCGTACTTAGCCAAAGCTTAACAAGAATCATGTAGTTCTTGTTTGCAGTAAATCTCAGATTCTTCATTCCAGGTTTGACTATGTCAAAAATGCCCATTCATCAAAACTATGCAACGGACTGAGGTGCTGTTTTAACATGGCACAAAACACTTATCCAGAAACCACTGAAACGCTGCATTAGTGACTCACTGGAGACCAGGAACGCAAAACCAGTGTCTGAGCTTTTGGGTTCTAGCAATAGTGGTTGGGTTCTGTACCTCTCAGATGTCCTTACATTCAGAATGTAAATCAATGATCAAACACAACAGAAATGGACCATCGTAATGTGTAAGCAGGTGCACTGACTGGTTTTTGTGGTGTACTGTTCAATGCCTCAGATGTGTTAGTTTCATTGTTTTTGCCTGGCTAACAAATTTAGCTTCTCGCCAATAGTTTAATTCCTGTGACTCCTAATTAATTGCTATGCAGTCGTGCTAGGGCTGCTTCTTTGTGTCATGATGGAACTAAATCTCTGGAAACCCAAGTCCATCCTGACAGCTGATGTCAGTAGTGAAAAGGTTTAAGATCATCAGACTTCATAGTGTTGGGCCAACTTTGTAATGCATGCTGACAAAATTCATATGACAGTGTCTGTACTAGTTACTGTCCAGGAATTACTGGTGAAGCATTTAGGAAGTTAACCAACATCATTACCTCCAGAGGCCTAGGCATTGCCATTGGGCTTAATGATAATGGAATACGACTGAGAGCATTGAGAATGTCAATGCCAAGGAAAGACTTGAAAGTAAGCTGACAAAATCACTGCCCATCAGTAGATTCTGTTAGAGAGAATTGGTGGAATAGCCTTGAATTTACGCCAGAAACCTGACTCCATTGTGCAAAATCCAGAGGCCTCCTGTGATTTCATTTCCTCAGCTTTGTAGATCATCTGTGCAGCTGCCAGATGTTCTCTGATGAAGGAGGCAAAATGACTGAAGCTGTGAGAGAAAGGGAAGAGGCCAGTTATGGCTTCTCAGTATCCTTTGATACAATGTGAAAGTAGATGGCCAGCCTAACTTAACCAGAGTGAAAGTAAACATAAGTAATGCATTTATATTTATGGCATTGATTCAATTCATGTTCTAGGTAATCATCATATGACCTTATAATGAAACTGAAATGTCATGCTGTTAGCAGACAGTTGCAGTCTACTTTTGGCCTTGTTTATTAATTGCAGTGACAGCAATCCTTTATGTCACATGCACAAACATACCCTACAGTATATAGGTGTGTAGTGAGATGTTCAAAAACAATATGAAAAGATGTCAAACCAAAGATGCCTCAACTAGGTCCAGATAGGTCCATCCTACCTGCTCCAACCAAATTGATACTACGACATTTGCCATTTTCCATTGCTTTCAGTAAATACAAGTCAAATCTTTTTCTTGAATTGTTCTCAAATCTTACTCGTCACAGCAATTGTCCCTGAGTTAGCATTTTGTCTAGAAGTTCCCTGATCTCTCACCTCTCAACCTACAGTAGAGCATACGTTTTCCATTTGGACCTTTGTTTGCTGTATAACACTGATTCTGAATTATATGCAACACAGTCCTGGCCGTCTTTTAGAGTCCTCTTGTTTCCTTTGGCCATAAACAGAAAAAGACATCTAAGAATTGCAAAGTGGTTTAGATGGATCATTCACCCTAGAAGTTAAGTGTGACTGACGATTATTTTGAAAATATAATTAATTAACAAACCAATATGTTTTTTTTTCATATTGCGTTTGGTATGTTTATTTTTATTGTTACATTTTTTGTACAGCACTTTGTGACTTGTCTGCGAAAAGTGCTTTATAAATAAATTTACTTTTGGGATTGTTTATTAATTGCAGTGTTAGCAGCAATTATTGAAGTTTTATTTGTCACACATACAAACAAACACTATATATTTGTGTAGTGAAATGTTTTTCCACTTGTTCCCTGGATTAAAATAAATCATTCTTATAATGTTATAAGTATTGTATAATGTGCATGGTCTATTGAAATTGCTTGAGAAATTTATTAGCCATATTACTTTTGGCAAATAACTGAAATGAATACAGAAACTGTAATCATACTTAGAGTACCTCATTATTTTAATTTCTTTTTTTGTGTATTCAACAATGATTATGCATACCACACAGTACAAACAATATTCCCTTGAAATACACTGTTTTATTATGTTTTGTATAATTATCATTTTAGGAAAAAGAAAGACACGCACATACTTACCTTGACAATAATTTTGACAGGAGAATATATTTCTGAATGTAAAATATAATTTACATAAATTCGATCAAAACATACTTAAAAAAAAAACTCAATTTTTTTTTTTTTTTAGATTTTTTTTATTTATCAATATTACATTCCACCCTTCTGTCCTTTTTCTATCATCTCCTCATCCAGGAGGAGATGATAAGGTCAGATCAAGCCTAGTACCTATCCCAGGAAATATCTGACAAATATGCAAATGCAAATATGTTCCAAAAATTTCAAGTTGATGACATTTGCAACATGTTAATGTATAATATATTACATAATATGTAATATATTAAGATGTCCAATACAATATTATTACACCATCCTTCCTACACAGGGTCTTTTTCCGAGATTTCTACCTATTCTGACAAAATAACGTATAAGCGGTAAAAACTGAGGATAATAACAAGGAAGTTTTTAACAGTAAAGAACACCAACTTTCTGTGGAACGCTTTGTGATTGATCATGAGCAGCAGTCTAACCACAAGGAAGGGACCATCGTGGGCTAACACACTTTCAGTTATGCCCCAGATGTCACTGAAGTGTCTTCTAAGGCAGGACTCGCTTTGATCTTCATTAGCGTCTGCTGAACCAGGGTTCACCACTAAACATAGACATTACAAGCATGCAGACACACACACACAGACAAACATAAACACACAATGAATATTTTCAGTGAAAGTGATGCCTATTGTTTCTTAACAATGTTGCCTTGACAAAAAGGAAATTAAATTAAGTTGCTTGTTCAGTTCTCCAAATTTAACATATACACATATTTTATTCAAGAAGAATGTGTATGGTAGAACAGTGTAGTCATATGGGCATTTGATTCTGTGGATTCTAATGTTTCTGTTATAATTTATTAGAGAAGGCATTGAGATTTGGGGGCAATATTATCCCATAAGAATTTGATAAAGTTTTATAATTAAGTATACCTCATTCAAAAAATCCAAAGTCATATGTGTGTTTTAAATGTTATTAAGATACATTTAAAATATTTCGTTAAAGAAAATTTCAATATGCTTGAGACTTACCTGTCACATGGAAAGGAAATTGTAACATACTCCAAGTCCACACACCAAGTATTACGTACACAAATTCAGGCCTACTTTCCCTGTCAAAAACAAATTTAAGAGAGTGCTGATTGGTCAGAGGTAAGGTTGCTGTAGAAAACTATATGAGCACAACAGAGTTTGTCTTTTAGCGATTCCTATTTTCGTTTATTTATCAGTAAACTTGGTTTACCGTACAATAAAGAGAACTTATACAATAGGGGCTCACACAGCATACAAATTTGTCCGTTTAGTAATTTATTCAAGCATATCCATTTCCTTATTAAGTATACTGAGATCCTTCCTAAGAGTTACAAGAGGTCCCTTCATGGGAAATTGCAACTTCTCTGTCATAAATATAGTAATATAAAAGCAAATTAGTAACATTGTTTTAATACTCATATCAGTCTTATGTAGAATTACTTAAAAAGCTCAGTATGAGTATCGAGAACATGTGAATAACAGGCTGGTCATCATACTTTGATTTCGGAGGTTCTTTTATATCTTTTTTAAACTTGGTATGTTACTCACTTCACATCTGGCAGTGTCTCGCTTGTAAACTCCAGTATGTCTGCAGCTACACCGACGAAAATGAGCAGGAGCTGTGAGAGCCCGTCTCTGGTGACGCTATCTCCTTTAGGCAGCAGCCACTTTCCCACAATCAGGAGGATGAGCAGGATTTGGTGAAGCGCAAGAATCCAGTCATTGACACACACTTTAGACAGAAGGGCGTCAAGTTCCTGCAACCAGCATGAGACAGAGAACAAAGGTTTCAATATTAACTGATCATCACAGCTTTATTTCATCTAAATATACCTATGGTGAATTCTTAGTGAAATTAAAATAAACTGACAATTAAAATAAAAATAAATTAAAAGAAAATGTAGTAACAACGCAGTATTTCCCAAACTTCCTCTCAATTTTTATATTAATCACACTAGGCATCCTCAAGATTCTATTTTTGTCACTGGGTTTCACATGAATATTGAAGCAAATAGGTTTCGATTTTGGTCTAGCTGTCATCTACATAAACACTTCCTCTCACCAGACCCAGGGGGGTTTTCTAAGGGAAAGTCTGCCTTTCTTTAGCTACCTGTTGAGAGGTATCATATGCGTTGTCTGTATTGTCTCCAGTCTCTTCAGCCTGTTTCGGCTTCCTGACCATGACTTTGGTCTGCCCTAGTATTTTAGGATTTCCTGGATCTGACCCTTTCTTCACAGAGATTATGGATTTCAAACTGTGTTTTGGTTTTCTGATCAAGTGCCTGTCGACTTTAATGCCTTTATAATTCAGTTTCGGTATCTGTGTATGTCCTGCAGTAGGCTGGCATCCTGTCCACTATGTATACAAGCCATGTGACCTAGGATACCTGAGAGAGGTTTCAGGCACCTGCAACCCTGACCAAGATAAGCAGTTAGAAGATGGATGGATGGATGGATACAAATAAAGCAAAACTGGACACCAAATACAAATTCTCTTTATATGTGTCATGATTGCTCAATTAAAATCAATTACTCAGCAAAATGGCAGAAGAAGGCCGGTGCATAGAGAATGTGGATCCAAATAAAGAATGGAAGCATCATGTGTGTATAAGCACTTCACATTAATAGAAAATGAAAATGCAAACACACGTTAAAAGGCGACTCACCCAATAACGCAAGGTTAGCCCTAGAGATGTGCCATTTAACCTCTCGGAGCAACTTAGCCTGTCTTTGACATCAATTTGACTTAATTATTTTGCTTAATTTACTCTCTATGATCCCTATATGCCAAAATAATTGTTGCTAACACGAAGGCTAGCCCCGTTGCTTAGCCACAGCATTTTACATAATACAGTACACATGTATAACAATTACTGTTTATCAGGCCTATTTTTTGTGAACATACTTTGTGTTAAAGCTGAACGATACTGAAAATGGTTCATATTGCTATATTTCAAGTTATTGTGATAATTAAAGTAGAAAATTAACTATATAGCCAAACAGAACTTATTAGGCCTATCTAACAACAGTCTGGCAAATAAGTTGGCGGTACCTTGCGTTGTGCCAGCAGACACAAAGCAGAGCTGACAAAACACTCTGCTCAATATCGCATCTCTATCGAATACAAAATATTTCCACACAGAAAAGACATTCGTCTTCCGCATGACCAGTTCTTGTTCGCTTTTCCCCTCTTCATGTATTTTTAATTTCACACAAATGTGCCTCAAGATCTATGAGTGAGTCGAACAGCGGCACGGACGTGAATGATTATGACTGTCTCAGAGAGTGCATGCAGAGGTCATGCACTTTAAAAAAAGAACTTTAGTTCTTTTTTAACATATACTACATAATGTTGATGATGATGATGATGATGAAAACCCTCTATTGCTGTTGCAATTCACCGTGTCACTAGTCACAAGTACCAGCGAAAAGCAGGCCATCAACCCAACCATACATATACACACATCCAGTAGGGAGTACAATGTAGGGACAGAAAAAAACACCTCAGCAACATAAGCACATGGTCACTACACCTTACAACATAAAAAGTCGTGACTTGCAACAGGGGAGGGAAATGGGGAGGTGGAGGTAGCCCAGCATAGACAAACAGCCATCCGGTCCTGCAGCCTATCCAGTGCTGGTCAACAGACCTGCCTGTTCACGCTGGGGGTGTCAAGCGGCGAAGGTATTGGATGGGGTGAGGGTGTCCTTGGGGTTGGGGGAGAGGAATGCAAGAGAGTCTAGAGAGAGTCTAGCCTTGCTCTTCCGAGGAGTTGTTGAATTCAGCAGCGGCTTTGGCCAAGGCCAGTGATGATTAGGGGGGAGCCAAAAGCAGATAGGATAGGGTTGTTTGGGTTTTCGGGGCGAGAAGCTGTAATTTCGCAGCTCCTCTACTGTCCACGCTGGTCTCCGCCATCCAAGCGTCGAGAGGCCAGTTGATCAAATCCATGATTTTCTTAGTTTTGAAGAGCAGGGCTGAGAGAGTCTCTCAAGTATAGACAGCAAGACAGTAGACTAGACGAGACGAGAGGAGCAAAGCAGGGAAGATGAGGGGAGGGAGAGGGAGAGAAGAGCGTCCGCCTCCGCTGGAGTGCCTCATTTTTGCATATGTGCGACTGAGTGTACACCTGGGGCGGGCAATCTTATCCGCAAAGAGCCAGTGTGTATGCAGGTTTTTGGGATAACCTTTAGGTCAGCTGATCGAACCCAGCTATGAAGAATCTTCAGTCAAGCAGTCCTCTAACTAGTAATCTAATTAAGGAGTTGTAGTGAAAACCTGCAGACACAGCGGCCCTTTGCAGATAAGACTGTCCACCCCTGGTCTACACCAATTACAATGCCTATATTATGCATCCATCCATTCTCTGAAACCGCTTTTCTTATTCAAATTTGTGGGGGGGGTCAGAAGTCCATCTTGGAGGCTACAGGCACAAGACAGGAACCAACCCAGGATGGGGCACCAACCCATCGCAGGGCACACTCACGAATGCAATTTGGCAACTCCATAACCTCAGCATGTTTTCAGACTGTGGAGCAGAAACAGAGCACCCAGAGAAAACCACATGACAGCAGGAAGAGAACATGCTAACATTTGGAACAGAAAGCTGAACCTAGGTCCCAGGAGACAGTACCAACCACCACACCACTGTCACACCTCTATATGTTTTATTGTACTATTATATTAATTTTACAAATGATTACTATAGATGAATTGTCTGATTAATCAGTAGATCACACAATCGAAAGTGACAGCCCTACTTCCCTTCATTTCTTACCCTGATTTTCTCATTGTTTCCGGTCTTATTTAAAATGCTCCTTACATTTTCTGTTAAATTCAGGCCGCCACACTAGAGGAATTAAAACAGAAAAAAAACGTTAGCTTGTGGTCTAAAATTATCACATATAGAAATTTAAACGGATAACTGAAAGTTACTTAAATTAACAAAACAAAAAATTATTTAGATATGTTGCCTATGTACAAAAAAAACCGTTTCCCTGTGCATGATAAGCAGTCGGAATTAATGGGTGGATTTATTTTTTTACTGCCTAGGCTTATATTTTACGCACAGTCCCAAAACGGTGGCCCTTTTTTGAATTTTACTTTATTTTATTTTATGAGAAACACCAACCTGTGGATAATTTAATTTATTTTCTTGATGGTACAGTTCCAAAATCCATATGGAGGGTATGATGCTGATGAGGAACAGCAAGATAGCTGGCGAGAACCTATTTTAAATATACAATTTTAAAATGTATAGTATGTTTAGTATAACATGTGCAATTGCTTAATTACTCATGAAACTATAGTTAATCTCACATGAAAACGTGATGTCCCGTTTAAAGCAATTTCCCCCCCAAATCTTACTAAAAACCAAGCAATCAGTTGTCAGCTATGATTTCGAAAATAAATGACTAAGAAATTCAAATGACGAGAAACCAAACCTCAGGCTATAATTTCAACTTACCACTTGTAGTCTTCGCCTTTTCGTAATTTAAAAGTTAAGAACGTTTCCAAAATGAGAGGCAGGAACAGAAGAGTCAGTAACCAATAACGTCTATCTTTTGTAACCCAGACAACTAAAGAGACCCCAAAAAATGCTACAATGATGAACAAACATCGGGTAATAATCGCGCATATTAACTTTACTAAGGCCATTGTCTTCCCCTTAAACTTTGAAACTTATTCGTGAAGGGAGCCAGCACTGTTATCTCTATTAAAGTACAACTCCGGATGCAGAGGATCTCAGTGTAGCAGGGTTGCCGCCCGCTACTTTCGAAATGACTTTACTCTGCCACGGCGCGGCTGCTTCCTTCGGCTGTTTGTGCCGCTGGGCGTTTCTCTTTCGGCACCTGCACCCCGGCATCGTTCGGCTTCGTTCGTCTTCCTATGAGCGGTGGACCGTGATCGAGCGATATGACACGCGCTTAAACTGACGCTGCTGGCGCGTAGGAAGATAACGCGCTTAGCAAAAGGCTGATTTATAGTCATGAGAATTAAGTGTAGGCCTAAATACAATTAAGTTCTTACTTTCCCATAATGCATAAATAAGTCATACCTTCTGAAAGGCAAGGTCCTAGGTTATTTGCAGGCTAAATTTTGTCAACTTCTACTATTCCATTTTTAGGTAAATGCACGTTGAATTGCATGGCTTTATGCATATTTGGTTTATATGAATACCAAGTCTGAGAGAACATATCTCAAAATTTTCCCATAATGCATAAATACGTCTTACAGATTCTGACAGGCAACGTTCTTGGCTATTCTGACACACGGTTTGGTCAACTTTTTACCGGGTAACTAACTGTTTACATCGATACTGAAGGTCTAATATTTGATTTTTTTTGCATTCAGAAGTTATTGTTTTTTTCTTAAGAATGATTATGCACCATAACTTGCGTTAAAAGTCAGGCGTAATATATGGTTGTGACAATTAAGTGTGGCGGAGGGCCATGAATTGCAAGACAAGTATAATGACGATAATTATTTCAGCCATAAACCCAAATGCGGAGCAAAACAAAAGGTTTTAATGGACAATCGAGTTGAAAGGTGAGTCGGACTTTCCAGGAGGGCTAATAATTGTGGCAGGGATATTTTGGGAAAAAAATGTGTATTTTCTTCTAATTATTGTGCTTCAATATATAATGTAATATGTTTGTTAAGATCTAGCGGATAAACTTTTTTCGCAGCATTTTCCCAAGGGGCATTGTATGTTAAGAGTTTTAGAAATGACTTGCCACATGTCACTCACATATACGAGGAAAAAATGCCACAAAAATCTTTTTTTTTAATTTAAAACTTGCCTGGAAATGGTGACAGATGCCCCAACGAGTGCTGGTACATGAACGGGACTTAATCTTGTATGTGGCCGCCAAGATGATCAGACACTATTGGTAAATTCTTAGAAGAAACTTGCCAAAATTAATACATGAATATAAGTTTGATTTTACTTGACAAAGGTAAAGTAAAAACTGACCAGATTTTGTCTGTATGTAGTCTGGCACCTTTCCTTTTAGAAAGTAGAAAACATTTTATGAATTATGAGAGAAATTCTGAGAAATAGCCTGACAAACTTGACTCGTATAACAAAAAATAACTTTGATTTCAAAGTGAATTTTCTTGAAAATGATACAGTAGAAGTCTGGCTGGAAATAGCCTTGGACCTTGCATTTCAGAAGGTATAAGACTTCTTTATGCGTGGGAAAGTACGAAATTCCTTGTATTTAAGTACGTGTGACTAATTAAATGACCATTTTCAGATGCGAGATCTGATACCGTAATGCTATGCCTATGCGTGCAGGACACATTTAAGCGCGGATAGTTTAACCGCAGTTTATAATTAGTTCTGGACCGCCGCTCGAGCATTTTTGCTGTTGTATAACATTTAGAAGCTTTTCGAAGTGAAGAGTGGCAGCTGCTGTTTTTCTTCTTCACGCTTCTACCTCCGTGTTTGCTGCTCTTATTTTTTGGTTTAGTTTCGTTATTGTATAATGATATTGGTATTTGTTATTGTGCCACTTTTACCGGGTCCCGGATTTGCCAAACTGTGTATTTGAACATGATTTATGTGTTTAAAATATGTGTTGCGATTAGTTAAACCTTAGGGGGTGTGCTCAAGTTTATCTTCACTGTTAGCTGGTCTGAGTTCTGGTAAAAAGCTTTTTGGTGTGTGTGTGTGCGTGTGTGCGTGTGATCCAGGTATACATTACATTGGGGGGACCAAATGTCCCCATAATGTGATATAAACATGTTATTTTGACATTATGGGGAAATTCAATTTTATAAAAATCTGTGACTTCAATCAAAAAACTAAAAACACCAACAGTGTCAGGGATCCGGGCGGATTTGGTGAGTGGGCGAGGCATGGTGCAGGCAGAAATGGTGGAGGTGGGACAACCCACTTGCAGCTTGCAGGGAAAACAGGGCTTTATTAACAAACTGAAAACACGAGGAACACTACAAAAATAAAAGGACCACGAGTGGCCAAAAGCAAAAGGGATAAACAAAGACTAACTATGAACAGAACAGAACAGGGCAGGGCAGGGCAGGGCAGGGCAACAAAATAACAACATTCAATACCAGCAACAACATCAAACAATCACAACAAACCACAGGGGAAATGAATAGAGGTAGGGACTTAACAGCGCAACGGTGAAACGCGATCCAGATATGTCCCCATCAGCGCCATAAAAGGTGGGTAGGGACGTGGCCAGGTGACAATGGCTCATTCATACACATGAAAGTTGCT
>JAODLC010000065.1:10179449-10208368 GCA_026781145.1 Hippopotamyrus pictus
TTCAACAGATTACATGACATTAATAGTAAGATCGCGGAATTTCGTCCGACGGAACGATCTTTTGGGAATCTGTTCCCACATGTCGGACATTCTTTGAGACAACGCTAAACTAAGCGAGACAGCCTGGTCCGGACCAGGCTCGTTCGCAGGTATAAATTACCGTGGTAATTCAGCGGGGATTCATTTAAGATATGTTGATGGAACGGAACTCTCACTTACTGTAACTGTAAGTAAGACTGACTTGTCGAAATAAGTCAGACTTTCCCTTAAGCCTGCTTCATGGAATACCCCCTGGGGGAATGAGAAAGACAGGTAAAATGCACAAAGCAAGAAACCAAAACAGAAAACCACAAAATCACAGGAACTAGGAGAAACTGATGAAACAAAAACAGAGGAGGTGGGATTCAGACACACAACAGAGGAATTTACAGGTTGCCACACACTCAGCTCATTGAGCCACGCAGCCAACAGAGAACAGGGGAAACACTACAGACTGACAACAGGGGAAGACAGGAAAGACTGGGACACACGCGTACGGGTGCTGACCCTGACAGGCAGACTTGTATTTTGTTTGGTTAGGGCTTTTCATTTCCATTGTTTTCCATCAGCTGATCTTGCTGTTTACCGTTATCGTGGCTAGCCTACTCTATATATGCACATATAGCCTACCCCTCTCTCCTGAACTCCAATCGAAATCAGTTTCATAAGAAAATGCTTATGAAACTGCTAGCTAAACCGACTGGAGCTTCTTTATTGTGCTCTCTGCTGCATCTTGCTGACAGTTGTCAGTTCTGCACCTGCTGATGTTCTTTCCTTATCTCCTCCCCCTTCTGTAGTGAACCATTTGCAGGTTCCCACACAAGGGAGTGCTCTGCCTGCTGCCTGCCTGCCTGCATCTGTTCACCGTCTGCCTCACCTGCACCCTTGCCCTACTGCCTTTCTGTCTGCCCCCTGATATACCTATCTGGCTGTGCTCTCCCACCATCTGCCTGAATTTCCCATGGCCTAAATTATTTAATGTTGTCATGCAGATCAAAGGAGGGTAGGTTTCCCCCTTCAGTCTGTCATTCCTCTGTCCTCGTAGGCTTACTCATTAGGACACTCTGTAAAATGCTCTGTGACAGTAATCCTTGTTAAAGGTGCGATAGAAGTAAAAATGAATTCAACTAAATTCCAGAGGTTATCTGAACATCACTGCCAGTCATCTGCAAGGTAGTGATGTATGGGTTCACGATTAGATTTTTTTCAG
The DNA here is from genome assembly GCA_026781145.1 of Hippopotamyrus pictus. NCBI lineage: Eukaryota > Metazoa > Chordata > Actinopteri > Osteoglossiformes > Mormyridae > Hippopotamyrus > Hippopotamyrus pictus. The sequence continues at coordinate 10,180,699 of JAODLC010000065.1, forward strand.
CAGATGAATACCCATGAATTAATAGTCCATGAACAGTGAATTAAGCTTCATGCCGTGGCCTGTGCAGTCACCAGAGCTAAGTATAAGTATCTGTGGGGTGGGACGGAGAAAATTATCCAGAGCAGAGATATATTACCAATCAATGCAGCACACCTGGGGGAAGCTTTGGGACTGGACCAACATTTCTTTGCAATTTTTTAAGATAATAATGCTGCTGTAAAAAGTTAAACACAAATATGCATGAAGCATGTAACAGACTGCATTTGTATACATTTTATGGAATATATTACTTGAAAATTAAGTCTTTTTCATTTGTACAACAGATATACTCGATACATAACACACTGCAAGTGTGGCTGCTGGTGATGTTGTATATGCCATTTTGATCTACTGTGCATTTCCATCAACATGTCTATGCATGTTCTGACAACCCATGTGCTCTGCCTTCCTTCCCAGATGTCTGGATGGTGCTTGGGGTGGGCACCCACTGAGCCGGAGTGCTGCTTCAGTCCCATAGAAGGGTGACATCATGGATTCGCCTCGCATGCCACCTTCAATCTTCCGCCCTACAAGCCAACATGGAGAACTGACTCAGTGATGAACTTTGACTGTGACCTTTTAATGTTAACAGGTCTGGGGGAGGGGCATAGTCAGATAATAATGTTTTTATTCCTGGTAATTATGAAAATACCTTCGAGAAATGTATATTCTAAGTTATAGATGTACCAACCCAGTGGTAGTTATATTGACCAGAAAAATGTATATTTTATGAAAAATGTACCATGAAATATTAAATATGAAATACTTTCAGGCTCGGGAAAGCATCAGTTTTTGCATTAATGCCATATGCGTTATTTAGTATGACATTATGTAAATAATTAAATGCAGAAATATATGAATATGTGAATGTGGTCCACACAGCGATGAGGAGACCCATACATTACATACTCAGGGGCAGGGATGTAATCATACAGCCCAGAAGGCGTGAGAGCACCCTGCCACCCTACATAAATATTCTTCATTTGTGAGATTGGATTAAAACACGATTCCCTTAGACCAAGCCAAACTTCATATATATTTTTCTCTTCCTGACGTCTGGCACAAATTCAAATTGTGAATCATTTGCTGTTCTTTACAATATTTTTCCCTATTGAATGCAGAATGTTCTAGATGTTGTTGAATAATAGAAGAAACACGTTCTGCTTTGACAGATGCTCCCTTGTCCACTAGAGGGCTGTATGGTGAGCAAGTTCATTGAAATTATCGATTTGTGAGAGGGTGTTCCCTTTCAACTGCTATTATCTATCACGATTAATGCAATTTTATATTTTGCTATGTTGAATGCCATCTGTTATGTTTTACTTTCAGGTTGGCTTTGTTGTGGACATGCCACAGTTACTGACTATGGTTTTCTCCCGTCTGAGTTTAAATAAAAAGCAAAAACCAGTTTTAAATGTAAATACTTAAACTATAACTCAGAATTAAGTGACTATTTAATAGTATATCCATTCTAATAGTATATTTAATCATGCAAATGCTGCCATGATATTTTGAATGTAAACAGAAAATAAAATATTTGAAGCCTGTATTATAAACGACATACTAAAAACTATGAGAGTAACATTCAGTGTTGTCATCAATAGGGACATAATTGTTCTTCAGTGGACCAGTTTTAGTGGTAATTCTTCAAAAAAAATAATCAATGGTTTAATTTCACCCAGGATTCATTATTAACCTTAAATGGTTTTGTTTATAATAAACATTTAACTTGAGCATCAATTAAATCAATTAGATTAGTTTAAAATGATTGTCTTGCCATGTAAATGGTCCTCTGCTTGTCGGTCTGTCTCACCGTCTTGTCTCTGCAGTACAGGCACCAGGGATGGTGCTGTTGCCTGGCGATGGCTGCTGGGCGGCTGCTGGCACCGAGGCTGCTATTGTTTTTTTCGGTGAGAAATCATGAGCTGCTGAAATGCTTCAGAGAATAGCAGTCTGTGCGTGAAAGGAGGAAGGAACACTGCAAAAAAACACTGAAGAAACACTGCAAAAAAACACTGAAGAAACACTGCAAAAAAGCAGCAGTTACTGCAGCCTTGGCTTCCCCTAGCAGTGCCATCAGTCAACAGTCTCTACCCATGATATAATGTTTTTTATTTTATTTTATTTTATTTTTGCAATTACAAGATGAGGGCTCAGGATCTAAAAAACAAGGATTCCTTTTCTGAAAGGGCTTGTTGCATCATATAAATTTCTGTTTTAATTGCATTTTGCTTATTTACTTGGTTTTAAAGCAGTAGCTGTTAATTCCAGTCTCTCTCTCTCTCTTTCTCTCTTTCTCTCTCTCTCGCTCTCTCTCTCTCTCACACACACACCCTCTCTCTCACTCTGCCTCTCCCTCTCTGTGACTAAAGAAGCGAGACTCCCCTTTGGCATCAGCAAAACCGTGAGAACCCCCAGAGAAGCAGAGGTGCCGAGGTCCACGCCACTCCCGCTGTGCGCCGTCGGACCTCCAGGAATATACGTTTCTTTGGTTCCACTTTTTTCCCTCCTGTTCCCCACCCTTGTTTGTGCGTTTGGGAGCCAAGTGACAGAGATCTATCCAAGTGACGCTGAGTGATAGAGAGCATCAGCCTCCCAGGCATTCTCTCTGGATACTGTCTTTATGGACTTTCCTTCCTCATCCTAACCTAATGCAAGAATCTTAATGCTGGAAAAAAGAATTAAAGCGAGTTGCTCCCATAATGAGTGAGGATGCGAAGGATAAAAGCTCTGGCAAGCCGGCTCATCGCAAGAAGAAAGGAAAGAAGGTAAGAAGACCAACCCAAGCACTGGCTTTTGGGAATTGGTTGCTATGGTAGGATAAAGAGATGCTTCTGACGAATGCAGAAATTATTTGCTGATTTATTGATCTATGCCTTACTTTTTCACCAAAAACAGCACGCTGTCCTTTGTTCTATAGGTCTGAGCCTGATGGGTGTGTTTGCTCCTCACGTTTGATTTTCTCCAGCTGAACGAAGCATATAGATTGAGCCCCTCCTCAGACTTCCTGTTAGATGGTGTCCAATGCCTGTGTCCCTCATATTTGGACACATTTGACGCATGTCAGCGTTGAAGTGGGTTTATAGTGGTTATACGGAGTGTTAGATGAACTAATTCTGTGATTTTTGAATATGTGTTTTGTGTGTCTGACCGACTGATTTGGAAATGGTGAGAGACACCATAAGACAGATTTGGAGCTGCATTTGAGGTAAACCTGTGTGACTCTGGGACCATTTATTACACCTACTTAGATTTTGATGATGAGGATGTCTCAGTGAGAGGCTCCTTGTATATGGCACAAGCCCATAGCTTGCTGGTTGCTGCTCTTCAGCTTTGGTGTTATTGGTGAACCCTGCCAGGCCACTCGGGTTGGAAGCCAGTAAGGGTTGTTTTGTTCAGCATCAGTAAGCGAAGGAGAGTGTTGACAATATCAGATTAAATGTGGTCAGTGAGGGAGAGGACGGATTACATTACTCCAACCTGTTGATAATTATGCTCATCCTTGATGCCATCAAATACATAGGGAGGTCTCTCTGTCTGCAGCAAATGACATCCATCCATCCATCCATCCATCCATTTTCCATATCAATGCTTAATGGAGGACTGCATTTCACTGCATTTGTTTGTTGTTGACTTCTATTGTAATAAAAATGACCATAATAGTGAAAGAATATGCCAACTTTTAAATCAATATTTCAATATGCTGGTAGAATCTTCTGTATGATCACAATGCAATCTATGGAGATGAAAAATAATATGTTTTTTTTTTCACCAGTTCAGTACCATTATCTAGATTTTTGGTGAAACTCAGCTCAATAAATAATGGAGCAGAACTATGTAGCAAAAAAGGTAGAGGTAAATCATTAGATTATACTCCATTAATGTCATTCGGTATATATATATATATATATACACACACACACACACACACACACACACACATTTATAACTACTTGATGTGCCCCTTCTGATAGTTAGTGCAATATTCAGGTTGATTTTTGGTTGAATATTTCTTTAAATGCTGTGTATCTTACTAGGCAGGCTGGAACAGTGACTCACTGGAGGGTACTGTGGGCCCACACGTCTCGGACTGGGTGTTTGAATCCTCTTCCTGCTCTCTGCCTGTGGATTTTGCACATTTTCCCCACATTGCACCGGTATCATCTGGAGAATCTGGTTTTCTTCCATAGTGCAAAGAGAAAACATGTGAAACGTCAGGTGAAATGGCCTATCTCAATTAGAATCCCAGGAGTTCCCCTGCCTTGGTCACCCTGCTGTCTGCTCCAGGCCCCTCAACAATCATGCTCAGTATGAGCGGTTGATGGATGGATGGATGGATGGATGGGTAGATAAAGTTGCTGCATAAAGAATTTGGTGTCAGTGGTTTTGAGTACACGATTATCTCATTTGGAGGGCATCGATCAACAGACTGCACAACACAGAGGATGGTAAATTATGTACATGTACATATAAATGCCACCCCTCAACAAAATTTACATTACACCCATGTGCATGCACTAGCAATATAAAACATATACATCTTTATGCATTCATTTACAAGACTTTTTAATATAGATTGATTTTTAAGTACACCATTTTTATGTGCACACATCCATACATACCTATATACATACACACATGGACACACAAATACATATTATTTAATAGAGTACAATAATTTGTATAATTCTGTCAGTTTTATGTTATGTTGAAAATTATGGAACGTTCACCACTGAGAATCACCATCTAGCCTCTCATTGCTTTGCCGAAGGGACAGCAACAGGCATTGCTTACCTGAAAAAAATCATTCTGGAGCTGATTGGCTCGTCCTTTAAGCCTTCTCCCTCTACACCACTCAAGATCGTGCCGGGCAACAGCACAGAAGCATTTCTGGAGATCAGGTTCAGTGGATTCTGCCAGTAAATAGTCACTCACCGACTGGGCTCTGCAGCCGCTGGCATCCCAGCCGCTCCTGCTGAGGAGAGTGAATTTAGAGCAGAAGAGCCTATCAGCCCTTCAGTCGGCCCGAGTAAATGGAAGAAATCATATGTTGGAATTGCTGCAGTGCCACCAGCTCTGATCCCTGACTGCAGTGGTCACATTAGTGGAAAACCATTTGGCTGTCTGCCCTAATCTCCCTATAGCTACAACTGCTAATGGTTTGATTTTGCTGGACATTTCAGTCATCAGTAGCGTACAAATTGTTAGGAATGTCAATCAGTTAATGCTACAGTGATTCCAAATACACCGTTGTGTCCCATTTATAGAGAATTACTAAAAAGAATTACAATGTATCCCACCCAACTATTTTCACATAATGCATGGGAACCTAACTTCATGTCATGTTGACTAAGCACTACCCTAACTGGATGCAACACCTCAGTGAAATATTACAATTACAAATATCTGTAAAGCCCTCTTCCATTTTTGTTCCCCTGCTGGAATCCCAAAGGAGGCTCTGATAGACTAAAGCACAACACTTCTGTTATGTAACCTAAGAGAGCTTCTTAAAATGTTGCCAACTGGGAGGGAAGAAAATGTGGACTGACTGGCATGGACCTGGGAGGACCAGTTTGAGAAACACTGCCACAGACATTATTTGATTTAATCTTGGTGTTCACTCTTAAATTTGTTTAGCTGTATAAATGGGGCATTATTATCTTTGAATATGGAAGCACGATAAGGGAACAATGTTTTCAGCATAATGTATCCCCATGGCCCCGTGAAATCACTTCAGATTTCTTGACCGTTATACAAACTCGCAGAGCGATCATTGGAACCGACTCCCTCAAGATACTTACCCACGTCATCCATCTTTCCATCTTCAAACCATTTATCTTGGTCGTGGCCTGGAGCCAATCCCAGGCAGTATGGAGCACAAGGCTCTGGCATCTCCTGGACAGAATAACAATTCATTGCGGGACGCATACATAAACACATTCATACACTGTGGGCAGTTTAGAGACACCAGTTCACCTAATTGAAACTTCCTACACACGGAGCAGAGGGAAGAATTCAACCCCCAGTTCTGGAAATGTAAGGCAACAGCACTACACACTGAGCGACCATGTCCTTTGCTCATAACTCATAACTGCGTGTTTAATAGTGAGTTGAAGGCATCATTTGACTGAAAACAACATTGTGGATTAAAGGAGTCATTTGACTCATTAAATTCCAGAGGTATAAAGTTCAGGTTTAGGAAGTACAGTTCCAGTCCAAGATTTTGTTTCACCTAACCAGTTGAGCATAAAGAATCATGTTCACATTGTACTCAGCTGTTTGGTTGAAGTGAAGTCTTGGTCTGGATTTGTAATTTCCGAACCCGAACTTTCCATCTCTGCCAAATTCAGCTGAATTTCTGTGGTAATTTCTGAGACTGTACATTAATGGTGTAAAGCAACTGTCCTGTTAAGCTTTCGTCTATCACTTTCAGTAAGCTTTGATTTTAGACCGTTGCGCCTCTTTCCCAGCGTAATATATTGTAGTTATTGTGACTGTGCCCCATGATATATTGTGACCATTGCACCTGCAATTTGATCCCTGTTAGTTGTCTTGTACTGCTCTGAAACTTCAGAATACAAAATGCTAATTGTCAGACCGTTTTTTATAACTGGCACATGCTGCTACTTGGCATTCAACCTAACATGACTCACCTTTTGTAGCTGAATTTGTAATTATAATTTAGCTATTTCAAAGTTATTGTCCCTTTTCATGTTGTGCCGATGTTACAGTATTTTGTTCACCTTCATGTAAACCTGCAACCCTGAAGAAACCTTGAGTATTTTGTGCCGTTGTGATTCTGATTTCTCAAAGTTATTGTACTGTACTACATTCCTACTCTTAATATGGCATTGCATCTTCCTTTGCCCTCAGAAACACCTCAAATCATTAGGGCAAAAACACAGAAGAGTTCCACAGGGATGTTGGCCCAAGCCAATTCTAGTGCTACTGACAGTTTTGTTGAAATGGACAGTAGTACAGATCTACTTCACACAACTCATTCCATGTCTTCACCCTGATGATCATTCGGATTGAGATCTCATTACTGGACAAGTCAATATATACAATGTGAATTTATTGTCATGTTTGTGGATGGTCTTAGCCTCAGGCTCAAGGGATTATTCTACTGAAAAAATCCATTTGCAGATCAATGCACTGCTGCAACCCACCTGATTGGCAATAATGTTCGGATTTCCTGTGATATCAAGGAGTACAATGTGTCCAGTGGAAATACACCCCGCATTATCATGCCACCACTTTCAGCCTGCAAGGGACCAGGATTCATCATTCAAGACAACGAGGCTGGATGTATTTGCTCAGGATACACATGAAGCACTGTTCAATATTTGATACATGATTATCTACATATGGAGTGCAGATTGCAGTAATTTTGCAGGTCTTTGTACAGATTTTTAATGCTTCCCCATACTATTGTTTCTCAACTCAGTCCTCGGGGGCCCCCAGATAGTCCACAGCCTGGCTCCCCCCTGAGACCGTGGATTGTCGGGGGGGTCCCTGAGGACCGGTTTGAGGAGCACCACCCTGTATTTTCCATGCAGTATAATTATTTACACAGTTAAAGAACAGCCCCTCTGACAATCCCAATATGCAATGTAGGATATTTATCCCTATATTCCCAGATTATTTTGACTGTGCTGCTGGTTTCATAGCGGACTGATGCTGAGCGACCAACGTTGATGTTATTACCGTCACGGGTACGAGAGACGTACAGACTAATGCACAACACTGACACCACATTAAAAAGCCAGTGAAACCGGATCACTTGGTTCCAACCTCCCTTGGAAGACATAGACACCCCATGATCTTACAGGAAGCCTGATATCATCCATCACTGACTCACACCTTAACACTGACACAGTCTTGCCGACATTTACCTTGGAGTATAAGCATAAATTACGAGCTACTTTTGGCACCAGCAAGATTGTGATAATTTGTAACCAGCCCACACTCAGTTTTTATGATTTCATGGCTTGTTTTCTTTATTGGAACTGCACAGCTACAATGAGATATGATACATGCCATACCACCTAGAATACACTGATAACGACCTTCTAAGGACCAAGTTCCTAATTCAAATCTTTGTTAATTAAAACCAGATACCAGCTCCAGGTCTGAGCATAGGAGGTAGAGGGTAATGAAAAGTAAAAAAAAAAAAAACTGGTGAGAATGCAGCAGCATCCATTCTCAACAGGCACTGTCATCTATTTTAGTGGCAAATGTACAGTAGCTGGATAAGGTGAAAAATGAACTAGACTACTAGATTAATTCTCAGCAAGAGATGAGGGATTATTGTACTTTAGCCTATACCGAAACTTTGCTGAACCTAAAAATTGATTAACAGCCCATTGCGTATGGACACTAAGAACCTTGCTGAGTCTTTTTCAGTAAATATCGAGTACCTCATGATTTATTGCTGGCCTTTCTACCTACCGAAGGAATTCTCGCCTTCACTTACTGCTTTGACTAAGGAATTGGGAATTTAATTGCACTATTTGCACACTGCCGATAAGACGCATTTAATTAACTCTTGAATAAAAAAGGAAATGCGCAACTGATGTTGCATTTAGATGTTTATAGCCGTGCATACATCTTACTTATAACAATCATGCTAAAACCTATGGTTTGTTAATTGACACAAACTCCAGATTTTGCAGTAAGGTCTGCATTCTTTTCTCCCCTTTTTAATATTTCAAGTATAGTGATCCAATAAAACATGCAATGAAGGGAATCAAAATGGATGTTGGGCCCAATAAAATATGTGCATTGCTAAAAGAGACCAATCATTTTATAGCCACGGTGTCATATTTGTCGATATATTTTGAAGAATTTTAATTTGCATATTTCATGCTCTATGTCATCTGCTGTGAACAAAGAAAAGAAAGGATTTCCGGGGGAGCCCAGAGTACCTTAAGGAATCGTGTGCACACAGGAAGTACTGCGTTAATCAAAAGAATAGCGTTAATGCTGTGTTGGAGGATTCATTCTCTTTCTCACAGCTATTCATCTTTAAATGAACAAGATGTTACAGCCATCAGAGTAACCATCTGGGAAAATGAGTCATTATACCTCTTTAAAATTAATAGATAATCATGCAGACAGAATTTTTTATTGGTTTTCACAACGAACATAAAAATATGCACTGCACCAGAAATGCCAGTCTACAGTAATCCGTGCTTTAGCAGAAGAAGATGCAACACACAGTAAAAGCTTTATCCCTGCAAGAGAGATGGAACTGAATGCAACCACAGTACAATGTCTTCCAAAAGTCTTATCAACCTTATTTTAATCATTGAGGTTAATAGATCTTACATATGAAGTTCCATGCCTTAAGTTCAACACAGTGAATTCATAGGTAGGATTTAACATGGAACTGCATGGATTGATTTATAAGTTTGGCTGTATACATATATTGTTTCTAAAAGTTATTTATATTGAAATACCGTAAACAGACATATATGCATTGTGAATATTTATGCATGTGACTGTAGATAAGTGAATGAGATGGATGAATCCTGCTAAGTGCTACGCCTCCCCGGACAGGCTGCGGATATCAGGTGACCCCAATTTGGTAATCAGTCACTGGCATTTCCTTGCAATTCTATTTGACTCCTTCTGTAATATAGTGTCCCTCCCAGCTCAGTAAAATATTGATATTGATATAATCTAAGTATTGGGGCAGGGTGTGGCTCTATGCCTGAGATTGGAAGGTGGAAGTGGAGTCACTGCTGGGCCTTTGAACAAGGCCTCTAACCCCAGTCACTTCAGGGACTATCTGACCTGCTCTCTGATCCTCACTTGTACATTGCTGTGGACAAAAAGTGTTTGGTAAGTAAAGGTAATGCTAATGTGTGTGTCAGAGCAATGATGTAACAATAAAGCCATTTCAGAGAAATACTGAAATCTGCCACACTCTGCCGTCTATGAAATTCAGTAAATCCTTTGTCTCTAAAATAGTCTGTAGAAGCTTTGGTATTACTGCCTAGTAGGTACTGGAACATTCTATTCCTTGGACCATTTATTGTAAATATTGTAATTCTATGGGTACAGAGATGAGGTACTGCAGACTTGTGTTCTTTTTCTTTTAGTTTGTCTCCCTGTCTTTGGTGTTTTGTTTGCTTATAGGGCAGGAGAAATTACTGAAGAAAACCAAAAACAATTATTATCCTGGCCTGGCGTGAGGTACTCTGAACATTGCTTTTTCTGTTAATGAGTTCTTCCGCTGCCATACTCCCTGTCGGCTACCAGGACTTAGTCATGGAGTGCTTGTAAACACAGACGAGCTGTGCGGGGCTAGACCCAGGTGCAGAGTAAGCCGTGGAAGAAGGAGCCAAGAGCAGACATGCAGAAGGGGCTAAACTAGGAGGAGATTCAAATGCTGGAAGTGTGAGACAACAATACTACCCACTGAGCTAACATGCCACCCCCTAATTTGTTAATACTCTGTTTAAAAGATATGTTTTTTGCTGGTTGACTTACTTCATTAGTAGTATACTTTCATTAAAAATATTAATAACCAAACACAAGGTTAACGCACACAGCATTTACAAAAGGCTTCCACTGCTCAGCTTTTGTTTCCATATACATACGTCGAAGAACATTTTATACTTTACACTTCTGCCTGAAAATTAAGAATTCTTGCATACAAATACATCACATTCATGCACCTGAGAGACAGGAGATAGCATTTCTTTCAAAAGGTGACCTTGTTCAAAAAGTTTGAAAACAATGTGAAGGTCATGCTGTTGCACAGTCATTGAATATTAGTGTGATAAGCTTTATTTTGTAAGTACCTTTCATATGATAAATGAATGCATGATATATGAAGTACCTTTACTTACACTGTCAGCCTGGTAATGGAATAGCACAGACAAACACTACTATCCTACCAGGGGAATTGATAAGTTGTTACTGAACCAGAAAATGCAGAGAACCCCATTACCACATTGCTGAATATGTTTATAATAAACTGGGAGAGCATGAAGGTTAGTAAAGTAGACATTTTCGAAGGTAAATGCAAAGGTAAACACTTTTATTGTGATTTTTGCACCCAAGCTGTAAAGCTGGGCTGTAGTCTGAGAGGCTCCGGAAGTGTGAATATATTGCAATGCATAGATACTCATTAACATAAACTAGCTGTTATGGGAAATACTCACAACACATTTAAGCAGAGGTGGAGATTTCGGATCTAGATAGTACAAATCCAGACCAAGATTTTGTTTCAACCTAGCAGTTGAGTATAAAGAGTCACAGTCACAGAGTACTCAACTGGTTGGTTGAAACAAAACCTTAGTCTGGATTTGTACTCTCTGGACCTGAAATATCCACCTCTGCATTTCAGAGTTCACACACCATTTCACAATACCACATAACAAGCCAGAAATACATTACAGTATGTTGTATGCTAAGAGAGACTCAGTTTTACATTTAAGGAATGTTTTAATTAATAAAATTTATAACTTGATGATTTTATTTTCTTTACATTATATATTTCTGTACATTGGCAAACAAAGATTTATTCCAAATGTCTGGAACTGTATTTCACATACCTGTCCTTTGGTCTGTGTCAGCTATAGAGGATGAACTAACAATATATTTTTTAAATAGCACATTGCTGCTACTTGGCCAGTAGCGTCTAAATTTACAATCCAAAAGAAATTTACATTAAAAAGATATAATTATATTGTATAATTATAATAGCACAGGGATTGATGCGAGGGAAGTTCACCCGTCGCGTCTGAAACGAAGGATCTAGCTGCACAGAGTGTGTAATGCTCTATTTTCTGCTCTCATGTTAGTTGCCTAGGAGATCCATGGCTGAATCCCCATAGAGGCTGGGACTGACCTTACAGAGGCAGGCAAAGCAAATTCACTGACATCTGCGTGATGCTTCCCGTTTATTGCATTCCTTGGTTCCATTTTATTGTACGCCATGTTGATTTTGCATATCTGTAAACTCCCCTTTCCATGAAAAACTGTTCCTCACCCTTAAATGAAAGCCAGAATGAAAGCCAGACTGGATTTAAATATATTATGAACATCAAAGTATGTTTATAGTTCGAAGGTATCTATTTTTATATACAGTAATGCATCATTTCCAACAGGGATACTTTCTTAGCAATGTGGTGTTAGGTGATTTGGTCCTTGTGAAGACATCATACAGTGTACTTACAGAAACCTACACGGTATAGTCCACTACATACCTAGGCTATATGATATGGACTACATTATTAAAAGTACAATATAGTAAATACAAATAAACCAGTAACATAATTTATCGTTATCAAGTACTATGTACTGTACATAATTATATGTACTATGCTTTTATCTGACTGGCAGCGGGGTAGGTTTGTTTACACCAGCATCGCCACAGACGCGTGAGTATTACGACGGCTATGACACGGCTAGGCGATAGGAATTTTTCAGCTCCATTACAATATAATCTTATAGGACCACCGTCGTATATGCAGTCCATCATTGACAAGATGTTGTTATGCAAGCATGACTGTCGTGTATAGATCCATATACTTGTCTACATCCTGGAGGACCAGTTCACTGGTGGGTAACAAAACAATGATTACCCGACCTTTACCTGGAAGACCGATACCGACTTTACAGTTCAGGGTGAGGGAAAGTCAAGATGACCTTGACCGTCCTTTTTGTGATTGGAGCCCTAGTCAGCGGACCTGAGTAAGCCCTAGCTGGCACTGGGGAGGGTTGGTTGCGAGTCCAGCCTGTTGGATGGATGGAGTTCAGTACTCTGCAGCACTGTTAGTGACTTCTGTTGTGGATAGTAGTAATCCATGCCTAAATACTCCACTACTTCATTCATGTGAGACATAGGGTAGCTAAGCAACACCAAGAGGATGCTTCAGTATTTCAAACTCCTAGTTCCCCAGCCATGGGTTGGGTGTGACCCACCTCCATGATCATATCCAACTGGCTGTGCCGTAACAGCAAAGAAGTAGCCCTCCACAGCCCTGGAAAGCCTGTTTGGGAGGCAGCCAGGTACTCTCTGCTCACCCCTCAACCTCCAGGAAGCAGTGTGTTACTACGACCTTTCCATCATTGTTGACGGACCCCGCCCATGTCACCTCCTGGAAAAGGTCAGAATAAATTATTTGCACCAGAAGGAGTTTCACCCACTTGCGCCAGGACCACCAGCGGCCATGGAGTGGTGGGTGTTCACTGTAGGTGACACTAATGCCTTGGGCATTGATCCCTGTTGCAGAATTTCTGGGATGCATGACTGGAGGTCTTAATGCTGCTCCAGTCCCACCCCAGTTGTAAGGGTACTAGTAGGTTGGGAACAATCTTGTCCATGGCAGGTTATTCCCTCCCTAGATCCACAATGCACACTGTGGTGGCTGGGATGGTTCTCAAATCGCCACATACACAGGTGAGGGACAGAGAGCATGTTGTAGGAAGCCCCCCAGAAGGCAGGAGGACCAGGCTAGTGATACTGTTTCTGGAATCCAGCATAGCCAACACCAAATGACCTTGGACGCACACCATGCAGGGAACTGGGTGGATAGATTTGTGATGGTAGATGCTACAGTATGCTAGCCAGTTTTCAGGGCTGGACCACACCTCAAGGCAATGGGCATGGGCTTATCCCAAAGGAGAAAGGTTGTTCCAGGACCCTCAAAGGTTCTCCTCAAGGGACTCAGCTGGGCTGCAGCCTCAGGTCCAGAGTCTTCTGGGAAGGGTGACAGCCAGTTTGTCAATTCCATTATCTTTTAAGAGCTTGAGGGCAGTGATTGCTCAAGCACTGGCACTGGCCACCTTGATGGAGATTGTTAGACCTGCTGCTACTTGTGTTGTCCGAACGGGGCCAGCACTGGGTGGGTTGTATGAGCTGCCAGATGTAGGTGTGGCTGCCAGCTCTTCAGCTACTGGCTGTGGAGTGGTAGGCAGCCTGTTCATCCATCATTAGTTATGGAGCCAGGAAGTGAGCCCCATCACGCAGTCTGTCCAATCACGGTGAGGCATGCCTCAGCGTCATCCGCAGCCCTCAACTCAATCAGCAAAAAGTCAGTCGCGGGTCGAGATACCTGATTTCTTCCTTTTCCAGAGTAGTTGTACATTGAAGATGCAGAGAAATTGCCTCAAGTCTGATCTCCTATTCCCTCTAACATCTGTAGAAACCTTTAGGATGTCGACACTCTGGGCTTCCCTCTAGTCCCAGTCCCTAGTCCCACACGCCGGTGTCAGTGTCATCTCCTGCCAGCATTCTCCACCAGTGCAGTGGAAGAGGAGACAGGGGAAACAAGAATGGCAGAATAAAGGGAAATATACACAGGTTGTGGCAACAAAGGGGCTGTGGTTGTCCATTCTGGGGAAAACACCTCTTCTCCCAAACAAGCGGGCATCATTAGTGCAGGACAGATGGGTTGGTCCAGAAGCGGCGGCCTCCTCAGGGAAGCCATCTTTCAAGCTGTCTATTTTGGAGGGCGGAGGGAGCATAAGCAACAGGCTTAACCTTCTTCTTGACCTTCTTCCTGGCTTTAAGCTGGACTGAGGAAGGCAGTCCCACCCCTCTGGTTGAGACAATTAGCAGCTGCCAGCCACATGTGACGATCCTCAGAGCCAGCCGTGAGGAGATCGCGTTCGCCTTCTGGCTGCATGGTGCTGTTGCTGTTGTGTGGTGTATTCCCAAAACACTATTTTGTCACAACGGCTAGAAATACCACAGTAAGCACAAAATCTGTAAAGGAACCGGCAGACATGTCAGCTGAAAATAAATAAATAAAAAGCGATAGAATGGCATACAGGAAAAAACAGAGGCAGGAATTAAAGTCTGTGAAAACTGGTGGAATTAAAATCCTCCTTGGTTAAAAATTCTACTTAGATAAAAACATCTTTGGTTACTAGTCAGGGATTCTGATTATAGAGAAACAAAAATAAAGCACTCACTATCTCAAGAAATTACTATAATAGTCTATAGATCAAAACGTCATTCTTCCTGATATTGCTAAGAGAAATGACCGATTGTTGTTGATTTATATATAAATTTATATATAAAGCAGCAGCATAAGACATCAGTGATTCATTAACGTTTGAAAGCAGAGGCACCTTATGGCCCTAACTTGGGAGGAAGAAAGCTCATAATTATCTTTTCCTAGAAAAATATATAACTGACAAAAAATAAATGGGAATAGCAGAAACCTGCAAAGGTTAATTATATCATGGATAGCACATACGTGGAATTACTGTAGTGGGAACGTTCACTTTTAACACTGTGGAGATATCAGTTCCGAAGTGGTATTCTTGCTAATTCCTTTCACTGTTACCTCACACATTCCCAGCACATTTTATGTACATTTCACATTTTCCTGGTATCCTTCTGTAAAAATTCATATTAAATATGGTTGAAGTATAAAATGCATGTAATTGTTGTGGAGGGAGTGTGACCAAGGGAGTAGGTTTGGTTTAGCATTAATAGGGACCAAATCAGCCCCCGAACTCCCTGCCCCCCTAAACACACGCTGCTCCTGCAGTATTGGTATAGGGACATGTCCCTACCATCCATACCTGAATTTACACCCTTGTCTTTGAGGCACTTATATTCCATCCAGGTTGTTCCCCTGCCTGGTGCTCTCTGATTCCTGGGGTAACCTTCAGGCTCATCACCGCCCAAGACAGATGGAGTCTAATTTCAGGAGAATTTCTTTTAATCTAGGCCTGATTGTTCAGTGGGTAGCCCTACAGTCTCATGCTATCAGGGTCCAACTGCACCGCCAGCTCTGCATATGCTGAGTTTTAATATTTTCTCTGTATCTGCACTGGCTTCCCCCAGGTACTCAGTTATCCTGCAATCAAAAAACCGTTAGGATAATTATCATCCTTAAATTGGCCTTAGCGTGTGAGAGTGTTTATATGCCCTATGATGGACTGGCATTTCTTTTGCACATAGAAATTTTTTTTTTCAATTTTCCTTTTTTTAAATTAATGTGGAAAATACACATAAATTTTACATTGTAGGTATAATTCAGGGTGATACTCTAGATTTCCTTCTTCTGATTTTTTTTCCTTCGTGGAGACTGCCTCTAGTTAACCAGTCATTTGTATAATAACACAGACTATTGAAGTTGTTCATCCATGTGACCCTCACAGCCAATAGCCCATGACGATATGTGGACATGCAACCTTCCCTATTAGCCTATTTCTCATCAACCAGGCACCCCAACCTGCTTTATTCCACCAAACCTTGTGGCAGCTATAGAGTCGCTGACATACAGTATATGTGAAGTAATGTATCGGAATTAGAAATCAGACCATTTCTGTGTATCGTACGATGTCGTCTGAAAAACCGGCTGCCACAAACACCCTACAAGAATTGTTATTATGAGAAAACCAAATATAAATTTGAAAAATCTATGGAATTCTCATTAGACAAACCAATATGAGCATCCTATCCCATCCAAGATGTTCCTCAGCCTCTCGCCCCATGTTTCCTGGGATAAGGAGCTGGAAGATGGATGGGTTTGTCAAATTGACAGTACAGGGATATAAAAAATAACAATTAGTTATTTTGAAGAAATTAGGCATTTAATGTTTGAACAATTGTGCTTAATTTGAAGATGCATCAGTGACAAGTGCCTGTATGCAAATACTCACATTGTATCTGGACATGAGCCCAAGTACAAATACATGTCCTAAGAGCCATGAAAAAGTTTGTATGTACACGTTGGTGTTACGTGGGTCGCACAATTATATCATGTAATACTTTATTTTTTTCATGTACGTATTACATAAGGTGACTAGTTTTTAGCACCACAGTGCCCTCTAGTGTTCGTATGTGATGTCACGCATTTGTGATCTGAGAGTCTATAAATTTGTAAATTTTATCATTTTCCTCTTCTTCCGGTGCACATATTTGTTTTGTTTTTTTTGACCATTTTTCTGTGGAAACACATAGTTTTCTACTGAACACCTCAATCACACAAAATAACAGTGCATCACACATTTTATTTTTTCCCTGTTTTCACATTTTCGCCTCAGGATTACAGTTGCTTTTTGCCAAAAAATTCACAAATTGAAAGGTTTTTTTTTTGTTTCGTTTATACCTTCTTACTAAGCTGTGTTAATATCTGTTATGTTTTCAAAGGGATGGCTGTAGATGCTTTGATATCGTGAAAAAACATATTGCTGTTGTTTTCCACTTAGGTCATTCACTGATTCTGCCAGTTAATGGCAAAACTAGCACCACAATTCATTCTGTGGCTAATTTCATGTAACACCAATAAAACTGCCACCTTCTGTTTCTATTTTTGAGAAATCTTTTCTCATAATGACCTACTTAGGCATAACACAGGTTGAATGTAATCTCACCATCTCTCTGGAAAAAAAAAAGTTTTTCGTGTTTGCATGATGAATTGTGGCTCTTCTCAGAAGTCAAGGTGATCCAATAACAACATAATACACCCATAAATGTTGTATTTATAATGATACAACAAGTTATGGATTATATTTAGTTGAAATACTCATCTTCTAAAGAAATGATAGGATACTGAATCAGAATTTAATTTTCTGGAATATATTTTTTAACATCGTGCAAATGATTCTTTCCCTCAGTGCTGCTGAAATTTGTTTTAAAGAGCCAGGCATCTTCAAGAAGACAGACGTTTAATGCATATATATAATCCCCTAGAAAATGGATGTTTGAGTGAATTTGTGCTTATAGCAGGGGTACATTAACCAAAATGTCAAAATAAAATTAACCTACGACAGCATAATTTTGAAGTAGAAAAACATTCTAGTTTGGGATTCAAATCCTGCCTTGTGCTCTGAGTGTATTTTTGGTGTCCCTGTTCACCCTGTGATGTACAAGATTCCTCCAGATAGTCTAATGTCTTGCTACAGTCCTAAGTCATGCAGTTTGACTAATTGCTGTCTCTAAATTGTATGTAGCGTTTGAGATTGTGCAGGTGTGCCCTGTGATGAATTAGTGTCCCGTCCAGAGACACCAGCGTACCTCTGCCTTGCGGCCTGTTCTGCCTGAGACAGGCTCTAGGCCCCATGACCCAATCAAAGATAAGTAGTACAAACCCCATTTCCAAAAATATTGGGAAGCTGCGTAAAATGTAAATTAAAATAGAATGGTTTACAAATCGTATGAAGCCATATTTAATTGAAAACAGAATAAAGACCGCATATCAAATGTTGAAACTGAGAAACTTTGTTTTATGACAAATTAAGGCTCAATTTGAATTTGATGCCAGCATCACGTTTCAGAAAAGTTGGGGCATGTTTACCACTGTGTTGCATCACTTCTTCCTTTAACAGCATTCTGTAAATGTTTGGGAGCTGAGGAGACAAGATGCTGGTGTTTTGAAAGTGAAACGATGTCCCATTCCTGCCTGATATAGGATTTTGGCTGTTCAGGCTTGGGGTCTCCTTTGCTGAATTTTTCATTTCATGACGTGCTGAATGTTTTCGATGGGTGACAGGTCTGGACTGCCGGCGAGAGAGTCTAGCATCTGGACTATTCTATTACGCAGCTATGCTGATGTAATATGCACAGAATGCAGTTTACCATTGTCTTGCTGAAATATTCAAGGCCTTCTCTGAAAATGACATTGTCCTGATGGCAGCACATGTTGCTCCTGTGTTTATCATTCAGCAAATGGTGCCTTCTCATTTGTGCAAGCTACCCAAGCTGTGGGTACCAATACGCCCCCATACCATCACGGATGCTGGCTTTTGAACTCTCCGCTGATAACACACTGGATGGTACCTCTCATCTTTAGCCCGGAGGGTACAACTTACATTATTTCCAGAATTTGAAATTCTGATTTGTCAGACCACAAGACAGTTCTCCATTTTGCCTCAGTCCATCTTAAACGAGCTCAGCCCAGGGGAGTTTCTCTGTATTGAAAAGATCAGGGGTTAACTCAAGTTTACCTGTGGCTTAACTTTTTTCTTTTTTAAAAAAAAAAAAAAAAAAAAAAAAAAAGATTTGCATTGGGGGTAAAATACTCGGGGCTAGGCTTAAAATACTCGGGGCTAGGTTTAAAATACTCCAGGCTAGGCTTAAAATACTTGGCGCTATAGCCTAACGATGCCAATGGCTCCGCCCCGCAGAAGTCAGCAGATGTATAGATATGGTTTCCTCTTGGCATGGTAGAGTTTCATCCTATATTTCTGCATGCAGCAACGAACTGTGTTCACAGACAATGGGTTTCGGAAGCGTTCCTGAGCTCATGCAGTGATTTCCAGTATATGCAGTGCCACCTGAAACCCGGAGGTCACAGTTGTCCAATACTGGTTTTAGGCCTTGTCCCTCACATACAGAGATTTCTCTGGATTCACTGAATCTTTTAATGGTATAATGATATTATGTACTGTAGATGAAATTCCCCAATTCTTTGCAATATTACATTGAGGAACATTATTCTTCAGTTGTTGCACTACTTGCCCACACAGTCTTTCACAGAGTGGCAAACCTCTCCCCATGTTCACTGCACAGAGACTTTTTATACCCAGTTATCTCACTGACCTTTTACCAATTAACCTAATTGTTTGTGAGATATTCAACCAGGTGTTCTGTTTTATCATTGCACACTTTTTCCAGTCTTTTGTTGCCACTCTCCCAAGTTTTTGGCCTAAAATCCGAATTAAGCATATATTTAACATGATAAACATTTCTCAGTTTCAACATTTGATTTGGCGTTTTCGTTCTATTTTCAGTTAAATATGGGTTTATATGATTTGCTAATCATTCTGTTTTTATTTGCATTTTTTGGAAATGGGGCTATAGTTAGATTTATGGATGTACTTATGCCTGTCTGTATATTTGATGGAATATATTATATGTATTGATTATCCTACAGAGCCAAGAACAAAAAGAAAAAGAACTGAAATGATGCTGCTGTTTTGTTCAACATGACACATTTATTTTACATCCACTGCAATTCCATTCACTTAATTTAGCAAAACTTCAGCTTTGGTATTCAAGAATTGTGAACTAATTGGCCCATTTTGCTGTTTAACCGTTTCTCAAGTGTATTTGTGTCTTGATTTTGATTACATAAAACATTAGTTTTTATTTCACAACCCAGCATGGAGGAGTTGGTGTGGTGGCACAGTGGTTAGCATTGTTACAGTAGCTTGCACCAGTGGGACCTGGGTTCGAGTCTCCGCCATAGGACTATGGGTGTGGGGTTGGCCTCATCTCCCCATGGTGTTGTATGCTGTTCTCTGGTTTTCCATCACGAACATGTTAAGGTTGGTTGAAGCTATGCGTTTAGGTTTGAATGACGTGGGAATGAGCCCAGTGATTGGTTAGCACCTTCGCCTAGATTGTTCCCTGCCTGCACCCATAGTCTCTGGACCCCCTGTGACCATGAATAGAAAACTGGGTACAAAAAATATATTAATGGAACATATGTATACAATGGAAGCTTTTATAAAAAAAAAAGTAAACCCCTAATGGTAACAAATAAACACTATGTTATACATGCTTCTGATTTTGGTATGGATCTTCCCTCATACTTATTACCATGGACATCTTCTTCTTATGAAAATGTATAGTGCCACTGTATACTGAACCAGTCTCAACAGTACTGTTAATGTCCCTCTTTCCTACTGGAGTCATTTGGATAATTGGCAATGGGCTGCAATATACACAGGGGGCTTTATACTGCAGCCCCCATCTGCATAAATATGTTTTATCAGCTAATTCTGGAAAGTAACATTATCACTGGCAATACTCACTGTGTTACTTTATCTAGACAAAATTCAACTGTGGAACCTTGGCTGTCATTAAGATTGTTTATCAAACCTAGCAATTCTTTGAATGTCACTGACAGCATTTAAAGAGAAATGACATTAAATCCAACTGGACAGCGCATATGACATGTGAATATCCCGAATGCGCAATATTTCAAATAGATGTTGCTTATTCCCAGTATCATTGTAGTTACTTTGTGTAACTACGTTTTCGAGCATGAGCCAAGATTGGTTAATTTCAAAGCGTACTGAAGTGTAATCAAACGTATAATGTTGACTATATTCTTCAACTTAGGAGCTTACTATGGTTGCTTTTTCAATGTCATGATTTTAATGACTCAATGAATTGTTAAACATAGATTGCTCATCTAGATCATAGTTAAAGTGAATATTTAAACATGACTTTAAGATCTTTATGTTTGACAGTCGTTAGCCTTCCATAACGCTTTTTTCCCTCTATAGAAATGACCTAAGCTGTGCACATTGAGCTATTTCAGTTCCCCGATGTACAGAAAAGATAAAAGACAATCTGAAGGTCAGTCAGACTGGGGCACCAAAGCTTCATATGCCTCTATATCCAGTATATTTTTGCACATTCTAATATAAAATATCTAGTATTTTATAGAGCAAATATATGTAACGAATATTTCTATTAAAATTTCACATCAGTGAAAGATAATTATAGCAATAAAAATGAAATATAAATCGTCAGAGCTTTGTTACAAGGGTGTTCCTAACACACATGCAGAAAGCCACCAAAGCTCTTTATGAAGCTCCACATGATGAATACAAACTTGCAGTCCCAGGTCACAAACATGCCGTCATTTCACTCCATAGAGCCCATCAGCAAAGCGCCACTTAAGAATTTCAGCTACTACTGAAATTAGCCAACTGGGCTGGTTCATCAAAAAATGTTGCCCGACATGCAGGGGACGTGTGTTTTGATTTTATTCTACATTACTCCTTGCAGGGAGATTCTACATTACTCCTTATTATTATTATTCTACATTACTCCTTGCAGGTGTATCTGCAAGCTTGATTTCTTCAATTGTCCAAATTGGCTAGACAACATTGATTTTACATTTATCATTTACTGAGTTGATAGACTTCAAAACTTCAATTACTAAAACTGGTCATGTTATATGATATAGCAAAGCAGCAGTGTTAATTGTGTGCTTTTAGTTACATGTGCCCTGACCACTATTGCTTAATACTAACAAGACAAAGCACAGCTAAAATGATACAAGCTAACCAGCGTAGTGTTAGTTTAACAATATTGTGGGTGTTCCATGTATGTTTAGGGGAGTAGGGGGTTTAGTCTTGATTTAGTTTCTCCCAAACTCAGACCTTACACATCGGCTGACATACTTTCATACATTACCAGATGTCCCACTCCCGTGAGTAATGTTATGTTGCATATTTATCAAATCTTATTAAGAACATAACAAGCAAAGCAATTAACACCTGCATTAATAGAAAAACATTTTTTTGGCTTTTATGAACCAATAAATGTCTAATAAATGTGTTTTTAATTACAACTAATCTTACCAAGTACAGTGATTGTAAAAATAGCTAATAAGAGTAATGAGTACAAAGTCAGGTGACCATAGAATAAAGAGAATTAGTATCATTATTTGTGTATGTAAAACATTAAGCTAGCTTATAAATAGAACTCACTTGCCCATGGTTTTATTTCAGACATTTTTCTAACAACTCTCTCTCTGTTCTGCCTTAATAATAAGAATGTGCAAAGGCACCACATTACAAATTTCAGGTGTGATGTGGAGATTTCAGCTATTACTTTGGAATGCATTGCTAGATGTGTCCCATAGAACCTCCTCAAAAATACCGGAAACATGAGCATTAAGTATACTCCCTCTAAGTTTTATCTGCAGGTGTCATTTTAAGAATCAAGTATTCAAGATTATTCAAGAGGTCTCTTAGAAGCTTATTGTAATTTCAATTTTTAAGTTAGTTTTCAATTTTTTCCTCATGCAATAGTGCACTATTTTTGCACAATAATTTCATTTTCCAAGGAATGTACTTACGGGGATACCAAATATTTTCTTTTCTGTGCATTTATTTAACTGAAAACCTGATTTTGATTTAAAGGCATATTTTTGGCATTGTGCTATCTGTGCATCTGCGTTCATGCAAAAGCCATCTGGTCTTGGCACCTTTGTCTGCTCCTTGAATGTCATTGGCCTTTGCCTAGCAACAACATTTAAATCTACTTAAATATGATATGAGCAAATCATGATTGTTGGTCCTGGCTCCACCCTTGACATTGACGGCTATCGCAGTGTGAAAAAGATGCTTTATTTATATGTGTGTGTGTGTGTGTGTGTGTGTGACCATCTGAGGCCACAAAAATAAACTAAACTGAAGTGAGCTGAATTATTCAGAAGAAAATTGGCCACTCTAGCACCTATCAACACTGAAATATAACAGAACCAAAAACCTAGTGTTATACAAATTAATTTCCTGAAGCAAAAACATTTGAAAAAGGTTTATTGTTTCACATTCTGCTATAATACATTAGAAAGGGAATGGATATTATTTTTTGGAAAAAAACAATGCCACATTGGCATTTTGATTTAATAGTAGGCCATAATAAATTAAAATCTCCGTGGTCTCTGACTTGACCACATGTGTCGGATTAGCGATTCGAGCATAGTATGAGTGAATGAGGTAACTGTTTCTAAAATTGGTTCCTTTTATTGGTTTATCGGTGTAGTTTGTCGAGCTGCACCATTTTTGTAGGTTTTACAGAGGTGCATTAGTATATTTTTCCCTCAATTTTTTAAATAACTAGAACAGGGGAAAATATCCTGTTTATGTTATACAAAAATCAATCAATTTCATTCAGACACTTCTCCATCCAGTGTGCACTAATCCGTGTAGCATCATTATCAAACGACCCCCTCCCCCCCCGCTTGTTCCCTCACATGGGTACTTCCAGCTCGTGGCCACGATACTGCCTTTCTGCTCTGGCTGCCTTTCTTTTTGCATCCACAGTCACGTTGCATAGTAAGGATTGGTTCAGGTTCAGGGTGGAGCAATGGAGCAATAGGAAGAAATCCAGCAAGAATCTAACGTGGTCTCCCTACAAACTGATGGCTCCCATATTGGTGATGCTAACCCACAGCATCTTCTTCCTAGCTAGTGTGCAGTGGGTGACACAGAACGCGCAAGCTTTTCTCCTTGCTCCCGCCGTAACCTTTGGAGGGATCCTTTCCTTTTTCATTCCGTGTTAGTCACTTACCTTCAGAAGCATCTTGCTAGCTTTTCATAATGGCTCATGCAGCTTCCCAGCTAAAGAAGAACAGGGATATAGATATCAATGCAGCTGAGGATGAGAAGGAGAAGAAGAGGAAAAGCAGGAAACAATCGCGGGATCAAAAGAAAAAGGTATACAGGTTCCTCTTTTTTTCCCCCCACGCTGACACCTGCATGCACGCGCTGTGGGTCTTTCTAAGGACACATTATCAGCTGTTAAACTCCTCTCACATCCATTAGCAATTGTCGTTGTTTTATACCAACTTTTCACCAATTCCATGTGTAAATACAGGAATTACCTGCTTAACCGTGAGCGATGTGAGCTCCAGAAATGGTGCATCAGCACAGCTTGGCTTTACTGTTCGGATCAACGATTATTCCATGCTCTTATTTATATTTAAAGCATGTGCTTCACAAACAAAGCGTTAGGCGGGGACACTGATTTTATTGTGCAATAATATTCGTGTGCGTTTTGAAAGCAATGTATATGCAATATGCATGCTGTACTGGTTAAGAAGCTAGTACCTACATAACGCTTTTCTTTTTTGTATATGGCAATAAATCTTTGAATTATTACTCTATATATCTGAAGACCAATGTCAAGTATATTTTATCTTCAATATAAGATAGTGGTTTACCTTTAGTAATACACAAGGTTAAGACTCTGCCTGTGTCCTTGCTTTGACCACAGAACATAGGCAGTGCCTTGTTGATTTAGATGTAATTATTTTGCAGAAATACACTACTCATTGACATTCAGAATAAGATACGGACCTAGTATTTTATTGTGTAAGTGATTGTGTTCCATTATTAATTTTAATCTGTATTATAGCTCTTCTTTTATGAGAAATTACAGTATGTTAAATACTTTAATAGTTCACATGCTAGGTTTTGTGCATTTAATTAGATTTGAAAATGTGCAGTTCACATGGATGTTCTTGCCCTGTGCTTATGCTAAGTTAGTGTTCAGATTTGCCCAGTAACCTGAGTGCATCTGAATGATGAATCGAATGTTACTTACTCTAAAAGAAAAAACTGAAGGCCGCCTTTTCCGGTTACCATTGTACCTGATGAGTTTGGCTGTTCTTGCTTTTTTTTTTTCCTTTCGTTTTACTCTTATAGTACTCATTTGCAAACCTGAATTGCGTCGTATTAGGTATCCTAAGCTAAATGGTGCCTGGATTCCGCCACTCAGCTCAGCTCAGTAGCGAAGGGTTTGGAATGTCGTTTGACAGCTGCGACGGAATGTGTCTTGGCACACTGAAACCCAAAGGCAGCAAAAATAGGAGAACAAAATCAGATTTCTGTTTACTGATCTGGAACGATTTCTAACAAGAATAAACAAATACACTCTTAGAATTTTTAAATAACTATTATGGAACCTCAATTTTGTATAGCAATATAGGAATTATATTAATTTACCATTCATGCATGTTTTTGGTAGATTTATTCCTCCACTGGAATGAACTGG
Organism: Hippopotamyrus pictus; assembly: GCA_026781145.1. Taxonomy (NCBI): domain Eukaryota; kingdom Metazoa; phylum Chordata; class Actinopteri; order Osteoglossiformes; family Mormyridae; genus Hippopotamyrus; species Hippopotamyrus pictus. The sequence goes on from JAODLC010000065.1 coordinate 10,206,239, forward strand.
CTTCCCATTAAGTGTTCTCATACCTTGACTCGTACCCTCTGCTTCTTGGGATAGGCTCCAGGTTCATGGCACATGGCTGCTCATTGATAAGCAGTTATGGAAGAGGGATCGATGTACTGCTTCCAAGAAAAAACACAATTAGACTGACAGCACTTTGATAGATGAAGAATCTCTGAGTGTTTATATATATACACACACACATTGGTTTAGCCGAGTGAAAACAGAATGGCTGCAAAGCCATGAGATGTCATATGCTGGGTGACATTAGTTCAACTTCCTTCCAAATTAGTACAAAAATACAATTGTAATAGTGGCTCTGCAGGCAGCCTGCTCCCAGCCTTGCACGCCTGAAATATAGAAGAATATAAGAACTATACAAACGAGAGGAGGCCATTCGGCCCATCAAGCTCGCTTGGGGAGAACTTACAGTAACTAATAGCTCAGAGTTGTTAAAATCTTATCTAGCTCTGATTTAAAGGAACCCAAGGATTCAGCTTGCACTGCGTTATCAGGAAGACTATTCCATACTCTGACTACACGCTGTGTAAAGAAGTGCTTCCTTAAATCCAGGTTGAAATGTTCTCTATATAGCACTGCATAGATTTTTGTATTCTTCCTAAGTTTTGGTAACTTAATAATACAGACGCTTCTCTACTTACGAATGAGATACTTTCCGAATGGTCGTTCGTAACTTGAAATGTTCGTAAGTCGTTATTCAACATCATTTTAAGGGTATACGCAAACACTAAGAACCAGGATGCTGGGAGTACGCACGCTGTGCCGCTGCGCGGTGGGAGTAGCGGCCAGAAGTCGTACTAGGTGTAATTGGCGCGCAGAAAAACAAAATTTATGTTACGGACAGGAAAGGGAGCCCGATGAACACAATTTGAACTTACAGTCCTCTTTGTTCGTATGTCTGAAAGTTTGTAAGTTGAAAGTTCGTAAGTAGTGGAGCGTCTGTATTCAGACTTTCTTCTCGCAGTCCACAAAGGAACTTTATTCCATTAGGGCCCTTCATAAGGTTGTAGTACAGGTTACAGTAACCAAAAATGGTTAATTATTGAAAATGGATGCAAAAATATATATCTATTTAATTTCTCCATTGTGTTTTAATTCATTTGAAGTGTTTCTTTGAAAACATGGTTCTTTGCTCTATGGACTCGTATTCTTACTACAACGTTATAACATATGACAGTGAATGATCTGGGTCAGGCTAAAAGCAGATCATTTTGACCATAAGTGAGAGTACATTGATCAAACGTTTGACTCTACATCTAATGAAGATTGCTGGCATATACAAGTTCCAATTTTGTGTATATCTGTTGCTGTTACTCTGCATTCTGCTGGCATTGTGTATTCTGGATGATGAATAGAGAGAGTGTGCTGAATTATTGCTCTTTTAAGTCCTATGATTGCACCGTAACAAAGTTCACTATGCTGTTTGTAATAATTAATGGATCTTGTAGTGTATGCTGGAATGCAGTGGCCTCTGTTCACTCTCTGTTTTTCTTGGTTGTAACATTTCGCTTGACATTCTTCCAATATGCCAACTTTACCCCAAATTGCATTGGGAGGTTTGTACCTTGCCTGAGGTGCTAGAAATTTGTAGAATAATTAGAGTATAGAGGAGAGTGAAGGTATATTTGCATACTTTATTATTCATATGAGTGTGTTACCTGATTATATTGATTAATCTGTTGTTTAAGGACTGTGTACAAGCATGTTAAATAGCGCCAAGCACTTGATAGGATATGCCACATTCCTTAGAGGTCATCTGACAGTACGGGGCTTCTGGCTTTATAGCCGTTGCTCTTTTCATGGCTTACCGAACTGTATGACGGCTGGTTTCCCTGGAACTTTGCAGCTGTTTGGAGGAATCAGAAATCCAGCTGCTCCGTCCGAGACTGCATGTATTATTGCATGTTTGCACATTTATTATTAGTGCTCCGAAGAGCACATTGTGCAGAAATGCCTTCCGTGTTCCTTGCTTTCTCTCAATTTTGTCTTTGTGGACACAATATAATTTGTGAAATCCTAATTTTACTCTGTTCCTATGATTGCTAACTATCTAGGTTTTCATACACTTTGAATCAAATCTCTCTCAAATGATCTTTAAAAATCTTTACTGTG
>JAODLC010000065.1:10219816-10231926 GCA_026781145.1 Hippopotamyrus pictus
CTGGCTTCTGATGAGCCACGCTAGTTCTCAGGTAAATACCAGGAGCAGGTGTGGCTCATCAGAAGCCAGGTAGGATACAAAACTTACTGGATAGTAGCCCTCCAGGACCGGAGTTGGAGACCTCTGATATATAGCATATGTTTTATTGCAATTACTGTAATTTGCACTCTCGAGAAAGAAAAAAAAAACTTCAATCCAGAACTTTCGTGTTTCAATGAATTGCATTAAGTGGCAAGAGCTAGTGTCCAAAAAGGTAATAATATCTCTGAAACTTAAAAAGGGGCTTATAGATACGTGGTTGCATGCTACTTTGTAACTGCGAGTGGTGTTACATTATATTCAATACAATCAGGGTCATCTTTTCTCAAGGCTCCAGGTGTTGTGCTCCTTACACCTGGCTATGCATCTTTGCACATTATCCTTAGATATGAGGTTTCTGAATCCCAGCTCTGCCATAAATTTCAGCTTTGTGAAGCTCACAGTGTACGCTCATGGTCGGGACTGGGTCACAGACGTGCTGATTCAGTTCTGCGGTAAGTTTCGAAGCCACTTTTTAAACGTTGGTCTGTCCCTCTCAAAGAGCTAAGACTTGGCCTCTCTGGAACCCTGTTAATTCCGCGTTGCTTTGAAATCTCACATTAAAGTACCGATTGTCAGATCTCAGGAGCTGACGCATAGTGCTGCGTGACAGCTGGTGTAAAATGAGTCACCTCGATAACTACATTCACTTGCATTACTGCAAACTTGGTGTTCTAGTGGTGTTTTAGTTCTTTTGCTCGTTCCCTGCAACTGAAATTGTATGAGTTTCAAAAACTGATAACGTGCTCAATGAGTCAGATTTTGGTTTTTACATGTTTTCTCTTTATCATGCATTTTTCTTGAATGTTTGAGTCTTAACTGTTGGTTTTAAAGGTGATGTTTCACAATTAAATTCCATAAATTCTTTTTCCCCTCATTCATCTTGGAGTTCATTGGGAATTAATAAAATCAGTAGGATTATTCATTAAAATGCTTTGTTGCTAAGCATAGTATTTCAAAGGAAGTATTTGCATCTTTTTGGGGATTTAGCATTACTCACAATCACCTGGCACCAATCGATATAGTCATTCTACCTTTCTCTGTTTCTTTAGCTACTAGGGCACATACTGCTTGTATTCCAAATAAGCTTCCAAACAAGCAACGTGCTTTGCTACATATAATCATAAATATGAATACAAAACAGGTAACTGGCGTCCTGTGCGGGGTCTATTCCAACCCGGAACAGTTTCTAGGCCCCGATGACCCTGATAAGGATAAACAGTCGAAATGAATGGATGAAACAGAGGTAGTATTTCATATGTTCCTGCCAGACCTGACGTAAAATGGCCATATAGCTTTTCAGATGAACTACTTGTCTCGTTGGAATCCTTGTATGGCTTGAAAGCTGCACAACATCCTGCACATCCTGAGATATGAAGGAAAATGCTAATTAAAAGACTGCAGAACCATACAGTTGGCACAGAGAATTCAGCTGAGGCTGGTGTACGGTATTTTATTTATTTATAATATTAATCTCAGTTTGATGGAATGTTACTTAAAATTTATACACATGCACTCGACCTGTAACGAGTCAGCGGTTTGCTCAGCAAAGAGGACTTGCACACTTAATCCTGACTCAGCATCTTTCATCATATGTACTCGGCAAATAGTACGGAAGCAGCAGAAACATAACATTGGCAATGAGGTTGTTTTCCAAGAAGCTGCGCTGTGCATTTCCCTGCGAGCGAGGTAATTGAATCAGGCGCTACCAACTTAAGTGAGCCATCAGTAGCAAGAGACTATAAGTGAAAGTAGACGGAAAGCAGAATGGACGTATAGGCAGGAATTGTTGATTGGTTAATGCATATTGAAAGAATGGAACAGAACTTTCATGAAAACGATACTGAGGCAAAAATTGCAAGTATTGATACGTTCAATGGATAGAAAAGCATGCAGCTTACAATTATCCCAGCAAAACCATCAGATTTAAACTTCGATGATGATGATGATGATGATTGATTATTATTATTATGATGCAGCAGCACGTCTTTAATGCCATTATTGATTGCAGGACATATTTCCTGAATTTCAGAAATGCAACCAAAATGGAGGTCAGTCCACTGCAGAAGCTGAGTTTACGAATGTCAGCGCACTGTCGATTTGCTGATGCAGTGAGACCGTTTCGTATGTGGAATTATGAATGAAAACACTCAGAAAAGCTTCCCACTCGTTTATCTATTTTCCTACAACCACTTGTCCTTCAGCTGGTGTTGGAAAATGCGAGGCAGAAAATACTCCTAATTACTTTTAGATGCTAATTGAAGATTAAGACATGAATTGAAAAGGTGAGCAGAAATACCTACGTACCTATGGAGACCTAAAACGTTAAAATGGTTTTTCAAAACTAAAATTCATAAAATGTCTGAAAATGTATTTTTTAGTATTAGAGATTAAATTGTATGATGCTGCCTACTGTCTGCATGAGTAATAATATCTGTATGGACAGAATATACCTCACTGTAATCTGCATTGGGCAGCACAGTGACGCAGTGCTCAGCCCAGGTGCCTCGCCCCTCTGGGACCAGGTTTTCAGTCTCCACCCCGGCTCCGTGTGTGGAATTTGCTTGTTCTCCCTGTGTGATCATGGGGTTTCCTCTGGGTCCCTACAGTCCACAGTCTTCCCCAAACAGTCCAAAAACATGCAAAGGAGAATTAGTTGCCCAGTGGCCCATGTGTGAGTGTGTCCTGTGATAGGCTGATGCCCCATCCTGGGTTATTCCCTGCCTTGCACCTGTAGTTTCCAGAATATGCTCTAGACCCTCATAACCCTGCATAGGACAAGCAAATATGGAAAATGAATGAATGTATGATTTATCGTTGGCTGATTTTCATTCTTTTTTTTCCTTTGTGTTGTGGTGTTTGCTCCAGCACGGACCTCTAACTTTGTTTTGCCTGCTTATTGTTGTACATGTAGAATGACAATAAAATGAGAAGATGCAGGATGAAAAGCAAGACTGCTTGGAGAATGTGGTTTGAGTCCAAAGACCACGAAAAGGCGTACAATGGGACTCTCTTTCTGGCATACAATCTGAGAAGCAGCGACCATTATAGTGGTATAAGTGCGGTTCCAGTAGAACCACATGATGGATTGTCAGCTGCTGCCAGTTTGTGTGCTGCTGATATTGGACTTCAGATTAGGCGTAATGATACAGCAGCAGTCATAACAGCTATTCGGGTGAGTTTGGTGTTCACTAGTTTTTCATTAACCTCAGCTCAGGGGCTAAGGTACTGTTGCACTATGTATTCTCAGCACTATAACAATGGTATTCTATAATGGAAATACCATACTGTAAACAACGGCTTATGTAATTGGAAATGGCAAGTGATCTTTTCAGTTTAATTGTATTTTGGTGTTGATTCTTTTGTCTTTATTGTTTTTTTTTCCAGTCAAAGTCAAATCCCCCAGCTGAAAAAATGGGGAGATTTTGAGTCCTGCTCAAAATTCAATCCCAGATTTAAAAACAATTTGATTTACATGCTATGTGCGGTCAGAGGCGATCCTAGGCTCTGTTGGGGCCCCAAGCAAAAATTCACTGGGGGCCCCCCTCTCTAACCAGTTTTTGTCATCATTTTAATAAATTTTGCTCTTGTCCGCCATCTAGTGGCTCGGGGGCCCCAAGCAGCTGCCTGCCCTGCCTGCTGACAAGATGCGCCTCTGTGTGCGGTAAATCAAACACGCAATTTTCAAATTCTGGATGTTGGAGTGTAAAAATGACTACCTGCTGCATGGTCCTCTAGGCCAGTGTGGGTGGAATTCACCGGAATGATGACCCTGGGGCGAGCCGTGAATTCCCCACGAATTTCCAATTGGTTTTCTGCTAAAATTTTGCTTCCACACTTTTCTATGATTTTTTAAAGTGGCGGTTCTGTGCAGGACTGGGACCTTGATGTTGGTGTGACCTTGCAGGACTGCTGCGCAGGGCCTGATATCCTGCCTGATATGCTCTCTTACACACGTAGAAACACCCTCAAGCAGTGATAATGTTTTTGCATTGTTGGTGTCTTAAAAGGGATTTAAAAAGCATTGAATTTGCCTTTTTAAATTGTGCCGCAGCCATTTCAGAAAGTAGGACAAAATGGACTGTTACTGCTGTGTTAGAAGCTCCCGCACAACAGCCTAATATAGATTTAAAGGTGAAACTTGTTGGAAATGCTATAAAGTAGGACACATCCAGAAAGCTTGCCGGTCGGACAAGAACAGAAGGACAAGTAAAGACAAAGATAAAAGGCCAAAATAAATTATATAGAAAATATTAATGTGCTTACTGTGATTGTGGAATCTGATGATGATGAGATAGGTGTTGGTAATCCAACAATTTACAATTTATCAGCAAAAGGTAATAATGAACAAGCACCGTGTCTTACTCTAGTGTGAACGGCGAGACAGTCAGGATGGAACTAGATTTAAGTTCTGCGGCCTCAGTGATTTCCCAGAGTGTGTTTGAGCAGCATTTTAAGGCAGATGAGCACTCACACTGGAAAGAAGATGAAATATGAGTTATAATAGTTAGCAAAATTCCATGTTCCTTAATGCTGTCAAATCAACAGGACCGGCATCATGGGAATGTGATTGGCGAAGGTAAATACAGCTGACCTGGAGATCCGTCTACAATGAATGTGCCCTCTGTGCCCCTGAGGTGTCCTCAGAGACAACTGCAAATAGTTCTGGATAATGTGACTAGTGTCTATAAAATGGGAAGTAGCACACTCAAGCATATCAAAGGATGATCCTAAGTGAAAATGCTACCGCAAAATTCCACTAGATTCACAAGATCCCTCTGAATTGTAAAATATGAAATATTTCAAAAAGCGCACTGGACTCCATTGGCAACAAAAAAAGCGCCTGTAAATAAGAAGAATGATATCACTTGAAGGCTATTTCAAAGTTACCAGTAATAACTAAGGCTGAAAGCAAAACAATCCTCATTATCAAAAATTAACTGCATTCTGTCAAATCTTGCTGGGGGGCAGCATTTAGCCATGACTGACTTTGCAGATGCATATCTTCAAAAGGAGATAGAAAAAGATTTCAGAGTTTTTTTATATATATATATTAACACCCTCTGCATCTACAGACCATAATAGTGTATATTGCTTGTGTTTGGCATGGCCTCTACACCAGTGCATTGGCAAAGAGTCATAGATCAAGCGATACTAGTATTACTGCTGGCTGATTAGTGTTTTTTGTCAGGATGACTAACTCACACGTCGCGACCTTCTGTAACAAGTGTCAGACCGCAGCCACGCGCTGTTTAGCAGAACGAACTGAAACACGCATCCCCACCATATGCATTTTAAAAGAAGAAAACATTTAAACTCTTTATAGTTAACCAACAAGTTTAAAGAAATAGAAAAAAACGTTAAGTATTTGTGTCTCATATTATATCTTTATTTGATCACTTTAGAATTTAGTTCATAGCTAACTATTAATATCGAAATCACTCCCTATTTCAACAGATATACTAAGTACAAATTAACTGGTAGAACGGAAATATATGTGCTACAGTCAAACAATACTTATAGGCTACATCTTATACAAGTAGCATCTGGCATTTCGTGTTCCATTACGGTGTGAGTTTGTGTTATGTTACTTTTGTGTTCCATGACTTTGTTATGCGTATCTAGGGGAATTTATGTCCATTTGCCTTCGCTTCTTGCTTTCTTACAGCCACTGAGTTAAACATTTTAACCGGCACTTGAATGGGAAAGAGTTCAACCTAATTACAGACTATAAGCCTCGATCGTGTCAGTCTTTACTTCACGGCTGGAGCACAAATTCAGAGGTGGGCACTGTTCCCAAGAGGACACAGGTATAAAATAGAATACAAAAGGACACATGATCATGCTGTCACTGAAGGGTTGTCCCACTTCCGGGAACGTCACAAAAAAAGACCACTTCATGACGAGTTGTCTCTCATACTAGGTAAGAGTTAGTTTTTCTTTTTGTTACAGATGAGATGCCACATTGTGTCAGCAACACTGAGGTTTGGATTGAACTGTGCGTTAGAGACCGGCGTAGGACGGATTTTTCAGTCCCGCTCCCGCAAGATTCTGTCCCGCTCCCGCAAAAAAAAATATTATTTTCTCCCGCTCCCACCCGCAGTATTCAAGTTTTGTCCCGCTCCCGCCCGCAAAATCCCGCAGGTAAACATATAAGTAGTTTTATTTTTACCGCTTCTTCCCGCTACTCTGTTATTTGTTTCACTTGCTTCCTTTTTGAGTATATATAAAAAGAAACGGAAAATAAACAAATATGTTTCGTTTTATTTGAGTTTAATCAAATGGAAACGTGAACAACGTCGGACACGAACGAGGATGTAGATATAGCCTATAGTTCCGCGCATGAACCATGCGAGAATTAGCTTCCGACCTTGCGCCTGTAAATTGTTATTATTTTAATTTAGTCGTTCTTGTTGCTTTTGTGCAGTAGATAAATAATAGAGTATTTGTTTTTAATAAATTAATTTTAAGATAATTCCATTTTGCGGGAGTCCCGCGATTAATTCTATTCTCCCGAAACCCGCACATACATGAGGACCTTACCGCCCGCACCCGCATTAACCCATCAAATCTTGTCCCGCGCCGCACTTGGTGCGTTGGGTCCCGCGGGTTCCGCGGTACTCCCGTGGGAGTGCAGGTCTCTACTGTGCGTGTCCCAATTGGTCTTGTTCTATTGGCATTGAGATTATTTAACTCTCAGCTGTGGTTGCGTTATTGGGTAATTCCATTCCAAGATGAGAAATAATGTACTGGATGAGTAATTGTTAAAATGAAGACATTAACCAGAGGTTTTGTACAGTTGTTTTAACATAGGTGGAAATTTCAGGTCCAGAAAGTAAAAAATCCAGACCAAGGTATTGTTTTAGCCAACCAGTTGAGTATAATGAGTCACAGTTACAGAGTACTGAAATGGTTGGTTCAAACAAAATCTTGGTCTGGATTTTTACTTTCTGGACCGGAAGTACCACCTCCAGTTGATTAGCATAGACCTGTAAATGGAACACCTCGCAATGTTTTGTACTGGATGTCAGCATGTTCAAAAGATGCCAGAAAGATGCCCAGCCTTAAATGGAGTATGCGGGAGAAACAGATATGACAGAATAATCTTGGTGAGAGAATGCCAAGATAAACAAAAGTGAACCAATGGAGAGATCTACATAAGAACTGGACCCCTCTCGTACCCATCTCAAGTCTCTGTTGGCATTGTCTGGATATAACATATTGATCAGTTAAGGGTATTGCAGGTTGATATAGTTGTGGGTCAGCCAGATGTGCTGATAGCACAACCCGCTGTTCCAGAGTTTACCTCAGAGGAGCTGAAACACGTACCTCCCTGAAACCCTTGCACTACTTCCTGCATCACTTCCGAAACAGACTTCTCCCAAATGAAAGGCATCACCTTCTAGGGCAAGAAGGCCTCTGGACTTATTCATCTTTGGGGAATGAAATTAAAACAGAGTGACCTAGTGGCCAATAAACAGAAAAAGGTTGCATGTAATTGTATGTAGTTAGTACAGTAGGATATAGTCAGAGTAGATTAAGATGAAAGGGTATTGTTTGAGCTGAATTTTGGATTTTGCAGTATAGTGTATTTTATTTCTTTATTGTATAAATCTGTTTTCCAGAATTTTGTACGGTTACATCACATGCACTCAACCTGTAATGAGTCAGCAGTTTATTCAGTGTAGAAGAGTTACACGCTAACTCCTCTCTCAGCATCTTTCATTATGCTGTGTTATTATGTAAATAACACAGAAGCAGCAGTAACATAACGATTGGATTTGTCACATAATGAGTAGCCTTTACATATACTGTACAGTCGGCCCTCTGTATCCACGGGGGATTGGTTCCTGGATCCCCCACAGATACCAAAATCTGCAGATGCTCAAGTCCCTTAAATAAAATGGCATAGTATTAGCATACAACCTCCGCACATCCTTCTATATACTTTAAATCATCTCTGCATGACTTATAATACCCAATACAATGTAAATGCTACATTTACAGAAAAGTAGTTCTTATATGGTATTGTTTAGGGAATTATGACAAGAACATTCAACTTACTGATTGTTTTCATTTAATGACCTGAAAGAAAATTACATAGAATGAAACACTGAATATTTAAAATACAAATACAAATTTGTGGATTTATTATTATTATTATTATTATTATTATTTTTTTTTTTTTTTTTTTCTGGTTGATTTTGCCAGTGCAGAACCTGAGGATACGGGGGGGCCGACTGTATAGCATTTGGTTCTAGATTCTTATTTTACATATTTTTATATTAGTTCTCTAAAACATTATCTGTCACGCTTTCCGAAATAAATACCAGTATAGAAAGTGACAGAAAAACGTAAAAAAAAAAAAAAAAAAAAGATTTTTTTTTTTGTTGAATTTGACCCTTTTTCCTTTGATGAAATGGTTCCGTAAATCTGACATCTGTCATGGGAATCCGTAGCACAAGCAGAAATGCTCACAGATATCGCTGAACTTCACGTCAGCTTTGCAGCCAACATCCAGTTCTGCTGATTGATTTTGGATTGCTACAGCTATCTGTGCAGGCAATGCAATGCAAAGAAGCAATTATCAGGCCAACAATAACCCATGCATAGGCAACACTACGGAAGGCAAGGTATTTACAAAGCATCCCAACACTGGCAGAAGTATAGGCAGTGCAGCTGGTGCAGCCGCACTGTGGCTCACAGAAATGGAGGGCCCCAGAAATGGAGGGCCCCAAAAATGGAGGGCCCCGCAGAGGGTCAGAGGCCCTTTTCTGGGGGTGATCCGGAGGCTATTGATCTGTTATTTTAAATTACTGAAACACATTTCGTTGTGTTATGAACCACCAAACGATATATATGCCCTTTATCTGGCTGTCAAATCTGTCTTACTCAGATTGTCCAGTTTTCTATTTTTCTTTTTTTATGACAAGGCTATAATACGACATATTGTATACCTTAAATATATGGAAATGCTGTCACAGGTAATTACTAAAAGCAATATAGGAAGTAAAGAAGGCAGCAAAGGTACATTATAACTTCAGTTAGCCCAAATCTTTGCCTTTCACAATCACAGTGGAAGCAGATCAACTATGATTCATTTCATTCTGCACTCTGGAAAAATGCCAGTGCAAGAGAGGAGAATCCTTATGGTTCCAATTAGTGCAAATTAGAGAAGCAAATAAAATGCATTTTGTACAGAAGTGGTACAAGCTACCGGACTAAATACAATAGAATGGGAGGCAGCATCCCACTGTTCTGATACCCAAATGCCACATGTGAAACACTTCTTGCTTGTTTTGCAGGTTATTGTAATGGCAATCATCGACAAGCTGATGTCAATTTTCTGGGTTTCTGATTTCGGTTAGTTATTCCAGAAAGCGAGTTTGGCAACTAACCCAGCTATGTCAGCTTGCAGATCCTGAACGTTTTAGATTTTCCCGTTCGATAATTGGGAATAGAGTGAGACTCGGGAAGTTGCTATGGCAACTGTGTGAAGTTAACCTGCTCCGGAGCAGGCTTACTTAAAATAAAATGGAGTTATGTGTCTGAGCACCAGCAGAGCCTGCAGTTACTCATAAGTTGTTGAACATGCCCCCTGCCCTTTCCTTAGGGACTTCGCTGATACAGAGGCTTAAATTATTCATAATGCTCTATGCTGGGAGAGATTGATTAGTCTCCCAATTAGACCATCCATCATTCAGTGATCAACACAGTCAATCATTTATTTGAACAATACTGCTCAGCCTCAAAATATTATAAATATTACACATCATGGATTTAATCTTTGAATTACAGCAATCTTTGAAGTTTGAGTTACTGTATATGTATTGTCCTTCAGTTTTTGCCAATAGAATCTTTTTCTATATATATTTAAGGAAATGCTGAATATATCCGTAATGCAATGTCAATTCATTCAACAGTATGTCTAACCCTCAAACACTATCTGCACATTTTTCTGTTATTCCATGGCTATAAACCTCAGAGGGTGATTAAAGAATTCCAGGGAATGGTACAGTAGGTTTATCTAGTTTTTAACCTGAAATTGTCTGTACTTGGCTATACTCTAGTGTCTGACCTCCTCAGTGGATTTCCTTCTTTGCTCTGTGCTCATCGCAGTATGCACAGTGGAAAACCGCTGTCCATGACCCGATTTATATATATTATTTAGAAAAATGAATGGTATAACAGGTTGAAATGGGGCTCAGTGGGCATTCCTGTAACAGTGACCAGAATAAGTGAAAAGAATGGATGGATGGATTGATGAATAGATGATAATGTTTTGAGAACATTATATTGTTTTTTTTTCATATGCAAAATATGTATAAATATGCAATATATAGACATACCTGGTTTTTTATTGTAATGTTCCACCTATAAAAACATATTTTGTTATACATGTACTGTATATATACATACTGTATATATGTATGTATGTATGTATGTATGTATGTATATATGTATGTATGTATGTATGTATGTATGTATGTATTTCTTTGACTGGTTCTCTGTCAACTGTCTGGGTCTTCTTTCAGCACCTCATTAATATACCTAAATGTTTGCCTTCTGGCAATAAGGTGCATTTCCAGAATCTGTGAACTTGTGTGTGATGCTATATATTTACGCAGTGTTCCAGTTTGAGTATTCACATATAAAGTTAAATAAATGCAACTGGATTAAAAGAATTAAAAAAACTTTTTTTCTTTACCGTGTGTGTGTCTGTTGAATGTCAAGATTAAGGCAGGTCAGCTTAACGCTTACCTTAATCTTAATAGCTAAATCTACATTTTAACGGTATCCTTGTGAGGTTTTTTCATTATGTTTATATTTCCCTGTAAAAAAATTTAAGCACTGCTACTGGAATTTAAAAATTTCTTTGGAAAAAAGTAAATATCTGAATTGTTTTGATTACCTGTTGATTATCAGCTGCCTGCACCATGACCTCTGTAAAATGAATGAATTCTCCATTTAGTCCATATTTTCTGCAGCTCTGTTTAAATATTACAAAATATAAGTTGATTACAAGAAATCATATTTATCTATCTATGCTTAAACACACATACATGTATGCTGTATATGCAGTATATATGTACATTACGTAGACAATTGTACGGTGCATTTAAAGACCTCTGATCAGTATTAGCAGAAAAGCCGTTGACCTACATTTTCCGTAATTCTTCGTCCTCAGAGATGGTATTGCCTGTTCAATCCCTCTGTGTAAACGATTCCATTAGTGTCTCAAATAGTGTGCAAATATACTGTATGTTTGAAAAGCAGTAAAAAAAATATGTTCTGTTACTTGAGTTGCAGCCTAGACTCAAATTATGGTCTAGACATGTTTAAATTTAAGTTTCTTTGGTGAATCACAATGCTTACCTGCAAAACAGGGAAATTCTGATAAAAGAACTATCTAGAAACAATATACAAATACATCAAACTTTGAACAAACAGTCGCAAATGGAAAAACTAAACCCATTGTTACACCATGACTGACAAAATTCTCAGTGTACAAAAAACTGCCTTTTTCAATAAAAAGGAATATTTAAAATTAAATAGGTCACCATATGGATTTTAGGTTAGGTTTTAGTTTTTGATGTAAAATCTGTGGGATCACAGAATCATACACATTGCTTAAAAACTGAACAATATATGCAATCATTTCAGTAGAAATTGTACAGTTTACTAGCCTATTTGTTTATTTAAGCATGTTTATTACGCAGAATCTGCTGTTTAAGATTTTTGGATGTTTACCTGATGTTTGAATTTGGAGAAATTTGATTGGATAAAAAAGCCAAACAGGAAGTGGAAGTTTTTGTTAGTGGGTACGATTTTGAAAACCCATGTCGAGGCTGAATAAATTGTTTAAGTATTAGGACTCTTGTTATAGAAACCTGCAGCCTGAACGGTTTATGTGCGGGGTGGGTGGGGTCACTGGTGATCCTGAGGGCTCGGATTCTGCAGCCTGAACGGTTTATGTGCGGGGTGGGTGGGGTCATTGGTGACCCCGAGGGCTCGGATTCTGCAGCCTGAAC
>JAODLC010000065.1:10236447-10265190 GCA_026781145.1 Hippopotamyrus pictus
ATTATTGCTGTAGTACAATGAGTATTAAAAGCTGCCTCTTGTTTCTGAGATGAATGGCATCATTTCTCACTGTTGGCTGTAACACTGAGATTTCTGTCACTTACCTGAGACAGAATGGTTTCACGCCGCTGTACATGGCAGCTCAGGAGAACCACCTGGAGGTGGTCCAGTTCCTCCTGGAGAACGGCTCCAGTCAAAGCATCGCCACAGAGGTCAGCTGACCCTACCATCTACTGTAGCTTTATGTCTGTAAAACATTATGTCCAACTTCTCTTGATTTATGTTTGCTTATCATTTATAACATATTAAACTCAAATTCTAAAATGAGAGCAATTTCAAACTGAAAATTCATTTTTTTTTTTGTAAATGTATTGTCATTATTAACCAGGATTGGGTAATCTTATCCAGGAAGGGTCATTGGGTTTGCGAGTTTTTGTTGCAACTCCCTCATTACATCACTAATTAGAAAACTGATTGGCAGAACAGTTCTTACACCTGGGTTTGAACAGCTGACCTAAAGGTTATCCCAAAAACCTGCATACACACTGGCCCTTTGTGGATAAGATTGCCCACCCCTTGTATAGACAGATAAGAACATTTCACATTCTAGAAATATGACTAATTTTCCCTGTACCAGAGAAATTTAAATGTAAAATTCTGAGCTCAATATGAGCATTGAAGATAATAATGCAGCCCTTCATATGTAATGAATATAACATCTTAAATGTGTAGAAAAAATACTCTGAACGTACAGTATTGCTGTGCATCTGGATAAATGATAAACTTTTGGCTTTTATTATATGTGAAAGGTTACAGGGCTAACGTTCAGACAGCATAACCCTCAACAGCATCTCTCTGATGGGAGACGGGCACACATTGGTACTGTTCTTCAGGATAAATGGGAAGAGGTGTTGGAAACGCTCCTAACCGTGTCTGCTGCCCCCCCCCCAGGACGGTTTCACCCCCCTAGCAGTGGCTTTGCAGCAGGGCCACGATCAGGTGGTGTCCCTGTTGTTGGAGAATGACACGAAGGGCAAGGTGCGACTACCTGCCCTACACATCGCAGCCCGCAAGGACGATACCAAGGCAGCGGCCCTGCTCCTACAGAATGACCACAACGCTGATGTGGAGTCCAAGGTGAGCGTCGAGCGTCGTCCTGTGTCAGCTGTCAGCCGTAACGTTGCTCTTTTCTTCCTGTGTTGGGCACGAATATGCAATAAATACCGGTTTCAAGATACTGTGATTTCAGATTGGGGGAAATTGGCTGACTGCTTTTTCAACTGCATATCTCTACAAATAAATGTAGTTAAGTGTATGAAATTTTAGACAATTATTTCGTTGTACTAGGTGAGCTGCTGCCTACTGAGATTTACGACGAGGGGAATGCCATATATGTAGAGCTGTCGCGATTACTCAGTCAAACTCATTTATTTGGTTATTAAAAAGCATCGATTGAAATTTTCCTTCTCAAATACTCAGCAATATGCTGGAAGGAAGAAGGCACATGCAGGATGAGAATCCAAACAGAGAGAAAGCATAATTTGTATGGAAGCACTTCACATTAATAGTGAATGAAAATGCAGTCTGTCAGTATTGCAAAGCAGAACTTCAGTATCAGCACAATAGAGGTAAAGTTAGTTTGATAATAATAATAACTGATATTTCGTTGACCCCCCATGGGGAATTTCTCTTCACGCCTCTCCCAACTGGCTCTCTGTAGGTGAGAGCAAATTGGCCAGAAAGGGCAGCCAGCTGTTGCAGCACCCAGGAAGCTGGGGGGCTATGGGCCTTGGTCAAGGACCTGCAGGCGTGGAAAGGCTAGGCTCAGAGCAGCAGCCTCCTGATCACAGCCGTAGAGGCTTAGCCCACACACTATCCCTTTCCGTTACAGTGTCTGTGCTGATTTAGGGACTGTCACAAAACTACTGCAAGCAACGCAAAAGGTTTACTTAAAAACAAGCCTTCTGGCATGTGAGGAATATTAATCGCTCTATATGAGTGAATGATTGATTGTCTCAGAGAGCACATTCAGAGCTCATGCAAAAGCAGCGGCAGTAAACTTTAAAAAAAAAAAAAAACATACACTAGATAATGTTAAAAAGGAACCATCATTAAAATTGCAAAGCTTGCTAAGTTTGGTTTCCTATGACTGAGTAAAAGTGTTTTAGCGCAACTTAGTGTGCTGCATTCAAAGCATCAATATCGCGACCCTTGCGATGTGTAATGATAAGGACATGAAATGCCATTGCGATATTAACATCGCACATTGTGCAGGCTTGTCGGGGGGGTACAGCGACGCAGTGGGCAGTGCTGCCGCTACACTGCAGCCTTCGCATTATCACCTCGTGTGTGTTTGTGCGCTTTTTCAGCAGATTATCGGGTTTCCTTCCAACGTCCGAAAACATGCAACTTTAAAGTGAATTTGAGTGCCTGAATTCCTTATATGTGTCACTGAGTGTAAAACCATTAATGCATATTATATTATATTATATTATATTATATTATATTATATTATATTATATTATATTATATTATTATAAATCACAAAATCATCAGATTAATCAGTAGATTACTTGATTACTGATATAATCGATAGTGACAGCCCTACATATATCCTGGGGTTTTAATCTGCACTGGGGGAAACCAGCTATATAAGTTTATTTCTGTTACAAAAATCAAAATCCTTTATTGTTAAGGTACAATATTCTCTCTTCAGCAGCAGAGGATGTAACTTATCTAGGGGCCTTAGGCTGACATTAGCATGGACACTCAGGTGTTGCCGATTTAACGACCTGTTCCATTTTTCCCTGATGTTTGGCAGGGTCCCAGGCTATTGCCTAGCATAGCCTATGCGTTAATTTGCGCCTGCTGTTCAAATTAATGTTGCTGATCTTAAAGGTATATTTCAGGTCAGTTTAGGACACATTAGTTGCTAGTTTCTGTATTAAATAACTGGATTTGTGTAGTTTTGATGGACAGTAGTAAATTTAAACTATGGAAATTGTTTTTTTGTTTCATTAAACTAATAACAGTCTTCACGTTGTTTGAGTTTACTGTTCTCTTCAAAGATGAGGAGTGTGTATACTCTTGGCCTATATGTAATTGGTGCCTGATTCATTACTCTCCTGCTCTGTGGACACGGTGTGGCTTGGTGCTCTCATTGTGACATTGTGTACACTAACAGACCGCTCTCTCTTCTCTCTGCTGGTGGCTATGTCTCCACTCCTAGATGATGGTCAATAGAACAACTGAGGTATCCACGTGCAAACTCTATACACTGCACACTTTTCATTCTGGAGTCGCTGCATCGTCTTTGTTCCCCTCCGCATCACTCTTCCTTCCTACCTTACCATTTTTGGGAAACCCATGCTTCTGACTAAAGCAGCATGTTATTGGAATACTGGTAATGATGGAAGGGTTTCTGCAGCTGGTGATTGGATGTCTCTTGAAAAAAAGAGAACGAAAACAGTGGCTAGTCTAATGGAGTTTAAAACGATTGATGAGATGTACCTGAGGGACCTGAGAAACCTATTTCTCATACTGGTTATGAATGAAATGGTCCAGCTGCAGAGAGCCAGTATGATAGATGCTAGTTTGCATCTAGACAACTAGGCCTGAGTCCTTTTGCATGACACTTACACTTTCAGGTGTCTACGGAATGATAAAGGGGTCCAGAGGACAGCACGGTCCACTGTCTGCCAGGGTTTACGCTATTCCCTTCTCCTGTTCCATGGTTCATTCGGGCAGTTTAAAACTCTCATTTTTCATAGTGCTTGTATAATGGAAACTGGGTCAAACAGCACTGCATGATATCATGAAAACCCATGGAAAAAAAAAAGATTTTTTTGATGCCCTTTAGAATTATATTTTATGAATGGAAAATTTTTAAAATTTCAGTAAACAAGCCAAAAATGTCTCAATGGTTTGCAAAACTAGCACAGTATCACGTAGCATCAGAAAAACTAATTATGCATTGCTGCATGTAGTTTTACTTCCAGTAAAGACGATGAACATAATTTTCGTTTTATGATTTTTTTTCAACGTATGTGAATTTTAATTTTTTTTTACTTACTCAAAATGCGTTTTTGTACCAAATGGTTTGAAACAATCATAAGTACACGCAAGGCTGGAGGTGAAAGGCTACATTCAGATTATTTGTTAATTCTTTGAATAATTTATGTCTGGGATACAGTGAAATGGTCCTACTTGCTGCTTTTGTTCAGTCATGTGTTTGATCAGAACAAATTAATCACTGCACCAGTGCACAAAAAACATACCTCGGCATATAGCATATCTCTTTGAGTTACTATAACATTAAAAAGAATATTATTCAGCATTTTATTTTGTTTACTCTTTCTTTCACAGCTTCATTAACATATTTCCTTGTGTTTAAAAAAAATAACCAGTTCCTAATCAAGCCTACCTAACAGAACTGAAAATGTATCATAATGCAGATTGCGTTTCTGTGGTTTGTAGTCATGTATTTTTAACAGATGGTTCCCTATTTTCTGCAAAGTGACTGGATTCTGTTATGCAGTCGTAATGTCGTTTCTTAATCTTCGGAAATTCTCCTCGCTAAAATCCTGTCTGTGTAGATTCTTGTCTACACTGGGGTGAAAAATAGGTTCCAAGTCAATGTTGATTTGCACTACAGAGCTTCCCTAATGAGGTCTGGAAATTTAAAGAGGACTTAGCAAGTCTCTTCACTGGTGTTTTGACTCAGCGCGTGCAGGAACGTAATGCCGACTGGCTGTTTGCGTTCTGTCTCCTTCAGAGCGGCTTCACCCCTCTCCACATCGCGGCGCATTACGGCAACATCAACGTGGCCACGCTGCTGCTGAATCGTGGGGCAGCGGTGGACTTCACAGCGCGGGTAACACCTGTTTCTCTGCATGGATGTCACACAAAATACCCGCTTCAGCACCCCGTCTTGTCTGTTTCGTCAAAAAAAAAAAAACTGCATTATTTTAACTTGCATTGGCTACGAGACGACTTTATGGTTATTTCTCCAAAAAGACTACCATTGTTAGCTGTTGATAGCTACCAGAGCTGCAACAGAACTTCAGGAAAGTCTGCTGGTCATTCCGACTTTCAGGATCCTGAGCTCAAAATTTCTTCCCATGGCTGTGCACTTGGCACATGTCTCCAATTCATAACTTATTAGTAATAGACTAATTTGGTCTGTGAACTAAATTGTGGTTCTTCTTTTCACTAACAACTCTTAATACTTCCCTCACATTTAAATGGAAAGATGTGTGGTACACATTCCCTTTCTGAGTTAAACAATAAGAAACCGTAACCCGAATAACCCAAGCAGAGAAGCACAATCCTTGTTGCACTTACTCATATGATTTTTTTTTTCAAATAAGCAGCATTTTGAATTTACTGGCATTGAATGGCTTGAAATGGTACAGCTGCAGTTCTGATAGGTACCCTGCTGCTTGTCAAATGAAAATTTATGTAAATCAATAGACCTCCTATTACGGTTTTCCACTATTAGTATCATTACATTTGCATGAAAGATAATCTGCATATATTATAATACTTGTAAGTTTTATCTAGATTTATGTGTAAATAAATAATTAAATTTTTGAGAAAGGAAAAATGTAACTGATCACCATACAAATTGACTGCTAGTGTTTTCTTGCTTGAAATTGTTCTGAAAACAAATATTCGGCTGCCTCAATCTGTTTTTTTACACAGTAAATGAACATTGAAAGTAGACATCGCATTTAAAAACATGCAATGTTTTTTTTCTTCTTCTTCAATCAACAGACATAGACAGAGTTGTCCGTATAATGGCAGGTTGACAATTTCTGATACTTGCCATTAGTAATATATTCATGTTTAGGGTACAACCAAGCAAAGTTGAACTTTGTTAAACCCTAAAGGCATACTGTGTTAAAAATGCAACAAACAATTGTCTGTTGTGCCACGGTTTGACAGCTGTGCTGTTTCCTGTTCCCGCATTCCACAGAATGACATCACTCCTTTGCATGTGGCAGCTAAGAGAGGGAACGGAAACATGGTCAGATTACTGTTGGACCGAGGAGCTAAAATAGATGCCAAAACCAAGGTGAAATTCCTTCCAAATTCAGGAATCTACTGGAAATTATGTTTGCATTATAATGTAGTTTTCTGGTGTTTTTCCAATGCAATTTTGTTGTAATTTTCATAAAAGATACCAGCTTTCAGACATTAAATGTGCATATTGAAAATCCCCACTCTAACGTCATCACCGAGGTTGACGACTGCAGTTGAGCAATAATAGGATGCAGTGTCACAGGAGAAAATGAAGCTCTGTGTCTTCACAGTTTCTTCTCCCTTTCATCCTTTTATATTGTTTACTTGTAAATTTATGGTAAATAACCTAATTTATATTAGTCTTGATGTTAAATGTTGGGTGCGGGTTTTTTGTGTTATGAAGGATGTGGCGCTGTGACTGACATCATTTTGTCGTACAGGATGGACTGACGCCGTTACACTGCGGAGCGCGGAGTGGCCACGAGCAGGTGGTGGAGATGCTTCTCGACCGCGGAGCCCCAATTTTGTCGAAAACAAAGGTAACGCTGGTACTTAAACACGGGCAATTTTGACTCTGAGATAAAGACAGTAACTAAATATTTGCACATTAGACCTGTTATTTACGTAATTGCCTTCTGTGCTATTTCATTTTCATAGCTATATGATTATGTCCAGTTTTTGGATCTCAGCAGCTCGAACGAATATTCGAAGATTTTATTAATTATTGTGTACGCATTCTATTTAATAATGTGCAGCTTACATGATGTGCCCACCCACTCACTGTAGGCACTATGTCTACCATTAAAAAAGATATTCTCATAATTTTTCCAACCTTTTATGTGAAGACTGAATTTTGTCATATTTGATTGCAACTGCGCAATGACAATAAAGGCATTCTATTCTATATATTGTTGAAACTAACCCTGAACAATAGTGAATTCAGTTGTCTTTTAAGGTGAATAAAATAGGGGATATGAAGGGCATTATGCAATGAGGATTAAATTTGTCAATCACACCCAAGAGATCATCAGCAGAAAAATACAATACTAAATATTTTTACATAAATAGGAAACCTGTTTTCACATATTTACACTAACACATCAGTTGTAAAAATTTTTTTTAATAAATTGAATTGACTGTCATAAGTACCGTAACCCAGATGTTTATAGGATACTGATCCATCACGCAGTACTAGGTTCTTGAATTACTTTTGCACTGTTGAGAAAATAGCAGTGCAGATGTGAGTTGTGCTTGTGATCAACAGAATGGGCTGTCACCCCTCCACATGGCAACTCAAGGGGACCACCTGAACTGTGTTCAGCTCCTGCTCCATCACAACGTGCCTGTGGACGATGTCACCAACGATTACCTGACAGCGCTGCATGTTGCAGCGCACTGTGGACACTACAAGGTGGCCAAGGTTATCGTGGACAAGAAAGCCAATCCCAATGCGAAAGCTCTGGTGAGGAAATATTTCCTCTCTAGGGTACAGCTTATGTAATTGTTCAGAAAAATGAATTTTGTGCAATTCTTGAATGATGTCTTACAGGAATATATTTTTAGTAGTCTTGAAATCTACTTATATTTCTACAGGAGTAACTGTGAAAATGAAGGTATAAGCATGGACTATTTTTGCAGCTTCCTAAATTCTAAATGGTTCACAAGTAATTCGATGATTACGCATTTCAGCATTTAATTCTAGATTTTAGAAGCTAAATTAGTAGCTTAAGATGCAAAAAGTCCCTACAACGTAATAAAATAAAGACTTACTCTCTGCACACATTGATCATTTTAAAGACTAATAACACATGAACTGAGAATTATTTCTAAATAGTTTATTTTATTTTATTTTTAGAATGGTTTCACACCCTTGCATATTGCTTGCAAGAAGAATCGTATTAAAGTAATGGAGCTTCTGCTGAAACATGGGGCTTCTATCCAAGCTGTGACGGAGGTAGGAGAGTTTAACTGAACGTTTTCTTTCAATAACAACCACCAATTTAAATTTATGTTCTGTGTACTGTACTTAATGTAAGATATTACCGTGTTGTTTTATTAAACAATGCAATGAAGTCTTTCAATGATATAACTGGGAGCAATGAAGTCAACTAGTGGTTAGTGCCAAGGCTTCACATTTCCAGGGTCGGGGGTGTGAAACTTCACTTTCCTCTTCTGTACTTCTGTCTCTACAGTCAGGACTTACACCAATTCATGTGGCTGCATTTATGGGACATGAAAATATTGTGACTCAACTAATGCATTTTGGTGCTTCACTGAACACAAGCAATGTGGTGAGTTTCGGACTGTGAATTTTTTCTGTTACGGACATAATCCACAGAAGTCTGCATAAGTACAGATCGGTAATTGGGATGTTACCTGTATCTCAGAAAAACTGAGCTTTTTAAACACGTAACATCACAAATTTAGTTTTAGATCACTGGATTTTTACAGCACATATCTACATCACAAGTGTTTACAATGAATGGCTAAAGTAAGGGTAAGTTTTGGTGAAACAACTAATCAATATGGACAATATAAAGCAGAATCTGACTACAGTCATCATTTTAAGTTTAAATGATATTGTCAAATTCCATGCTCCACCGTTCTTTGCAGGATATACTGCAGTATTGGCCAATAGTATAGATATGTAAGGCCAGTATCCAGTAATGCTTTGCACCACGGTAAAGCTTCTGTGTATGTATCACTCTTTATTCCAGAGGGGGGAGACTGCACTCCACATGGCTGCAAGGGCTGGCCAATCAGACGTGGTCAGGCTCCTGCTGCAAAACGGGGCCAAGGCGGACACCAAAGCCAAGGTAAGGCTTCAGCTAAGAGTGGAGTAGATCCATTTAAACATGATGAATAGCATGGAACATTTTGGCCTTTTAGTATGAGGTTTATGGGAAATATTGATGAAATAACTAAACCGTGACATTAGTTAATGAGACATTACAGGTACAGCAAAATGGTACTCATTTATTATATTCATGTCAGAACTTGGATGTAAATACCCATTACACTGAAAATGAAAAAAACCTTCTTGTCTTAATTTACCACTGTAATTTGGGTCATTCTCACAAACTCATGTACTATGTCAATTTTCTCTAAATTTTTTAAATAGTTTGAAGACAAGCTGAAATTACATAACATCCTTGTCTAAACTGTCAATTCAGCCTCAGGGGTACTTGATAAACTAAATTATCTAATCAAATTCAGGGCAAGAATTACAGCAAAACTAACAAGAAATTGAGCAATATGCATACATCTTATCATACAAATTATTTATTGTGGGATATATGCAGTAAAGTAGTTTTGTGTTACTTAGTCTCAAAACTGTTACGGTGATGAGATTTTTTGCTACTTATTTGGGATAAAATGCTTTTAAAAAATCATTTAATCAGAGCAACAGATGGTATCATTTTAATGTACAAGCAGTCCCTGGGATAAGAGCGTCTGACCTACAGAAAGCTCATACTCGTGAGTGGACTGCCATAAAGCCTATTATGTTGAAAATTTGAATTAAATATGATGGTTCATAATAAAGTATGCACACACTACTTTGTGACAAAGTTATGTCACTTTGCAGTGTTCTGTTTTACGCAGATTTTTAATGTAA
This sequence comes from Hippopotamyrus pictus, assembly GCA_026781145.1. Taxonomy (NCBI): domain Eukaryota; kingdom Metazoa; phylum Chordata; class Actinopteri; order Osteoglossiformes; family Mormyridae; genus Hippopotamyrus; species Hippopotamyrus pictus. The sequence continues at coordinate 10,246,088 of JAODLC010000065.1, forward strand.
TAGGCTTTATGGCAGTCCATTCATAACTACAAGTTGTCCGTAAGGCGGATGTTCTTAAACTGGGTACTGTCTGTATTTTTTTTCTATTTATTTATTTATTTATTTATTTATTTATTTATTTTATTTTATTTTTATTATTATTATTATTATTATTATTATTATTATTATTATTATTATTATTATTATTGGGGGCGGCATGGTGGTGCAGTTGTTAGCACTGTTGCCTCGTACCTCTGGGACCAGGGTTCGAGTCTCCACCTGGGTCACATGTGTGTGGAGTTTGCATGTTCTCCCCGTGTCGTCATGGGGTTTCCTCCGGGTACTCCGGTTTCTCCCTGCAGTCCAAAGACATGCTGAGGCTGATTGGAGTTCCTAAATTGCCCATAGGTGTGAGTGAATGGTGTGTGAGTGAATGGTGTGTGAGTGAATGGTGTTTGAGTGAATGGTGTGTGACTGTGCCCTGCAGTGGGCTGGCCCCCCATCCTGGGTTGTTCCCTGCCTCGGGCCCATAGCTTCCAGGATAGGCTCCAGACCCCCTGTGACCTAGAAGGATAAGCGGTTTGGGAAATGGTTGGATGGATTGATGATTATTATTATTTTTATGGACTGCATTACTATAGTTCCAACTTACATATAAATTTGAAGACAGATTTATGGAACAGGTGGACTGCCTGTCTGTACCTAAAACGTTAAGGTGATATCAATTGCAATTGCACAAAAAAATAAACACCATATCTCATTGTAACATTATGTGTTGCAAATATTCTGAGGCTTGTGAGATCGGCTCATTTACGCTTATCTGCGTTCATGCACAGGACGACCAGACGCCACTACACATCTGCAGCCGCACAGGCAAGGCGGACATAGTCCAGCAGCTTCTGAAGCACGGGGCTTTGGCAAACGCCTGCACCACGTCAGGATACACGCCACTGCACCTGGCGGTCCGCGAAGGCCACGACGATGTGGCGAGTGTGCTGCTGACACACGGGGCCTCCCTCTCAGCCATCACCAAGGTCAGGAGGGCACCGCTTTCTGTCAGCATGCTGATGCGGATCATTCTCTCGCAGGGAAACGTTTGCAGGACTTATGCTTTCAACCTGGATACTTTTCTCTTAATATACATAGTACCAGTCAAAAGCCTATACACACCTGCTTTTAATGCATTTGTCTTTATGGTTCAGCTTCTAGTAAAAAGCCTTGAGCCAATGATGTCTTTGGTAATATGTTTGGTAATATTGCAACGACCAAGAGAAGTGTTCAACATCTCAAAATATTTTGACTCTTCAAAATATAAATAAAAAAATTCAAAAAAAACATCCATTTACTTCAATGACAACATTAGAGACTCCTGGCATTCTTTCAACCTCCTTTCATATGCAGCCATCTGGAATGCTTCTCCAAGAGCCGTGGAGGACTTTCCACAAATTCTGGGCACAAGGCGGTTGGCTCATCCCAATCCAGCTCTGTAGGGTTTGGGGCAAGGGATTGCCATCTGTTGCTGCAACTCCATCCATCCATTTTCTGAAACTGATTATCCTGTTCAGGGTCACAGGGGGTCCGGAGCCCATCTGGGAAACTACAGGCACAAGGCAGGGAACAACCCAGGATGGGGCGCCAACCCATCACAAGGCACAGTCACACACACCAGTTACTCACGCACCATTCACTCATACTGCACACCTATAAGCAATTTGGCAACTCCAATTAGCCTCAGCATGTTATTGAAGTGTGAGGGGAAATCAGAGTACCTGGTGGAAACCCCACGACGACACGGGGAAAACATGCCAACTCCACACACATGGAACCCTGGCGGAGACTCAAACCCGGGTCCCTGAGGTGTGAGGCGACAGTGCTAACCACTGCACCACCTCACTGTACTGCATTATTTTTTAATCTGTATTCCAAATGTATATGTCATCATTTAGATGTATTACTTGCTGCCTTATAACATATTAAATGGGTTTTTGTTTTTATATAGCTGACAGCAGTACAATACCATTATTTACCTTGTTTTATGGCCATGCATGCTATGGTCGCCTGTTTTGTCTACAACAAAGTAGTACAAGAAGTGCATAGCACACAACTAAAAAGAAAGCATTTTTCCATTGTTAATCAAAAGTTAATTGCATACATCATACCGCGTGTGTACCGTTGCATGCACACAGAAGGAGTGTGTGGACATTCCTAGGCGATTTGGATGTTTAAAAGTGGAAACAAGACGCATAGAATGAAACATCTAACAAAAGACAGAGCTGGATTGTGCTGGAACAGATTAAAGGCATTGTATGCTCAGTTATCAAAAATGTCAGGCAATATAGTATATAGGCAAAATAGCACATAGTATTATTTTAACATTCCACTGTATATCATTGTAAAAAAGAACTTACTGGACAAAACATGATATAGCCTTAAAAAAACAATTTTATAAGATTTGTATGTGTTCAAACCGCTTTGAATGTGAATTTTTGCTTTTGTCTGAACCTGGTGCAAAATGCTAAGTGTTTAAATGTTGATGGAGATCGTTCACTTTGTGCTTCTCTTGAAAGCATTTCATTCTCTTTTCACAGAAAGGATTTAGTCCTTTACATGTGGCAGCAAAGTACGGAAAGATTGAAGTGGCTAATCTACTTCTTCAGAAGAGGGCATCGCCAGATGCAGCGGGAAAGGTGCGATGTTGGTGGAATGAAGAATGCCAGTTTATGTGGGGGGGCAAACGAGCTGTCATGTAACATACTGGGCATAAAATGTATCACTGCTGGCTTTAGGAAAGTGTTTTCATTTTTCAAAGGTTTTTTTCATATAATACAATCAACTGGATCGATTGCCGGGCATATTCTGCACAGGGAATTTGTGTACTTACAGCCACAAAAAAATTAAGAGACCACTCTATATTTTTAAACAAATCTGCATTTTTAAATCCTGGTTCGGCTGGCAGAAGGCTACACTGGGCAGCAGGTAGCTTCCAGGTTCACAATTTCTAAGACAGCAGTACACAAGAACAAGGTGAAGCAGGAATCACTAGGGACGACCAGAAACCAGCCATGAAAAGGGCAAAAGCGACTTTCTAATGCCAGAGATGAACGTTAACTTATCTAACAGTTTCTCATGAATCGGAGGATGACATCAAGTGACCGTCAAAAGGAATGGGAAACATTAAGTGCAGGTGTGAAGTGCACTGCTAGGACAGTTCGTGTCAGGCTCCTAGAAGCATCACTGCAAACGCAATTGTAATATTAGTACCCAAGTCCAATACAATGAGGAATCACATCTGTATTTGTGTGATTTTTAGTCAGAGAGAACTACGCAAACTACAACATCATACAGTCTTAGCAAGAACCACTTGCATGCAAAAACAGCCATCAGTGAATGGTAGTGATGTCTGAATCCTGAATGAATCATTCTTCTGAACTGGTTCTTTTCAGTGAATCAGTTGAACCGGTTTTCACATGTAAAAGAATCAAACGTTTTGTCCATCCACACATTGCACAGGTCAAAGTCTTACAGATGACAAATTATATAAAAACACAGCAACCTTTTAAAAATTACTTACACTTGCTTTTTGTCGACTGTCTGTAGCCTTTTTGGCTTCACTGACCCTCTGCATACCGTAATCCGTTTTATTTGTGCTGTGTTCATGCCTGGCCACATGCTGGCTGTGACTCATCATTCCCGACTCTGGGCAGTCGACAAGTTAGTGAATCTGGTTGAAGTGTTTACTAGGCAATTCTCATGAGACTCATAAGACACACAGGAGATGTTTATGACATCATTTATTTGTGTATTATTATTACTTCTTATTTGAAATCATATAATTACATTATTAGCCACTGGTATCACTGTTTTTTTATTATTTAATTAATCTTGTTTGGCATAAGTTACAAAATTTTGGAGTCGTATTTCCCTAACCCTGTTTTTCCTGATGGATCGATGTGTATTTTAGTATGCAATTTTACTGAACACAAGACTTTTCAGAAACGCATTAGTCGTGTTGTAGCAGGACTGAGTATAACGTACGCACAAATGGGAAAAGCATATGACCAAGTATTTTTAATAAAGACCTATACTATTCCTCCTTGGTTGTAAACAATGTGAGCGTTTAGGTTATAATGTTGCGCAAAACTCCAAAGCCTAAAATCCAACCATTCAGATTGCATCCCATGTAGAAGTTATTATCTGGTTTATTTCATTTTCATAAATTGCTTGACAGCGGCATACATGGGCTTAAAAAAAATCATAATTTGCAGTATTTGTTTTATTTTGTTGAAATTAGAGATGCACCGATTGTATTGGCCAACTCTTGGTAACGGCTCATAGCAAGTCAGCCATTGGTCGATGGTTGAAAATGAGCCGATATTTACCAGATTAAAACAAAGGCCTTGCATGTTTTTATTTTAGCATCCACTGACTTTCTGTTATGTGCATGTGGTATTACTTGTGCAAACTGAAATTACGATGTACCACAAGTCTTCATGTTGGTTGTACTGTCTATGTTTCAGACATGTTTGTCTGTCATTTGCTTCACCAATGAGTGTCTGTCAGTTGTTTTAACAATGTCAAACTGTATTATACTAGTTAAACTGATGTTTCTTTTTGTATTAAATTATTAATAACAACCAACTAATGAAGAACTTTGCATTCATTGTAGAGCGGTCTGACTCCACTCCATGTAGCGGCTCATTATGATAACCAGAAGGTTGCCCTCCTTCTGCTGGACCAAGGAGCTTCACCCCATGCAACTGCCAAGGTACGTCAGACACTCATTCTGCTATTTTTCCATCCCTTCATCTCAATTGTGCTGATTCCCCATCTTGGATATTTTATGTAATCTCCTACTAATTTCAGTCTTTGTCTCATTGATGTTTCATGTCTTGAAGTGAACATGGCTGTACTTCCACAGATTAGTCATTTTACTTACTACATTTACTTAAAGTATCCATTAAGTATTGAGTGCTGTTACCCTCCTACTCTTCTTTTGTCTTAATGTTTCATGTGTTTGGTATCTAGTGTAATATTCTCTTTGTGTTTCTTTTCCTCAGCTCCTATAGTTCAGAACAGTTATTGATTGGTAGTGAGCCAAAAATCCGATAGAGCACACATAATTTATTTATTCACTTATGAAGCATCCTCGCAGTTTATGCAGTAGCTGCCAAAAAAAATCATTTTTGTTTGTTCGCCTGTTTTAAGTTAATTCTCCACAAAATATTCACATACATTGAGTTCTGAAATCGTACAACAGCATAACTGTTGCATAACATAAAAAGTGAAACACCACACATTACAAATTTCAAGGCTAGAAATCGAGCTCAGAATACCGGTAATCCTGTTTCTAGAGGGATCAAGAAGTTGCAGCCTGTAGAATCATTTTGAATCTCTTACGATTCTCCTAGGATGTGAGCATAAAAGAGAAATTCACCACAAATCTCACTGACAGTTGGCGATTATTGAAAAAGCACGGCACACAATTTACAGTATGATGAACTGAAGGTGTACATGGAGGGAGCTGAAACAGTGGCTTCAGCCAGCAGGACACTTAAAAGATGGTGTGATGTAAAGTAAAACTAAACATTGGAGAGCACATTCTGTATGTCATGATGCATGGATCTAGAACAGATATGTTTGTCTGCCATGTGTACAAGTGTGAGTGCAGGAGCGTAGGAGGTCTTTGACTTCCACATGTCCCTCTTTGCTCTCCGTGAGACACACGTGTCCTGGTGAGAGCAAAGGTTGGGATCAGAGTGCAGGGTTGCTGTTTATCCAGTAGAGTTTTTGAGTTTGAGGGCCCTGCTCGTGAGCCCAGCATTATATAACTACTCTGCCAGCCCTGGGATTGGAACTACCAACCTTCTGGACATTGATGCAGAATTTAAATAGACAGAGCTGCACCTCATCCATCCCCACACACTGCTGAACACAAAAAGGGGTATTAAAAAATTTGACAGGGCATTGAAGGACCTCAGGAGTATACTGGCCTTTCATCATGGTCAGAGGAAAGGAATTTGGAATCAACAATAGTCCTACATTTGGATAATCAGACAAAAAGGGCCGAAGTCAGGAAGGTGTGCAAGAGCCTACTGGCCACTTAACAGAGCTTCGGAGTTCTTGTGCAGTGAGGAAGAACAATCATGCAGCATTCCATCAGTCTTTGTGGTAAGGAGGCTAGATGGAAGTCAATTAAAACTTTATCATCATCTCAGCCACGTATGGTACACAGTGAAACAAAATAAAGGTTTTCCTAACACACATGGCAACATTCTACGTAGACATTCCAGTGCTAAAGAAGGACTTTTGAATAAACTTAGTGCAAATAAGTTCCTGTACAATTATCAATAATTTAATGGGAGGGTAGATGGAAGGAAGACCACTACCAATATTTTCTGCATATATTTTCTACCCAGTCCTAAGTAAAAGGCGCTGGATATTTGGGGTTTCTATAATATAATGAGTCAAAATTAAACTTCATAACTGGCGAGATCCAGGTATTGCTCATCACCAGGCTATACCAGCAAACATAATGTGGGGATGCACAGATTGGGATAATGTGGGGATGCACAGACTGGGATAATGTGGGGATGCACAGACTGGGATACTGATCAAGACAGGAAAAGATGAACAAAGGTAAATAGAAAGAGGTGTTTGATGAAATCCTGCTCTAGAGGACATGCAGCCTTGGGTTCGCCTTTCAGCATGACATCGACCCAAAGCACACAGCTAAGACAATCCTGGAGAGGCTTTGGAACAAAGTCTCCCAATGTCCTTGAGTGGCCTAGCTGAAGCATAGTCCCCATTGAATTGATTCTGCTTCACTGATGCCTCCCATCAAATCAATTTGCAAAAATTTCTAAAATCACGTTTTCACTTCAGTACATTTCGAAATTGCAAAATTTGGAGAAAGTGAAGTTCTGAGTCTGTCAGAACAGTCTGACTTTTCGACGATTATGTGTAACAAACAACGTACGTATACCCAGGTCAAAGTCTAGCTGCTGCACGGTGTTTTTGAAATGCTGTGAAATTCACATGCATGGAGAAGGCTGCTGAACGGATTCCCGTTTGCCTGTTCACAGAATGGCTATACCCCTCTGCATATCGCTGCCAAGAAGAATCAAATGGACATTGGCACCACGCTGCTGGAGTATGGAGCGGATACCAGTGTAGTGACACGGCAGGGCATTAGCCCTGTGCACTTAGCTGCACAGGAGGGCAATGCGGACATGGTGTCCCTGCTGCTGACCAGGAATGCCAACGTCAACCTGGGCAACAAGGTGAGCACCACCCATCTGTCGTTGAGAGTAGAGTAGCCGCAGAGTAACTTCGTCAGGGCTGTATGTAGATTTCACTGGGTAATGTGCAGTGAAAGGTGCACAGCACTGCTTCTACAGTGTGTGTTAAATTTGAAATATCATTTCGGTGCTCTGCCTATTTGCAGTGTTGGGCATTTCAGGTCCAGAAGCTACAAATCCAGACCAAGATTTTGTTTCTGCCACCCAGTTCAGCATAAAGAGTCACAGTCACAGAGTATTCAGCTGGGTAGTAGCAACAAAATCTTGGTCTGGATTTGTAGATTCTGGACCTGAAATGCCCAACACTGCCATTAGTATATGGTGTATACAGTAAACACTGATCTTGTGTATGCATGGGATGCATAACATTTAAACTTCATATTTCTCCATAATATTTAATATTAATCCTTGTCCTTTATAAGTTCATGGACATATTAACTTCAACATTAAATGACTGCCAAAGTGGTTCATTAACTGCTGCCTCCCACACAGCTGTGGGTTTCTTGGTCCTGCTTCATGTGTTTGTGTGACGTTTGCATGTTCTCTCTACGTTGTATGGATTTCCTCTGAGAAACTTCCAAATTCTGATTTTCAGCCGCAGTCCGAGGGCATGCGGTTTGGTGACTTCTGTGTCTCAACACCTTTTCTGTTCTAGAGCGGTCTGACACCACTCCACCTAGCAGCTCAGGAGGAAAAGCTTAATGTCGCTGAGGTTCTGATCAAACACGGAGCAAATATTGACCCTCAGACAAAGGTGAACATCAGTTGGACCCAAATGGAAGCATCCAGTTTCCACTGCTAAAAATAGAAGTGTTATATTTATTAACTAACTATAAATTAACTTAAGGAGTTATGTTAAGACAATGTGGAGCCCAAGTGTAAAGAGATTATGTGTGTTGTGTGTGTGCCAAAGAAATGTTCCAAAGATCATCTGGATATAATTATGTATTCAAATAATCAACCTAAAATATAGATGCTATGCAGGAGAACAAGGGCTTAACTCATGCAATGTCATTTCTTTACTAACAGATGGGTTACACTCCATTACACGTGGCCTGTCACTATGGAAATGTTAAGATGGTAAACTTCCTTTTACAGCATCAGGCTAACATCAATATGAAAACAAAGGTACTGACTTTTTGTCTGAGCAGAAATTCAACCATTTGCAAGAGTTATATGTATAGGATGCTGAGAGCCATGTGATGTGTGCCATGTGATGTGAGCCATGTGATGTGAGCCATGTGATGTGAGCCATGTGATGTGTGCCATGTGATGTGAGCCATGTGATGTGAGCCATGTGATGTGTGCCATGTGATGTGAGCCATGTGATGTGTGCCATGTGCAGACCGGGTATACGCCCCTCCACCAGGCAGCTCAGCAGGGCCACACCCACATAATCAACGTCCTGCTCCAGTACGACGCCTCACCCAATGAACTTACAATGGTACGTGAAAACTGAAGTAGTGAATGGGCCGTAGGTAGCGGGGCACGAATACTATGCATGCCACATTCAAATGCTACATCGGACAGACAAGCTTAGCATTTTCACTGAAACACATTTCTACGTCAATTCTCCCACACGCTCATGCAGGCATACCTGTGTTCAGTCCACACATTGCAACCAATTCTATGGATGGTTCAAGTAATTATTGAGATTATTTTATAAACACTTTTACTCTGAAAGCCAAGTAAAACACATAACCATTATTCTCAGCTGAACGGATTAATTGTGTTTGTATAAATGTGTTTTGCTGCTCAGATACTACCAAGATGTAACTTTGTTTTTGTTTCCTCTTAGAATGGAAACACTGCATTGTCCATAGCCAGGAGGCTGGGCTACATTTCCGTTGTGGATACTCTAAAGGTAGTGACTGAGGAGACGATGACCACCATGGTAAGATGTGCTCCTATTTTCACCAAAGTAGTACTGAACAATTTAAGCCTCGTTTAATCTTATTTGACTATTATCATAGCTAATAATGATTATATTATGTGTAACATAATCCGAAGAACGTTAACAGGTTTGATAGTCCGGGTTCCTCCCATAGCCTGTGTGTCTGTGTCTGTGTCATGTGTGTGTGTGTGTGTGTCTGAGTTGTGTGTGTGTCTGTGTCTGTTCATGTGTGTGTGCGTCTGGGTCGTTTTTTGTGTCGGTGTCTGTTTATGTGTGTGTGTGCCCTGTGATAAGCTCCAGGTCCCCTAGGGTAAGTGGTCAGAAGTTAGATGGATGGTATTAATATATAATATCATAAAAACTTACACTGCCTGGGACAGCCCCCCCCCCCACATAACCCTTACAGGAAATGATAAATGATGATTAGTTCAGTCAAATTTTGCTGCTACTGCTGCTGCTTACAATTTTGCAGACATTTCGTAGAACCACAAGCAATCAAAATACGCTGTTATTTGACTTTTTTTCTTTCTTTTAATAGATAGTAAATGAAAAGCATAAAATGAATGTGCCAGAAACCATGAATGAGTTCCTTGACATGTCAGATGATGAAGGTAAGTGTGAGTCAACATTCTTCTTGTTGAGACCAAAAAAAAATGTATATGTTGTCTGTAAGAGTTCAGTAATTTGATTTCCCTTGGTTGGTTTTTATCATGAAATCATGGAATCATGAGTGTTGTAAATGCATTTCATAACATTTTATTTATCCAAATTACACAGTTTGTAAAGCCAATGTACCCGAAATTCTCAATGAAGACTATATTTCAGATGTCGGAAAAGGTATTTGTCATTTATTACTCCAAAGTCATTTGCAGGCATATTAAGTTGCTTTTATAATTAATTGAAAACCTACTCTCTGTTGCATCATCTGCTTTGCTTTAAAGTATAAAGTTTAAAGCTTTACCATGCTTTAATTTCTATGAAAGAAAGCTATTTTTGTTTGAAATCCTTCCAAATACCGTGTTGGCTTGAATACAAGATGTTTTTTTTTTTTCCCCCATCAAAATACATCTGAAAAAGCGGTATCATCTTATATTCGGGGTCTAGGGAAAAGACAGCGCCAAATATGATATTTTGTAAAGTGTTACCGTAATATAGATTTACCGAAATCTAGATTTACCGTAATATAGATTTGCCGTAAGATGTCTTACATGAGCGTGAGAGTGTGAAAGCGTGAGTGTCAGGCCAGATGCGTGAGAGTTGCTGGCCCTGTCAATGCACGTCTTTAGCGTGTATCCCTGAGTGTCGTCTTAATTGCTGGCTTTCCTGGCTGCACCACTGCTGCTATTGAACTGGCAGTGTCTGTTAATAAGGACAATTTAAATTTTTTTTTAAAGAGCTGTCATATCATTTATTCATATGGCTCTTTCTCTGCAACAGGGCAGCTGCATGGAAACCATTCTGCGCCCTGAAGGGTTGTGGAGTTTGTAATGTTCATAACCAACCCCTCCCCTCCCCCCCCCCCAAAATAAAAAAAAAACATTTGTTTTTTGGAATGTTTACTGTTTAGTACTCTTAATGTAATTGCCTGTGGTTGCTTATATGTTCTTGTCAAACTTATATGTTCTTGTCAAATTCAATTATTTTTCTTTATAAAGGGAAGATTTGCCTTTTTTTTCTTTATAAAGGGATAATTTTTTTTCTAAAAGTAGTTGCCAAAAAGTGGGGGGTCGTCTTATAATCTGGGTCATCTTATATTCGGCCTAATACGGTATTTAAGTTTGCTAAATCTTCCATGTGCCTTTTTATGTTGTTTTTAATTGCTATATTTTTACAAATGGTGAAAACATGATGCAGTAGTTGCAGTAACTGCATTTCAATAAAATGCTTTGGTTTTTATTTAATCTTTAACTTGGTCACATCAATTTCTGTGACTTCTAAAAATGTCTACCTACTGTATGGATACATTATGTTCATACTAAAAGAGGGGAGTATGAATAGGTGCATTTTATAAACTGTCATTTTCCAGTGCATAATAATAATTTCTGTGTTACATATGCATATGTGTTTACAAAGTACTCTCTAGTTTCATTGTATTTCAATACACAAGTGCCAAGCATAGACTCTGCAATGGTAAATTGGTTTGATTGGGATCAGTTATATAGTAGTGTGAACCATGGTCTATGCTGGGGGCTCATTACCTCCCCAAGAACTGAATTTAGCTTCAGCTTTATGTTTTTGTTGTTGTTTTGAATAAAGTTTGTTTGCACTGGAAAACACAACTATTAATGTTTAAATGCTGTGTTTCATGAGAGGGCTACAAAATACTGCACAAATTCTCATTATGTTATGTTCAGTCACTGGTTATACGAAGACTTATTTCCTATTACATTTTGCTTTGAACTTCGTCTACCAAGTATACCACTGAATATGTAGCGAGCGTGACAAACTCGGAAATTTAGTAACTTTACCATGCAACACTTCATATTTGAGATAGAAAGATGGAGATGAGTGAAATGTAACAGGCTTCAAGAGATGTTTTGCTAATAAAACTAAATACTAGGCAGAAAATACAGTTGGTACCCTTTGAAGGCAAGAGCACATCCTGTCATACTGACAACAACAGTAATAATAATAATAATAATAATAATAATAATAATAATACATCCATAGCTCAACCTAGGAAATAAAAGTTTCTATGTGGGGAGCTTTTGATTACATTTAAAAATCTTGTTTGTCAGTACAATTTAAGATTTCAGACAGATTTTAGGTACAACAATTAACATAAATATTTCCCCTGAGCTTTTGTGCTTTGTCATCCGGATGCGCCATCGGTGGGTGGTGGGGGGTTAAAGAGATTTAACTAAATCAACGCGATTAACGCACTGTCCTGTCCTGTCCTGTCCTGTCGTGGGAAGGAGGCTCGGTCATTTGCCGTGTTCAGCAATGTGTTCGCTGGAGTCCCGCAGAGTTACAGCGCTGCTGGCCGCGAATAACGCAGCAGCGGCGCAGTTGCCAGCCACAGCAGTAAAAGCAAACCGTCATCTGAAGTCTGCAGGACAGTCTTTCGATGTTACGTTTTGGGGGACAAATACAAACCTAATCCCTAATGGATCTGTTTAGCCTTGTTTTTTTTTCCGCGGAAGAACTTGCATTCATGGATTTAAAAACTGATATTCAATAGAGTTAAGGACAAAAAAAAGCATCGAGATGAGGCTCGCTGCAATAATGGCTACCAAACTATGTAAGAACCCGTGTTTTTTAAATAACTGCGAATGCACTGTTATCTCGGTGCGGTAAAGTTGACTTTAAGCTCACCTTCTGTGCGGTAACGGAATTGCCCGAAATAATTCACCTACATCGCCAGCAGCAAAGGGAAGACGGATCTGTTTGGAGTGTAATGTAGCTCTGCAAAAGCCACTGCAGTGGAGATGGAAGAAAGGAATAATTATATGGGCACTAATGGCCGGAGAGCGGGCGTTTTTATAGACATACTGTGCTAAATTTAGTATACCGGGATCATTGTATTTTTGGCTAAATTAGGAGAGACGCTCCATTAGAGATACATGTTTAGTTTNNNATGTTTAGTTTGGTGGTGGTGGGGAGGGGAGGGGAGGGGGGGGTTGCAGTGTAGAGGAGCATCGGGAGACCGGCAGTCCGGTACCGGCTTGGCGCTGCAGGGGGGCTGATGCTGCATGTCCTGCCTTACCCAGCATTGCCCCTGTCAACCGTGAGGACCCATTCCTGTCTTTAAGAATACTTTAAAGTGTAAATTTCGTCTTGAAGACAGTGACACAAATACTTTCTGGACTTCAAAATCCTATTTTGATTTGCTTGCTACGATCGAGAAGTTTTTATTTTAATTTTTTTTTAATTTATTATTATTATTATTATTATTATTATTATTATTATTATTATTATTATTATTTTATTATTATTATTTTAGCACGTTATCGGCGCTGGATATCAGTGTAACACCGGTGTCTGGTAGTGTTGCAATGAAGTATCACAAGGTTGTGGCAGTAACTGGACCGACGCGTGTTGAAGTGCTTAGGAGGCACAAGCCCTTTTCTGCCCTGCTAACACTGCGGCTCTCCCTCAGGTGAGGATGCGATGACCGGCGATACTGATAAATACTTGCGGCCCCAAGATCTGAAGGAATTAGGGGACGATTCGCTTCCTCAAGAGGGTTACATGGGTTTCAGTATAGGAGCTCGATCTGCAAGGTAACGTAATTAAATCTAGTTCGATTCGTCATATTTTGGCATGTTATGCTTGGTAATGATTTTATGAACACTGTGTTTTCAAATAAAAATGTGATCAAGAAAGCAGATGTGGATAAAAAAAAATATTTTAATATGCCAGAATTCATATGATGGATGCATCTGAGTTGAAAAAAGAACAGTAGAATGCGGCAAGTCAGCATTTCTGGGGATCACTGTACTTCTGATTTCATAAAAACTGAAATAAGATTAAGCAATGACAAAAAATGATAGCATTCTAAGGTAATTTCAACACAAAACAAGCAAAAAAAATCATTATCAGAATGAGAAAAACTTTATTGATCCCGGAGGAAAATGCTCGGGATTTGGGAATCTGGGGTGACGAGTGGTTCTGCAGGTGTAGGACTATGTCCCCGTGCCCGGAAGGTCATTGGTTTGAATCCCATAGCAAGCAGAGCACTCATATCACTGTTGGGCCCTTGAGCGAGGCCAATCAGCCAGTAAACTGCTCCAGGGATGCGAGAAGATGACTGATCTTGCATTCTGATTCCAAACTTCACTCAGCTGTGTGTGTAACTCCCCAGACAGCTAGATGGTGTACACAAAAAGTAAAGAATTCCTGTGTTCTTGTACAATGGCAAAGTGAAATTATTTGTTTATTTTGCTGTAACAGTCCAGCAGTTTTGGAGGTTGTGAAAATACGTTAAACCTGGTTTGCTGTGTGAAGCTTCACCTTTTTAATTTGAATAAATAATTCCTTTCCAATCCAGAACATACTTGGCAGGATTCTTTAGTTATTGACTTGGATTTTCATGAATGTATGATGCCTTTTGTGTTTTTCTTTCCTTTCTGTTACTGTCACCAGCCAAAGTAATGCTTGCATTGTATACTCTTGGACAGATCTATGCTCAGTACCAAGTTGACATAAAGTGCAGGATTCTGCAGTAGGAGCATAGAGCTGTCACAGAGTGTGACACATGCAAAAGCAGAGCACACGGTTTCATAAACTCACAGCATTTCTGCTTTGTTGCTTTCGGGTACTTTGCTATCAATATATTCTGTTTTCTTTTCCCCTCTACCTAATTTCTTGTTGTAGCCCTAGAGTCAGGTAAGAGGGTGGAACATCCTTGTGGGACTAAGTCTTTTTTCTACCAGCCTGGCTGCACCCCTGCCCATTAAAACTCCACTAACATTCTTCTGTGATGTGCATTTTTTAATTATTTTTATTATTTACAGCATTAACCAAGTATTCACCTTTTTTTCTTTAATCAAGCAAAAATATTTAGTAAGTGGTGATCATTTAACAAAAGTAATCCATGGAAAAATAACAGTTAAACCACCTTCATCATCTACCGAAAAGGTGAAATGCTTTCTGCTTCATTGGATTTAAGTTGCTTATTTAGCGGGAACATTTTATATGAATGTTGTGCATCATGCAGCTTCCAGGGATAAGCTGGCTAATTAATAAGTGAGTTAATTTACCAGTTACTCATCCATTCAATTTGTTAGTTATCTATGAACACTCATATGTAGAAAAGTAGCCTTTGTAAGTACCAGCATAAAGTTGTGTGTACCTTTCCATTGTATTGGTCTGGCATCAACAAAACCTGGCTTTTATAGCTCCTGAAAAATGAGTTTTATCAAACATAACTGATTTAAATCTTCAGATTTTTTTCACTTCAGCTCAGTTATATAAACGTAGGCCAGTACAGATACAGTTTGTCTTTTCAGCAGTTATTTCTGAGAATCAGTCAGTAAACATGACTACACACTTTCTTTCACGTCAACATTTGAAATGTCACATTCACTAAAAAAAAACAATTTTGTGCATTTTTGTTCTCAGAAATCTATAGTAGGCTTTAAAATTGTTTAAAAATCTAGATTAAAATATTTATTGTGAAGTTGCAAAATGTCCAGTCCAAGGAAAGAAACACACATCCTTTTTGTATGTACTTTATGTGACGTACTTTTATAAATCTAATTTAGACTTAATCCACTTTTCCACACTGCACATTCCTCTTCACCTTTTTTATTAACATCCTAGAATCTCTACTGTATCATTTGGGTTTTTTAGTGGTGCACCAGTCCCTGGAAGTTACGTGGAGCAGCCTAACTGTTGCCAAATGTATGCGGTACCTTATACATACAACAGAATCCGCTCCTTCAGTTCAGATAGGTCCAACACCCTGAACAGGAGCTCATTTGCTCGGGACAGCATGATGATCGAGGAGATTCTGGCACCCACTAAGGATCAGGTATGCTCAGTTTGTCTCTTAGTTGCTTTCCTTCCTATTAGTCGTAAGAAAGTCCAGTGTAACTAAATTTGCGAATCACCTTTATTTATGAATTAGTAACATTCAAGTGACTGTTAATTCTGGGAAACAGGTTGCCACCCCTCCTACTACACTAATACTATTATGATTGTCAAACACGATCTGCAGTCCATTCAAGGTTTTTTTTCCTGAAAGAAATACATTTTTCTGTAAATTTACATTTGCAGCTGAAATTTTGTGTGCCACTGTACACACCTAAACGTAAGGACTACTTTTAAAATGGCATGAAAGAAAATTTGACGGTCCAATGACTTAATGGTTTGCACTGTAATGCTTGTATGTGTTGAATTTGTGTGTTCTCTGGTTTCCTCTGGGTACTCCGGTTTCCTTCTGCAGTACAAAACTGTGCGTTTTTGCATTGGTGGCTCTAATTTGCCCTTAGTGTGTATGTATGTCATACAATTGACTGCATCCCATTCAAGGTGTTCCCGTGCGCTGCTATTCTATCTAGAATGGGCCCCAAATGACCCTGTACTGGATAAGCAGCTGTGGAAGATTGATGATACAAATTTGGCTGCAACAGCTTGAAGCTTTCTTAGTCGTTGATTTATGACCTAAACAAGACCTTTCAAAACATTGAAAACAATTTCTGTTTTTTTTAGAACTCAGAGAGATTATGGAATAGTTATTTTGAACAGTCATTAACTGCAGGAAGACTTTTTTTTCTTAATTATAGATCAGGGTTTTTCAAATCTGGACCTCGATTCCAAATCCAGGTCTTGTTTTCACTTCTCCCAGGAAGTTAGTGCAATGACTGATTCTGATTGGCCACAGAGGCTTCACACCTGGCTCATAGGTAAAGGAAGGCTGGAAAATCAGCAGGGCTCAGATCTCGAGGACCGTGATTTGAATAACCCTGTTATAGATATTGTACATCTTAGAATGGTATCCTATAATAATATATATAGAATATATCCTATTGTGGGTGGTTTGTGGTTTAGCGGATTACTGCTATGATTAGAAGGTCTGTGTTGGGCCCTTTTGTGAGGCACCTCCACAGATTACTCCAGAGTCGCTGGATGCTTGCTGATCCTACAGGACGACCCCCAAACTGTATATGTGTCTATCTGTCCCATGGGGATCAAGTTGGGGTAGACAAAAAGACAATTCCCCCATAGTAAAGAATAAAGTATCACATTTATATTCTGTGTGTTACTGCAGAGTCTTGTAACAAGTACAGTATATTAATGTATATATTTTTGAAAATTTCTGTAAATTTTTTATTCTGTTAAGATTTTATATGCTTGGCGAATAAGTATTTAATGAAACATTAATTGTATGAAATTGGTAATTGGCTGAATTGGTGTACTGCACTGATGGAAACTTGAGGTCCTGCTTCTGACTGCCTTTATGCCTGTTACCTAAAATTTGTAGAACTTTTTGTTTAATGTCTTTTTTCTTCAAAAGCTCCTGGGTGCCAGTAAAGACCTTTCCTTCATTGTCGATCCTCAGAATAAGGTATAAGATGCACTGCTGAATGACAACTGCATTTTATTATTTAGTCGTCTGTGCAGTATTCTGTAATGAGGTGATGGGTTTTTAAAGTTAAACGTTGCCTTATGTAAATCAAAAATCATAGTTTACTTTTCAGATTGACCTGAAAAAGTTTGTTTCTGATAGGTCAGATAGTATTGACCATGGGGCTGACCTTTCAGCCTGTTTTCTGTAGAATCTTGACTTAGCAAGAGTCTGATTCACAGCATCTGGCGGTAACCAGGGAGTATGACGCCGACTCAATCAGACGCTACAGCTGGGCCGCGGAAACCCTCGAAAATGTTAATCTCGTCTCCAGTCCCGTCCACTCAGGGTAAGTGACTGCTAATTGCTTAATAAGAAACTAAGTCACCCAGTGGTCAGATATACATAGAACTGCAGCAATATCAGTATAATTAATATTATAATTAGAATTTACTATAATTATCTCCTTCAGTTAAATGCAAAAGTGGATGACACTCTTCTCATGATTGGCACAGTATGACCTGATATTTAGGCTTTACATTTTAGCTGTTACAAGGTCTTGAGAAACTGAAAACCTTTCATATTGAAATTTGTTGGTCATGTCATATGTGTTAATCTCAAACTATCTATCATATAAACCTTGGTTTCGTTTTCCTGCAATGTCCTTTGGTATTTTTAAATAATGATTTATTTATCTGCTTATTAAACATTGGGTCCCTGTAAGTCATTCTCTCGTATCTCAGTTGCTTTAGTGTGGTTCTTTATCAGTTGTGGTAATGGTTATAATAAAGTTTTACAATACTGATATGATAATTAAAAATAATTGTTTAGCAGATTTTCTACTGCCCTTAATTTTATGACTTCAGGTGATATTCATCAGTCACTGTATAAATACATCCAGGCTTCTGTAAGCCTATGTTATGTTAATTGTCATAGCAGCAATTTTTCTGATCGTTTGATGATGTACCTCTGTAAAATGTATATTCACAGTCAATCTGATCAGGACCAAAGTTAGATTTGTTTTGTGCTGGGCTGGCAGAACTGAAGCTGACTGCTTACTTGCGTGTGCAATAACATATTTTTTCCACAAAAAAGTTCAGATATGAGCGACATTTCAAAATCAAATGTAGGAAAACTATTTCATGGTAGTATATGTTCTTTAGATTGTATTATGGAATTTTATAGACCTGGACATGAAACGTAAATCATATGAATTAAGAAATACGTTACACTTTAAAGTTGCATAGAACCGGCCGTAATGTGCCGCCCTGCAGGTTCCTGGTGAGCTTTATGGTTGATGCCCGGGGGGGCTCCATGCGGGGCAGCCGCCACAACGGCCTGCGCATTGTCATCCCTCCCCGCAAGTGCACAGCGCCCACGCGCATCACATGTCGCCTGGCGAAGAAGCACAAGCTGGCCTGCCTGCCCCCCATGGTGGAAGGAGAGGGGCTGGCAAGCCGGCTGGTGGAAGTGGGCCCAGCGGGAGCGCAGTTCCTCGGGTGAGATTCACTCATATTGTGTATCTTGGGTATTATGTCACTGAAGACGGATGACTCTCAGTCAGCAGTGGTAAAATACAGTAAGGTTTGCTACGGTGTTAAGATGATCTGTGTTCAGTTATGATCCACACCACTTATAAGCATAAAGATGGATTTCATTTTACGGATCTCTATTATGCTGATATCTAATTGTCAGATAAACAGGAAAAGATAATAGTAATAATTATTGTGCTATTTGCAGAAACAGTGCAGGCATATCGTTCAGGAAACTACTGTATATGAATTTTAATCCTTTTTTTCCTATAATATCAAAAGTGAAAGCTTTCAGTGTTATAGTTTTTTTTTATTGTTTTGGTACTATTTTCATAAGTAAAGTGTGCATTTTCAAATCTCTTAGTACAAAACTTTTAACTGATCACATT
>JAODLC010000065.1:10269156-10290160 GCA_026781145.1 Hippopotamyrus pictus
ATATAAAGTATGGCAAAAAATGCCAGTGTAGAAGATTTATTTAAACTTACGCTGTCTGAATGTGTCTTTTATCTGTTTGAGCCTGTTATGGATGTTTTTGGCATTTCCCTCCAAATCAGGATTTGATGCTGTTCCTGCGCTTGGTTCTGTGCATATAAGCTATGTGCACTACAAAGGCAGTGTTGTCGTTCTCATTTGTCCTGTGGTGGCAAATGTTAGACTTTGTTTCGTTGGCTTTGTGGTGGCATTTTAAAAAGCTCATGTTGTACCCTTTCACACCTTGATGATTCTTTCCCCTTGCTGTCCATTATATTACTCTCTCCTATGCATCTTGGAAACCAAAAGGAAATGGAGTCAGAACAAGATGATGAGGTAATATCATTACTCCATAACATTCAGTGTGCTGGTTTTCTTTTCACTGGTGAGCTTATTGTGCTGTAAGGCTGTCCATTGTGTTCTTTGTTACGAAGATGGATATTTGTGCATTTGGTAATACATGTAGACTACTAGGTCCAAAACTTAAAGTATGAGTGTTTTCCCACATTTTCGCCTAATCTAGTATTGTCAGTTTCTGCCACCCTAGATTTGGTCCTCATCGACCTTGCAGGCTTGGTTAAGGTATAGACTGGCAAACACTTTCAAACTATGTGTTGTCAGCCATCATTAGGCTGTATATTTCATCATCAGATGTGAAATGCTTATGCAAGGCAATAATCTTTCAGCTACCCTCTTGGTCATTAAATATCTGAAAATGTTGAGATGTTGCCAAAAAAACGATTGAGTAATCATACCATTAACTCAAATTGCAGTTCCAGTCCTACTTGCAACATCATCCCAAATTCAAAAAGAGCAATCGGATTTATATGCTGGGTGGAAGGTCAAAAAGTGTTGGATTATGCAGTCCTTCAAAGGCAGTTTGCAGCCTACAGATATAAGGCACACTGAATTGTTTTGATGAATCACAGGAATAGAGAAACATAGGCAGGTTCACAGGAAAGCAGTATTAATTAGCAAAAATTAGTGTGACGATGGATGTGCAAGGGGAATGGGTGAAAGGTTACATCGCCTAGTAGGTTTTGGCCTGTATTCAGCTCCAGTCAGGGCGTCTTGTGGCATGATTTGCACCAGTGCAGGTATTTCAGTGCCAGACTGGAGGCAGTAGATATCCACTGCCCAGCTGCCACTGGAGGAGGCTTCCTTTTGGCTGCTGAAGTAGCCTTACCAAACATGAGCCAGCTGGAGCCTTTTTGGGAGCTCTTGATAACTGGCTCAAAACAGAGGTTCTGAAATTTAGCCAGGTGGTTGCTGTCCATGGTGCTAATTGGGGTCTTTTGGCCAGAAAGCTATAGTTTCTGGGTCCCAGAGACAGTTAGGTATAACAATATGTTTACAAAAGTCTAGAAAACAGGAATGCTGCACTTGTTTCTACCAGTCCAGCTGATGTTCCTGGACAGAGCTATTAATTACTCACAACTATCCCATTGGTTTTGTTCCCTGTTAAAATTATGCTTCACTGATTTTCTGTGGATTTTTGAAAGTGCCAGTTGTGTACAAAAAAAGCTGCCTAAATTTGCATACTGGCCACTTATTGGTGTGACATCTGCTCCCTATAACTTTTCTCATTTAGACACATGTTGGAAGACTTTGCTTTCCTGTGTTTTTTTATTTTTGAAACTGCTAATTCAGTACAAAAATGGGACTTAGGCTTTCCTGAGAGAAGAATAGCTTGCTTTACAGGGCCGAGTATTTTGCCCACACACATATATGCTGTATATATTTTTTTCTTTGTTAAAGTGTCATAAACTGCACTCAAATGCACTGAAATTTATTTTGAAAATACTGTCCTTCTACATTCTGTTTTAGTCAATCAGAAAATTTAGTTCCTCAGAGAAAATTGAACATAGATATTAAGAGCTATGGGATGCAGGGTCATGATACTGATGCTCAAAGCCCCTGATTTGTATGTTATTTTTCACATAGATCTTTAGTACTTTATTGTTTTTGCATATATGTGAAACATTGCATCGTTATTTAAAGAGGAGGCATAGTTTATTATCAGTGTAACTCAGCTTTATTTTATTTTGTTCCTTTGCTCCTCTCTTCAGTTATTGAAATTTTTCATGCCACCCTCAAGAGCAAAAGCTTGTTCCCCACCTCTCTTGTCAACTCTGTTCCCTCTGGTATCATACTGATCTCCCCCATTATTTGTAGATGAATTTCAAATTACACACATTTCTGCTAAAACGAAATAGATGTGCTCCTTCGTTGTATGCAAAATCATGCAATGAAAATAACAGGCCTTATATGTTTGGGGTACACTACTCAAAATTAAATGCCTAACCAAAGCTTTCCCAAATTTAATAGTTTCAAAGCGTTTTATAAGATCAAGTTTCCTTCAAGTGCTAAAGCAGTGAAACATCCCCCAAGTTGCATCAGCCAGAGACTGCCAGTAGCCCTAATGCAGCTACCAGTAGCTGCCATCATTTAAGACATTATAATGTAATTTACTGTCACTGTAGGAAACTGATGTAGTTCAAACGCTGATTCTTTGCTGAAAATCTAAGTTGAGTCAGTTCAGACAAAAGGCCGAAAAAAACCCTTTTATCAGTAAATGAATTTATGCTACGAAAATGCATTCTCCATTTTCCAGTTGATCTACAGTTTTCTTGTTGTTGTTGCAGACTGAAAAACCAGAGCGACGCCACAATTTTGCATCACTAGCCTTACGTAAGCGCTACAGCTATCTGGCCGAGCCAGCAATGAGTGAGTGGGACTTCTTGACTTTATGAAATCCATACAGATATCATGCCTGGAAATAGTTCATACATCATATATACCTACAAATGATACTATTTTGCATAATGTCAATCTAGACTCCTGTTTCTATCA
Organism: Hippopotamyrus pictus; assembly: GCA_026781145.1. Lineage (NCBI taxonomy): Eukaryota > Metazoa > Chordata > Actinopteri > Osteoglossiformes > Mormyridae > Hippopotamyrus > Hippopotamyrus pictus. Next base: position 10,272,046 of record JAODLC010000065.1, read on the forward strand.
TTTGCATGATTTATTGTGAAATTTTAAGTTGCCGTTATTCTTTATTTCAACATTCCCTGATGGGTGGGTGGGTGATTGGGTGGATGGGTGTATGACTGGATGGACGCCATTGTTATATGAACTAAAAATTACTCATTGGAAGTGTATAATGATGTATTTTGTCCTTATCTTTAAATGTCTATTTTTATTGGCTTTGTGACTGTGCAGCATTTTGTTACATTTTCAGTGAAAATGTATGGGAAATGGTTCTTGGGCTTTTTAACGCTTCTTGGAGTTTGGAAGTGAAATGCTGAAAAATGACAAAATCTGTATTATTATATTGCCATGGTATTATGTACCTAGTATTTTATTTCAAAACGGGCAGAATAAGCAGGCAAACTTTCAAAGAAAAATGATCAAACAGATAAAAGGCAAGGAACTGAGTCAATAAAGCAAAATTTAGAAGCATATTTTCTGCATGTTCATGCTCCATGTTGATCGTTGCTTTGTTTTGATTGATGTCTGCACTTTTTATTGTGAGTTTTACATTGAACCATGGATAAAAAAATATCATTCTTGTTCTATCCTTATTGCAGTTTCAGAGATGTTATTCTGTCCTGGTTTTTGGATGATGCAATAATTGCTGATTAATTTCTTTTCTCTGGTCTGTGTTTTCCAAACTTTTTTTGTTGATTTTCTGTCTGTGTTTTGATTTACTCAATGAAGAAACAGTTGACCGAAGTGCAGCAAGAACAGTGCCTGCTGGTTGCTCTTACAAACCAATCTTTTCACCAAGATCTTACCAGGCGTGGTCGACGGCTCCTGTTACCACCTCTGGGCAAGCCAGATATGGATTTGGTTCCCTCTCCAGCTCGTCGTCCAACACACCATCTGCCTCACCATTAAAGTCAGTGTGGTCAATTACCTCTGCATCTCCAATCAAGTCCACCCTAGGAGCTTCAACTGCTTCTTCCATCAAGTCAGTTAACGATATAGCATCACCTATCAGGTCGTATAGGACTACTTCATCACCGATAAAGGCTGTAGTTCAGCAAGCTCAATACCCCGTACCAGTTTCCACTGTTCTGATGTCCTCCCCAGTAAAATCTTTGTCTGATTCTGTATATGTTAAAGGATTCACATCATCATTGTCTTCAAGGACTTCATCTATTACAACAGCAGGGTCTCTGCTGGAGAGGTCTTCAATTACTATGACACCACCTGCTTCTCCAAAATCTGCACTAAACATGTACAGTTCAAGTATGCCGTTTAAGTCTACCTTGTCCCCTACGGGACTCATGACGTCTTCCTCTGTAAAGCCCCTATCTTGCCTGTCCTCTGGTAAACCTGCGGTAGATTCTGCTGGAGCATCCAGCAGACGACTGGCTCCATCTCTCTCTCTATCCGTCAAATCCTCCGTTTCTCCCTCAGCAGCTGCTCTGATTAATGGATCAGTTTCACCTGTTAAATACCGCAACCCGTCATCAACCTTTCTACACTTAGGGAACTCCAACAGTTTACAAGAAAGGATACAAGCAACTAATAATGCTGTAACAACATGTGTCAGTGCGGCCATTGAGGAAGCAGAAAAAACCTTTAATTCATGCTCTGCATCCGGCTATGGCACATTGAAATCCACGTCGTCTTCAGCATCTTCATACCAGTCAGTTCGATCTCCTGCTTCGAATTCCATTTATGCCTCTTTGAGGTCTCCAGCTTCTTCCACCACATCTGTCACATCAAGTACAATAACTGTGCCAGTGTATTCCGTTATAAACGTTTTGCCAGAACCAAAATTCCCTGATGTATCCAAAGCCACAAATACACTTCTATCCCCTATAAAAAACATGTCCACACCAGTACATACCCAAGACACGTCATCATTTTCAAGAACTTTGTCACCAGTCAAGTCTTCCATGTTAAACTCTGCCATTCCTCTAAAATCTACGGGTTCTACTTCATTAACAACTAGCCAAGAAATACTAAAGGATGTTGCAGAAATGAAGGAAGACTTAATAAGGATGTCTGCTATTTTACAGACTGATTCCAATTCAGCAGCTAAAGACTATATCTCAGACAATCAAAAACAGCTGACAGTTGAAGATGATGAACCATACAGACTGGTGGAGAAGGTTAAAGAAGATCTAGTTAAAGTAAGTGAAATCTTAACAAAAGATACACGGACTGAAAACAGAGTTATTAAAACTAAAACAATGGAAGATGGCTGGGTGGAGTTTACAAAGGATGAAATAGAGGAAGCCCAACAAAATGGCTGGAGGTATCCTCAGAGTTATGACACAGATTCCTATCAAATAAGGGAGAAATCCATATCTGACAGAGATTTTAATTTAGCCAAAGTGGTCGACTACTTGACAAATGACATTGGCGGAAGTTCTTTTTCAAAATTCTCGGATGTAAAACATAGGTATGATGAACTGAAAAAAGAAGGGGAAGAAAAGACAAAGCGCATTCTTAAACCTGCAATTGCATTACAGGAACACAAGCTTAAAATGCCACCCTCAAATACGCGACATTCGGCTTCCGAGAAAGAATTCTGTAAGCTTACGGATGTTTTATTTGGTACTGAAGTCATAGAATGTCCTGACGACATATCTCATGACCATGATAAGAGCCCCCTTTCAGATAGTGGTTTTGAAACGAGGAGTGAAAAAACCCCCTCAGCCCCTCAGAGTGCAGAAGGAAGTGGACCCAAGCCTCTCTTTCATGATGTTCCCATTCCGCCTGTTATCACAGAGACACGAACTGAGGTTGTTCATGTCATAAGAAGCTATGAGCCCCCTGAAGAAGAGCAGGATCCCTTTAAGGAGAAAGTAAATGTACTGACTATACCTTCTGGTGTAGAGAAAGAGACAAAACTTAATGGATTCATTAAAGACAAAGTAAAGTCATCTCAGCTTAAAGTCACTGCTGATGAGGACCTTGTTGTGAGCAAAGGTATGTGCGTTAAAGAGGAAACTCACATCACCACTACAACCCGAATGGTTTATCACAAGCCCCCCAGCAATGATTCTGAGAGGACTGATGAAACAAAGTCAGTTCGAGACATAGTGAAAGCATTCCAGTCTGGTTGGGATTCTTCTAGAGAGCTAACTGGCTTATTTGAGAATAAGGCTGCTAGTTATTGTCAAATAGGAAATGAAACATCTCCACTTCTTCATGAAAGAGATAATTTAAAACCCAAAGTTGAAAGAATCATCGAGGTTCACATTGAAAAGGGAAATAAGGCGGAACCAACAGAGGTTATCATTCGTGAAACACGTCAACCTCCAGAGGAGAAATACATTTACAAGGCAAATAATAGAATAAAAGAATTGTCAGACAAAATGGACAATGATTTTGAAGCACAACAGGCAGAGAATGAATTTACTGCTGAAGAATGTATTCCGACGTGCGTAGAATCATCCAGAGTTAATACCCCTGTGTCTCAGGAAGAAGACAGTCGTCCAGATTCTGCACCGCTTGTCATTGATGACTCATATAAATCCTTCAAGTTACTAAGGCATGATGATGAGTCATCAGAACTGAGGAGAGAGTCCTATAGATTTGCTGAGAAAGTACTTTCTGAGAAATTAGGCATATCTCATTCTGACAACGAGGTTTCAGTGGCTGATTCCCACAACATCCAGAGTGCAGCTATGCTGGACTCAAGTCGTTGTTATACTGAGAGAATGTCTGGTATTCCCAGTAAAGAAGTTATCACGTCAACGAAAGTGGCTGACAAGTCAGGTAAACCTGTCAATACAAATGATCACTTTGACAAACTGACAGTGTTGCATTACAGTGCTGAGCCTGGTACTTCAAAGCGTACTTTCTGTATGCAGTTCAATGAAAACAATTATAACAAAAGAGAAGAAAAACGTGTTTTTGAAGACAGAGTAGATCAGACTGTAAAGGAAGCTGAAGAGAAACTGAATGAGGTTTCACAGTTTTTTCGTGACAAAACTGAAAAACTAAATGGTGAGCTGCAGTCCCCAGAGAAGAAGGCTCTCAAGAGGGTTCCGAGAGAAACTCAATCTGGACCTAGTTCTGCTTGCACCAGTCCAGAAAAAACACCGCTTAAGACTGCTATGAGTAATAAAGAATGGAATAATGAAAGAAAGTGTGCCAGCTTGCCAAGCAGTCCAGAAAGACACATTTTGTCCCGAAGTAATGATAGAAAAACTAAGGAAGGAAATGACCTTCAAGACAACCAGAAAGGTGAGGACGTCAAGTCTTTCCAGTTACAAATGTCCAAGGTGAGCTGTGCAAAGCTGAAGTTCGAATCTGATGCTCAAAAGCAAGAGACAACTTTTCAAACGGCAAATACAAAACCTCCAGTAAAAAAACTGAGAGAAAGTAAACTTCCTGTGTATCAATTTTTTGGTGGAACAAAGGCTACCAAATTAGTAGAAAGGCAGACTTCAGAGGAAGACCGTGAAAACCAGACGATGACTGAAAAAGATCCCGATATAATTAGACTACTAGTCTCTCCCAAACAATTAGGTGAAAAATTAAAAAACATAACAGACAACTATTCTTCTCAAAACTTGCAGGAAACAAATAACAAGGAAATGGGTGAAAAGGGGAAAAAAATGGCATTGGATAGTCAACAATATAGTTTTAAATCTGAAAAAGGTACCTCACTTCATGATGCTTTCAAAGCTTATAAAAAAGAAGGATGCCAAGATTCAAAAAATGGAACATCATCTGAAGAAATTTTAGTTGGTTCCTCAACAGAAGCAGTTAGTTTCCCTGAAGTTGTGAACACTGATAGTGCTTCAAAAAATATTTTAAAAAAAAAGATGGAATCTCAGATTCCTGTCAAGATGACAGTTAATGCCAGAAATACTTGTCAGTCTGAAAAGTCAAACACTTTTCCTATATCCTCTGAGGTAACTAGAAACAGACACAAAGGGAATTTTACATCCAGGGGTGAGTCTATCAATTCTCCAGATTCTTTAGAACATTGCTTAACAAAAAACACAAATTCAAATCACACCAATCGTAGCAGTACACATACTGACAAAACAACACCAATAGTAGCATCAGAAATCAAAACGTTACCAGTCTATGTCAGTATTCAAGTGGACAAGCAGTATGAGAAAGAAACAGCTATTGGGCAGCAGGCAACTTACAAGAAAATAGTCAGTCAGGAGAGCCACACAGTCCATGAGACACTGGGAACACTTTATACTGTAAAACAAAAACAAACGTCTTCTCCCCAAGGCAGCCCTGAAGATGACACCCTTGAGCAAGTCTCTTTTATGGATAGTTCTGGCAGAAGTCCTCAGACTCCAGAAACACCTAGTTCTGAAGAAGTGAGCTATGACCTCACTTCTAGAATACCAGATACAACCATTGGTTTCATGTCAGGAAAAACCAGTCCAATTCCAGAAGTTTCTGAGGAATCAGAAGGAGAGGAGCAAGGCGAATTATCTCCAGAGAGGACAAAACAGTCAGAGCCATTAACCCGAAAGTATGAGATTGGAAGGAAAACAAATGAGAAAAGAGCTGCATATATTGAGTTTCCTCCGCCACCACCTCTGGACCAAGAATCACACCAATGTAATTACATTTCATCATCTAAGACTGACACTGAATTGATGGAAGTCAACCTCCAAGAGGAGCATGACAAGCACCTTCTCGAGGAACCTATTATTAGAGTCTTGCCTCCAACTCCCTTGCCCACAGGAGCTGATGACAGCAACTCAAGTGATGACGAATCAGTCTTTCAGCCCATCTCTTTTAAGAAGTACACCTTTAAAATTCCTGAGGAGGAAGAGGAAAAGCAGTCCAAACATAAGAAGCCGGAAAGGAATGGACACGCTAAAGTAACAGGCAGCAATGGTGATACAAAAGGAGATGATTTTGAATTGGAGCAGAATGGGAATGATCCATCCATTACAGACTGTTCAATTGCCACAACTGCAGAGTTTTCTCATGATACAGATGCCACAGAAATAGATTCCCTTGATGGATATGAACTCCCAGATGAGGATGATGGATTAAGTGAACAAGGCTCAAAATCTGCAAGTTTTCCCAGGGACAGTAGAAAAAGTAGATGGTCAGCAGAGAGTTCCATAAAGTCATGCGATCGTTCCTTTAGCCAGACAAAGCTTGAGGTTATTGAGGAAGAGGAGAAGGTAGTAAATGACGGAGGGGAGGAAACAAAGGAAAATGGTGATTCTGCAGAAATTAAAACAGAAGTTAGCATTGATGGGGAAACGGTATACTCTTTGGAGGGTAGACACCCTGACAGACCAGGATTTTCAAATAGCTACTTTAGCTACCATCTAGAGGAGGAGTTTAATACTCCCTTCAAAACTGTTGCCTCAGAAGGTTTGGACTTTGATCCCTGGTCCAGCAAAGGTGAAGATGATGGAAACTTTGATAGTAAAACAAAAGATGAAGAGCCTAAACCTTTTGGATTAGCTGTGGAGGACAGATCCCAAGCAACCACACCAGATACAACTCCTGCTAGAACACCAACCGATGAAAGTACTCCAACTAGCGAGCCAAACCCTTTCCCCTTCCACGAAGGGAAGATGTTTGAGATGACTCGCAGTGGTGCAATTGACATGAGCAAGCGGGATTTTGTTGAAGAAAGACTTCAATTTTTTCAGATTGGTGAGCATTCCTCTGAAGGGAAGTCAGGGGACAGAGGGAAAAGGGTCAAAAGTCCAGGGGTAGTTATCTCACAGTCACTTATAGGGGAGAAAGTTGCAAGTGTAAAGGTAGATGCCCTCACTGACACTAAAACAGACGAGTGTGGGCTAACTGAGATCGGCACTGATTGTCTCGACATATCATGTGATGATAACATAGCAGAGACATCCTCATGTATGGTAATGGCTTCTAAACTTGATTCTAAATCACATACTCCCATTAAAATGGGAATAGCAGCATCCATTGCTGTAAAAAAAGAGGCTAGTTCTGGGGATGTAACAAACAATAAATTTCCAGGGGATGTGGGAATAGAAATAGATGCAGAAAGTCAGCTTTACAAACACAGAAATGCAGAATCTCCTGTTAGAAAAGATTTCCCTGCAGAGAACTCCAACAACAACAATAACTTTGAGTCTTCAAATATTCAAGCTAATTATATTCAATGTGGCAGCATAGTATTTAGTTTACAGTCATCCTCAAAGCCATCGCTACAACAAGCTAGTAGGATAGAGGCATTTTTTGGTCCGGAAACAGAGCAGGTTAAGGGAAATGTTGTCAATTGTGAGCAAGAAAAGAATACTGAGACCAAGCAAAAACAGGTGAAGCAGCTAAAATCAAGACTGCCAATTAAAGCATCTGGCTTTTCCTCCCATATGCAGACTACACCGGCTGGAAAGTTGAACTCAAAACATATAGTCACACCTGAAGAAAAAAATAGATACATGAGGAAAAGAGTAGACCCTTTTGCAGCCGTTGAACCCAAATCTAGAATTCCAGTAAAGGAGTTTAAAAGGAGTAATGCAAATAATCCAGTACAGATTGTGTCCAGGTCCTTAAAACCTGAAATTGAAAGACCGAGGCAGTTGCCTACCAAGATGCCAGTTAAGAGGTCTACATTAAGCAGCAGTTCAGTTTCTAACCCAGACAATAATCACTTAAATGAGGTCTGTAAATGCTCCATCGAGTACTTTAAGGGCATTAGTGGACAGACATTAAAAATTGTGGACCGCCTTTCTGATGAAGAGAAAAAGATGCAGTCAGAAATATCCGATGAAGACAGCACATCAAGAAGCACCTCATTGTCAGAAGCCTCTCAACCATCTTTCACACCGAGGTCTGCTAGAGACCTGAAAACTGAGCCTATAGGAGCGAAAGCTGGAAAGGTCTGCAGTGAGAGAAGGAGAAGTAGGCGCACTGGGACTGAAGGCAGTCAGGTTGCTGGCCCCTTTGGGAGCCCCGCCGTGGAGATCGAGCCTAGTTTGTAAAATTTTCAACTTGTTGATCTTAGTGCATGAGTCGTTGTGATTGCCTGTGGCGTGACAGTTGTAGTTGTCATTCTGTCATTGTCATCTGTGTGCTGTCTTGAAGAGTCTTCTCGAGTAGTCAGTTACTACAGCATGCCGAAATTATGGTGCTCTGGATTGCCATCCCTGTGAGTGACTAGCCAGTTTAATATTGAATCATAGCCACGGAGCTTTAGCCGAATACACAGTCTGTCCGCATGTGTAGCTTCATTTTAAACTGTGAAATCACCTTCTGTGGTTCTATGGAATGGGACATATGTTTAGTTTTTCATGAGATATATTGCCTGCATAGTTCCATGGAATACATAAATATCAGTATATTCTGAGCACCTGTTAGCCATATACAGTAGTCTCCATTACAGTGATTGCTACCCTTTCTTGCCATTTTAAAAACCACATAACATTTTGGAATCTTTGTTTTCTATCCTAGTAGTTTGATGTAACATGAATAAATAATACAGTACTTGATAAAAGTCAAGTTTTCTCTTGACATAAACTTCATTTCAAAGAGCTCAAGTTCAATATTTTGTATTTTTTTAAATGGCTAGAAAATAAGCAGTCTGTTTTACAAATCTATTTTGCAAGCATAAACCAAATCAAAAAGGTTTTAACACATCCCTTTTCCACATGCCAGGACCACAAAGCCCCTGCGAGAGGACTGACCTTAGGATGGCTATTGTAGCTGATCAGCTGGGCCTGAGCTGGACAGGTAGGAAATATAGAGTCGTAAAGCAAATACTTATAGAGGGAAAAAAGTTTTAAATAGACTGATAATAAATAGTTTTAGAATTGTGCAACCCTATATAAGATGTTATGGAAGATGCAGTGGTTGGATGTTTATTATTGATTAATAATTGCAGTTTTTGTAAATGCATGTAAAATTTTAGTGGTCTTTCTTTTTTGGTCTTTGGTCTGATGCATGATTAGTCTGTCCTCTAGTATTTGTGATTACACTGGCAAGAAACTCAAATTCGATTCAACTGCATTGAGAAATCACACAGGCACGTCTATTAAATAATACACATTTGTCTTGCAGAGCTGGCCAGGGAAATGAACTTTTCTGTTGATGAAATAAATAACATTAGAGTGGAGAACCCAAATTCATTGGCAGCTCAGAGTTTCATGCTGTTAAAGAAATGGGTTGGCAGAGATGGTAAAAATGCTACAAGTAAGTGCATTTTTCTGTTCTGGTGTGTAAGAGCAAAGATAGACTTCTCATTTTTCCTTTCCTACCTCTACACAATAGAAGGTCAATTGGTTCAAACTGAAGGTAAACGTCACTGTATAATTGACGTCAAGTTATTTTGCAACTTAATATTTTTAAACTTCTTATCATTAAATGTGTATTTTAACTGTGAACTAGTGGTGCAAACTGAGAAAAACTGAGTAAAATAACAGTATTCTGAAGTATTTTTAGCAGTGAATGACCCGGTTAATGAAAATGTTTGTAGTTGTTTAAGATTGTATTGTACACTTGATATGTATACATACGAATTATTTCTGAGCTGAGATAATTACATTGTTAATGCACATTTATCTGTTTCAGCGGATGCCTTAACAGCAGTGCTGACCAAAGTCAATCGAATGGATATTGTGACTCTACTGGAAGGCCCAATATTTGACTATGGAAACATTTCAGGCACCCGAAGTTTTGCAGAAGACAATGCTGTGTTCCTGGAGCAGGCTAATGGTAAAGGTTAGCCTCATTTAAGTCTACTCTAAATCTGATGTTACTTATAATTTGAAATTGGCAGAAATAACCATCGGTCTGTAGCTTTCAGGTTCTTCTGGTTTGTATTTTTCTCAGAAATTGCATGCCTGTGTGCGTGTGCTGTGGTGAACTGACATTCCATTCATGATGAAATTGAATCAATGATTATTGAAAATGGGCAGGTTAAGACATTCCCAAGTGGTGGCTTTGGGTGTCCTGATTTATTATTAGACCATAAGCATTCTTAAAATGAATTTTATGTTTAAATCTTTTGCAACCCAGACCTGGGCAAATGGCTAGAAGATCAATGGATATGTTGAAAAAAAAAAATATATATATATACTATTTAACAGCAGCAGTAGAGACGAGTAAGAGAAAGAGAGTAAAGAGAAACTGCAAGGAACAGTAAACAAACAGTATTTATACTTTTACAAATTGCAAGTAAGCAAATACTTTTAACGAGTAAATTAAAAAAAAACGGAAAATAGTTTTCGGCAAGTTATGCCATATTTGATCGGAAAAAAATAGTTTTACTGTGTAGGTTTCTGGATTTTTCCACTCATAAAGAACCAAAATGTTGTATTATTGATTGGCATATCATTTACACCAGGATTTAGCCATTAAGTAATAGATTGAAAATGCTTTGATGTATTGTGGCAAGCAAGGAGGCACTGGGGACGAGGGCACAGGCAAATGCCTCTTAAGGGTTGTGATTTAGGGGAAAAAAGAGGAAAATAGTGGCACAGAATTGGCTGGAGTCACTCGTTCAGGGGGAAGCATCTCCTCCCCCAAGCAGCCACAGGTCCTTCAGCAGGGCAGTTGTTCTCCAAGCTGCCTATTCACAGGGACAGAGATGCCATCCATAGCTTGCACGCCCTTTCTTTTCCAAACTTTTTCCCAGCCTGGCCTTTAAGCTCTGCCTCCTGTTTGGGGCAGTTATCGACTGCCAGCCATGCCCCGTTGGCACGCCTGGTTGGCTTTGAGGAAACCACGTGGTGTTCGCCCCCTGCTGGTACACGATGAATTCCCGGTGGACCATCATGTCACAGTACATTAAAAATAAGTCTTTGTATATCATACTGTATGTGACTTTAGTGCAATTTAGAATAAACCACCTGACGTTATCATGCTTCCTCACAGTGCTTTTCAGTAGAGACTTGGCAGATTCAGTTCATGTTTCTGACTTGGTTCAGTCGCCAAGAGTGAATTTTTATTTATTGATTTATTTACTATTTTAAAGATTGTGTCTGTGCTGTTTTTGCCTTTCTCTCGGAAAATACCCCCCTCGCGCTAAACAGCAATGCTTCCCTGCCCCTAAACCAGGCTCCTCTGCCCCCTCCTTTCAGTAATCCCACTGCTTCTGTTCATCATTCCATCATCGTATCCATGCCAATCTTGTCGCGTTAATCAGTTTATGCTTTGCGTTGTCTTTATTTTTTAGTCATTTCTCGCAAGCACCTAGTGTGTTTCAATTCTTCCTCTCCCACCTCGACTCCCAGCCTATGGCTAAACGTCAGGAGTGTCTTCAAGCCTGGGAGCATATCCTGTTTATGCTTCTCCAACATCTCACAGCAGCACATCTCAGAGGCAGTGTGAAGATGCCAGGGTTGCCACCTCCATGCACTTTTCATAAGAGGTCCTATTAACACAACAGCCAATGCATTCACGCACGCTGGACCTCTGCATAGCTTTACGTCACTAGTCCTTTAAAATACCCGATTACATTTTCACAGCCTCATTCAAATGAAAACTTTGTGATTCCCTTTTACTATAATTTATAGCTGAACTGACCTTGTTCTGTTTAACTTTATTCTGCTAAAGCCAAGAACCTTCTGTCATGTTTTTCTATTGACATTTCAACATGCCTATAGATATTGTCGTATTTTGTGTGCACTGACATAATACTGACTGTCTATAAACTTGCAACGCTGATGAGAAAATACAGATGAATAGAAATGAATGTATCTTGCCAGATATGACTGTAGTAGGCTTTACATTTTTACATTATTTTTTATTTACTGTTGTGTATGTTATCGATCTGTGTTACATTGTCAACTTTTATTTAAACCATGCACATAGTTTGTTATTCATCCAGTGTGCTGATTGTCAGTCCAATTGTGTTATGTTACTTAGGTTACCCCAGCAATGAAATGGAACTGCAGCCTTCCATACTGCTGAGTCATGAGCACGTCCTTCTCTGGAATGATGATGTCATTAGTGAAGACCTTAGCATAGACCCTTCTAGTACAAAAACGTGTAGACGCAAAGAACCCTGCAGCACAGCTACAGATGAAAAGCCCCCTGACGCCATCACCAAGGACATTTGTCCTGATGGTCCAGAGGTTGAAGGCGAAGATAAGAGCTCCAGAGAAGAAGACCTTGACCTTAGTTGCAAATCTTGTAGCCCCTTTGGCTTTCGTGATTTTGCAACTGTGATAAAAGAGCAAGGTCTGTTATTTGATCGAGGGCAGAATGAAGACATATTAGGAGGACAATCCTTGGAGGGTGATGAGGATTTTGCCCTTCACGCCTGGGCCTTTGCAGAGGGAGAGGGGTGTGACTCTGGTTCTGACAAGGAAGAAGACGAAATAACAGAGAAATTTAAATCTTGTTTAGAAGATACAGAGGAAAGCTCACATGGTGAGGGAATAACAGTGGAGAAAGCTCAGGCAAATAACACAGTAAAACAACCCCCAGAAAAAGACATGTCTTCAATTCCAGGTTGGAACGGTGGGAGTTCAAATTCAAATATGGAGCCGTCCACCTCAAAGTGTTCGTTGAGCTCTGAAACGACAAATCAGCATGAAAACAGGTATGAACCTAGTGTTTAATAATGGTTAAGGCTTCATTGTTGTCGGCGTAATGCTATTCTTTAGCACGGAGAATTCCAGTAAGTCCATGACTTCATCATCCCACAGACATACTGGGAATCACAAGCAAAATGGAAAGCATACGGAAAATTCACCTGTGATGCAGGAATCAACTACCGAGGTTCCAAGACATGATGAAAGAGTGGGATCAGGCTGTGAGAAGGTCACCGCTGAGTCCAAGTTCAAAGTTCAGGTAATGTTCCAAGTGACTGTTATAATAGGAATATATCGATTTTTACTGATTTAGGTTTTCACAAGTGTCATATATGTCTTCAAGTCTTATTAAATGTGCATATTTATTCTAAAGTAGTAATATGAAATAAAATCAGTATATATATACACAGCAAGTGATTGTTGGACATGTCAGAGGTCTCTGGTAGTTCTAACTCAAACTCATATCAGGATACAGAATAAATTAAATATGTTGGAAAAGTGCTGGAGACAATTTAACTATTACTGTTAATTAAGATTTATAAGTTGTACCAGAAGGTATCATTCATAACCTATTTGTGTCTTTCAAGTTATCCCTCTCCAAGACTAATTTAAGGTTTAACCATGAAAAAAGGTTGATGAGCTGATTGGCAAGCTAAAGTTTCCAAAAAGTATATTGATTGAGAGGTAAAGTTAGTTAATGTTAATGAATATGGATGAGAGTCCAATAACATCTTATCCTGTGGAGAGGCGGACAAGTGGTTCTTCAGCTTCTGCATGTCGGAGCTGTTCCTGTAGACTCATATAGTACACACCCCTTGCAGGAATTAACTGTTGTTTTCAAAAGTTAGTCTATGGTAAGTAAGTAAGTAAGGTCATTGTCAGATATCCAAAAAAGTATTTGCAGTTTAATGTCCCAGGAATGGGAAAGTGATGCAAATTTTCCTTTCTTCACATCAAGGGCATTAACTCATTTAACAGTGGGCTCCTTGTTGTCATTCCACCTCAACATGTGCCTCTGTCTCTCTTACAGCAGGAAGAGGATTCTGTGTTGAACAAGAGGGAAGGGAGACCTGGAGATAAAAAGATTTACTCATAGTAGTCACTCTGTCTCTTCCTTTGGTATGTGCATTCTTACTTTACTGTAGGGTTAGGGGAGCTCAAGTAAAGACAGACTGTGGGAACTCTGGAATCTGGAATTATCAAAAAACCCATCAAGAAATTCACTATCAGGGAAATGGGTGGGTTCGCTGGGTAGCACTGTGACCTCAAACCTCCAGGGTTCGAAGTTTGAATCCAGCTTTTGTTTTGTATGTGTGTATGTGGGGTTCCCTTTGGGTACTCTGGTTCCTCCCACAGTCCAAAGACATGCCTTTAGGTGAATTGGTACCTCCAAATTGCCCTTTGTGTGTGTATGTGTGTTCTGCAATGGCCTACCATCCTCTGCTGTCCCCCTACCCTTGTACCCTATAATTTCTGGGATGGATGGATCACAGAAATGTTCAAGTATTTTAACTTGCAAGGTAATGGTGAAAGACTTTAGGCTTAGAAATCCGTGGCAAGTGGGATTTTTATGAACTGCCCACTTTCTGGGATGACTGAATGGGGTGTATGTCAGTCGTCGGTGACTGACGGCACATGCTAAATCTCTCCCACTGTGTTTTTCTCTGTCTAAAATGCTGAGCTCTACACCTTAGACAATGATTTTAGTCAGGGCTGTTTTAATACAATTAACACTGGGAGATGGCAGTATTTGAATGAATACCAGTGGCCGATTATATCTTGAAGCAAGATGCGGTGCAGGAAGATTTGAGGATTCTTGAATGAGTATGGTGTTGCATGTTGGCTCAGTGGGTATCACTCTTGCCCTCCAAGGTTGGGGGTTTTAATCATTTCTTTGCTCTGCATCAGTGGTGTTTGCATGTTCTCTCTTTGTTGCATGGGTTTCCTGTGGCTGCTCTGATCTCCCTCCACAGTTCAGAGAGATGCAGTTAGGCTAATTGGTATCTCTAAATTGCCCATAGGATATGATTGTATTTGTGCATGTATGTGCCCTGCGCTGGACTGGCATCCTGTCCGGGGTGTAACTCAGCCTTGTGCCATGTGCTGCCTCGCTTCCTATTGAGGACCTGGACCATGGTGTCGACACCTGGGAAACAGCAGTAGAGACATGGAAAGGACCATGACTGCAACAGATAAAGCGCAGACATTTCCTGTTACCAAGATGGAAGAAACACTGAAACTGAATTACTCCTTAATCACTCTCTACACTCGCCTTATGTTTCTTCTTGAAACCACAATGTCAGGGTGTAAATTTTCTTTCTTTTAAAAAAGGTTATTAGGGATTTTACTGTATGTAAATTTTCTTGTAAAATAGTCTAAAATAGTTTACAGCACTGAATCTTATGCTCTGGACATAATTTAGTTCCACTTATAAAAAGAAATTTCACAATAAATTCACATTCTTGTATAAATATAATAGCAAGTATACTGTTTATAAATGGGAAAAAGCTAGGTTAATTTTAACAAAAAAAAAATCCTTCAAATGTACTCAAACATTTTTGACATTATGAAAATGGGAATATTTATTATTCAGAATATTCATTTATTCAGACTTTTGGTGCATGCAACTTTCCTTATTTTGAAAACATTTTTTCTAAGTTATGTTTTAGGTTACTGCTACCACCATACTAAGAATTTAAAAAGTAGAAAACCTCATATATATATATATACACATTCCATTCATAACATGTCAGCTCCTACAATTTCAAACTGTTCTTAAAATTCCCACTGTGGGAAAAGAAAAAAAAAAAATGATATATATATATATATATATATATATATATATATACACACATACATGTCATACATACATACATCATTTCATTTTCTCTTGAAACAGTCTACTGGAGGAGTTTCATTTTCAGTATATAGCTAACTGACAGATTGTGCTGATGAAAGCGTAATTACTGTAAGAGGTAAATTATATGTATAGATTCACATACTACATCATGTATGTAAATGTATTATGTATTGACTAAGCTGTAGAAGTTTCTAAGTCAGTCATTCATAATCATCCTAGCATTGTATTACTTTTTCACGCTGATGTTTTTCAAAAAGGAATTTTTTGCCAAATATTTCCTAATTATTTGAATCTGTCCATATTAGATGATCCCAGAGAATTCTGTTGCTTGTAGTGCTAATATGTGCAGCACATCTACAACCATTCAAATAACTAATTTTAGCATAAATCATTTTTAAACTTAGAACATTGTGTGTTCTTCTGGAAATGAGAATATGTATATGCCGCATCTTACACTTTTGACTTATTACAAGTCACATTATAAAACAAGTCCATATTGTAAATTTTCCTCCCAGATTCTTTTTTAAATGAATACCTCTTTAAATATTTGTTTTTAAGATGTGAAGATTTGCCAAGCTTTTGCTGCTGTAATTGTGATAATGAAATGAAATACATTACTTCAACTTTTTGAGTGTGTGAGGTAATTGTAGACCATCACTGTCATTCTTTAGAACTGTAAAGTATGGGATGGAGGAATTTTTAATATGATAAATGGTTTGCTTATTTTGTGTCATTCAAGAAAAATATACAATGTATCATTCTTACATGAAAAAGCTGTTTGATATAGCTCTTGAGATACCTAAAGCAACTGCTTATGTTGTATTTTTGCGTTATTCCATTTCAGTGACATGACTGCATTACACACAGCCTTGTAAATATACAGAATTTGACAGGGTCGCTTTTGCAAACCATTTATCTGGTTTCCTTTCATGTCCTTTTTTATTCTTGCTTTCTTACAATCAGACACAAATCATGAATTATAACTATGTCATTATTATAATAAATGTACTTAGTTCCAGGAGTATGAAGCTTATTTTGGTGTTATTGCTAAGCTATTGAAGCCCCAAAATAGCTCGTCTAAGAACTATTTTCAAATAGCACAGTGACGCTGTTATTTTAAGTAGCACATTGTGCGGTCAAACTTCAGCCAGTGTTCATTGTTATTACTGATGTTAATTTTATATATGACATGTCACGGAGTTTATGTAAATTATTCATC
Source organism: Hippopotamyrus pictus (assembly GCA_026781145.1). Lineage (NCBI taxonomy): Eukaryota > Metazoa > Chordata > Actinopteri > Osteoglossiformes > Mormyridae > Hippopotamyrus > Hippopotamyrus pictus. The sequence goes on from JAODLC010000065.1 coordinate 10,288,589, forward strand.
AAATGTATTGTAAAGCACTGTTTTTGAATAAAATCCCCAAATAAAGTGAAATAAAAACCCCTTTTTTCTGTTCTTGTGTTGTTGTTTTTATTCTTTGATTTGAGATAAATAAAATGTTCAGTTACAGTTTTCATTCATTCCAGTGATCGGTTGACACTTTTTTTGCCTGACATAACCATTTGCAGTTTCCATATCTCGTAATGAGAAGCAGATCCAGGCATCACGGCGGTGCCAGATGCTCTTGGAACGGACGAGGCAGGTGTATTTGAACGGGAGCGCTCTTTATTATCAGCTTTTGAAAACACCGAACACAAATGCCAACCATCCCCAATACCCAGTGTTACCAGACCCAGCAAAAACCTCCAGCCCAAAGTCTGCTTAAAATTGGCCCAACGGAAGCTGAAACTAGCCCAGTATTTGAAATCCTAAATAAATATTTTTTTGTTTTCCAAGAAAATATTGTACTATTAAATATGCCTAAAGTGTTACTTTTTGTATAATTTTTGTAAATTTATATTGCCTTAGGTTTCACTTTGTTTTGAGGGACTTTTACTTTGAAATTATGCGCCTAGCTTTAGTAAGTTATTACGGTAAGATAAAAAAAAAAAAAAAAAGGAAACTGACCGGACGTAAAGAAGAAAAGATAAGAAAAGAAGCTGAGACAGAATGATTCGGACCCTCCGAAGCGGCACAAGGTTGGTGTTCATGAAAAGGCAAGGTTAGTGGTGTGTTAATGTTTTGTTTGAGGTGTATTTTTGGAACTTTTACTCTTTAGGGGGAGATGCTTCAATCCCATTCAAATGTTCAATATGATTAAACCACAGCGAAACACAATGACGTCACATCGACGGACTCGCTCCCCTCTCCCAGGGTAGCCGATTGTGCTCAGCTGGCTGGAGTGAGATGTTCAATTCGGGAAAAGGCAGCACACACATGCACATTTACTTACATGCATGTAACAGTTTCATTATCTTGTAAATTACCTGTAGGGTTTGCAAACTACCCCAACGCTTCAAATGTAGCTGTAGGTTTATAATGGAATAAAATAGATTTGTCGGAAGACTGCGTGAGAGTCATGATGCATTGCAGCTGGCAGCCCTGCTTTCTGTCTGCATCTGTCTCTCACTTTCGATGGCTAGCCATTCAGTATTACTAAGGATTCGAAGCCATTTCTTTTCCTAAATCCGCAGCTCACTAATATTTACCTGCAACTGTATTTTCAAAATAGCCCAGTTATGCGCGAAATCCGTTGACCTGACAACGGTACCAACCCCCCCCGCGCACCGTGCTGGCTGCCCCGACAGCCCCAGCCCGCAGTGGGCGCACACACACCACTGATCACAACCGTTAACATTAACGCTGCATATGACATTACATACAGAGCAATGACACCGCGATATATGATAGATTCAAGGAAGTATTTACATTATTACATGGTTGTCCCCGATTCACATGCTGCGCTGCCTGACGGGTACCTGCCCACATAACAAAGACCCCCGCACACCATAAAATGACTCCTATTGTTTCTGTTGGCCCAGACCCCCGCACACCATAAAATGACTCCTATTGTTT
>JAODLC010000065.1:10313059-10328002 GCA_026781145.1 Hippopotamyrus pictus
TAGTGGGGGGGCTACAACCCCCCTATCCCCCCCGTAAGTTATGCCCATGCACAGACATGTATGTGTACTGTATGAGTTCTGGCAGCTTCCCAATGCAACATTCTTGCAAAGAGCTGAAAATCAATCAAAGGTCAAAATCCATCATCCTTCTTGCTGAAGAAAATACCCACATCAAAGGAATGATGGAAAACGGAGCACCTCAGATGAACTCTGCCCTGCTCATAGGCCCAAAATAGCTAGACATGCCTCACTTTGCATTCCCTGATAAAACTGAAGAAATTGCAGAGGCAAGAACTTTGTCAGAATCAATGCAATGGTCCATGTTGCTGCAGTCAGTTGGAACTTGGCAGTCTGCAGCTCAAAGACCAGTGTGCATACCACCATAGAACTCTGGAAATGGGACACATAGTTCCAAATTACGACACATTAAATCCAATGGATTATTAGTGCAGTGACGGTTTTTTCAGTGTTTGGAGCAACTCAATAAGGAAATGCTGGACTTCAGAGTATCTGCTCCTGCTTGTACAGCTTCAATAGATAAGACAGACAATAAGATGAAACCAACAAAGCAAATGGCACGCTCTAGTGGTCATTTAAGGAAGCAAAGAATAGGCGGTAAAGGAAGTCAGAAGAAAGTATGCTGGTGGATCTGATTCTTGTAAACAAGGCATAGTTATGCGCGTTAAATGCTGATAATGCACTCGGGAAGCATAAAATACAGACACGATGCAGAAAATTTTAGAGGAATGCAGTTTGTATATTCACAAGTAGCTGATGGTAACTAATAATAATAACTGTTTATGTAATGTGAATGTAAATTGTGAATGTTTATCTTATGTACTCTGAAATATATTTATCTTTCTTTACTGTATGATGGCAAGAATTTGTGTCCACATTTAAACAAATAGGTCAAAAGGCATTTTATTTCAAATGGCAGTATGGTGCAATTCATTATAAAACTCTATAAAGCTTTTCTTTCTAAACTATTGTGGTGGGTTTCTGTTTCCAAAGATATGCATTGAACAAGGGTGGGTTTCCCTATAACGATGTATCTTAGCATGTTACGAAGACTCTTAAGGTATATCTTACAACAGGTATTTGTTTTCCTACATCTATTTCCCGAGCATCGGAAATAGGGGGAATGCATCCACTACAAAAATATCGGCAGAACCTTCCACCCCTCATTCTCAATGAATAAATAAATACATAATCAACAGCGCATTCCTTATCTTTCATTATGAATACATGCATCACTGAGGCCAATTCACTGTGCTTTCAGAGTGCAAGGATAAAACTAACAAAGATTGTAGTCATGTGTCAGATAAAATAATTTTATCATATCATCAGTTATATTTTAGTTAGGTGATGTTTAGTTATGAAACTGTACCCTTAACAATGTTAGTATAATTTTAAATTAGTAGTATGAGCTGACAACAGCAATAAGAGACAGCTAGTAGAGGCTCAGACCAACCTTACGAAAGCGTATCTTACGGAAGATGTACTTAACTAAGGACGGTTCTTAAAGCATGTAGGAGCATTAAGAGACAACTTAAGGTAGAACTTCCTAATGACGTAGTGTTAAGAAGGTTTCGGGAAACCCACCAAAAGACATAAATTTTCTTATGACAAATTTGTAGGCAGGGGCATTTCCCATTTAAAAAAATTACTTCAGTCTTCATTCTTAACAGTTTGTGCAAGCTAGTGTATACACTTGTTTTATTGTGAAATTTGACGTTTATGAAACTGATGAAAAAAATTACAACTCTACACAATTTCTGCTACAGGACCGGGCACCTTATCCAGGTGACAGGCAGACTGCCACAACTACTTTGACGGTAGATGTACTCGATGGGGATGATCTAGGCCCAATGTTTCTTCCCTGTACTCCGGTAAACAGCACCGACGATTGTAGACCCTTGACGTACAAAGCAGCTGTGCCAGAGCTCACTGACCCAGTAAGTTCTGATACGACCACCATTGTGGAACTGATACAATGGTTCTATAGGAACACTTAACCATTTATAATGTGAATTTTGAACATAGTCCTGCAACCATGGCCAGGATAAATACAGTAGTTAGAAGATGGATTCAGAACGATTTTTAGATTTTCTCATTTAGCTTATCAGCCAAACAACTAGTGAGTCTGGCATTGGGAAGATAGATTACCTGATTACATCATACTCCATGCTTACATCATCATACTCCATACTGATTACATCATACTCCATCTGAATTTTGTTTATCACATTTGAAACCCATGCATTAATTTCAGGGACGAATTAATCCAATTCAAGTCACTCCCATCATCAAAGCTGTTGATCAAGATCAAAATATTCAGCCTCCATCTGATCGGCCTGGAATTATTTACTCGATCCTCATTGGTAGGTACCTGCAATGTGTAATATCCCAAATAGTCACTCATCACCATGAGTAGATGAATAATGCTGCTCATGCGGTTCTTTTAGTGTGGCACCTCTACCTATGGACCTTGGCTAGAGGATTGGGTCCCTCCCATTCATTCCCAGCTGCGTATGATCAACTGTTATTAGCAAAATTAGTTCATTCTCAAAATGATTTGAATTATTGTCAGTATCATTTGCATTTTCCCACTTTATGTAAATCTCAGTCCCCTGGTTTACTGATTAGCTTGATAATTTAGCCACACTCAAATTTCAGGTAAACCAGCAACGTTTGCAGAGTACTTCACATTAAACAGAACAACAGCCGAACTCCGACTTCTGAAACCGATCAACAGAGATCTGCATCAAGCATTTGACTTGATAATTAAGGTAACTGCTCCATGCCCAGTTTACTTTTAGTCATAGCTCTTAAAAGTTAAACAACAATAATATTTTAAATATTACTAAATAATATTAAACGTCATTAAATATTTATTTATAATGTGACAATTAATAGACTTTTTGTTTCATAATTTTAATCCCTGGAAGTATAATGGTATATTTTGCAAGGATATGAATTTGTCACATTGTACTTAATCTAAAAAGTTCTTTTTAATGAAATATGGTGTTATAGTATTTATGCTGTTACTTTTACTTAACTGTACACTTACAGTATATCACAGCTTGATTAAACTGAATTGCGTGCTTCACGTTGAAATTCAACATCTTTATATACACTCACTTGGTAACATCATAATTGACAAACTTCTGAATTTTATTCCCAGGCAGAGCAAGACAATCGACACCCGCTACCTGCTTTTGCTAATTTGCATATTGAGGTCCTAGAGGAAAACAATCAGGCCCCGTACTTTCAAATCTCCACTCATCAAGGATTCGTCATTGAGTCGGCTGCGGTTGGTACCACAATCTCCAGCAATGCTGACTTTACTGCTCCCCTCAGCATTACTGCCCTCGATAAGGACGTTGAGGAAGTATGTATGCCACTATCTTCCAGAAAAATACTGGAGTGATTTAGAATTTAGCTAGAATTCGACATATGTAATATTGTCTATAAATGTATAGTTTTAAAATAATAGTCAAGCCTCCAGTGAATAATTTATATGGGTTTATTTTTAACATTTTAAAGGCTCCATAGTCTACATGGTGTTCTTATTTTTTATTGAAAATTCACTTACTTTTGTCCCCCGATGTCTTCAGCTTGTACCTATCTTTATAAGGGACTTCATCAAATCATATTTGTAATCTTAGTTTACTTACAGATTGATTTGTTTTTACACGATTTATTTTTTTAATTCTTTCACACTTTGCTGACACACTTTGCTAAATTATGTGAGTTTTTTTTATTATTCTGCTTATAATACCCAGGGTATTTCAAACTGAATATACACTTTAAAGTTTATGTCATAAGTAGTAGGTAAATCTACATTAACCCATTTTCCCTCATTTCCTATATTTAGACAAAAGATCCCATGTTAAAAATATCCTTGAACAAGTATAACAATGTGTTCAGAATCACACCATCAGGAATCACTCGCTATTTGACACTGTTGATGCCGGTAGACCGGGAAGAACAAATGACTTACTCTTTTACGGTAAGTATTTCCAGAATTTTCATGTGCTGTTGCCCAGTCTCAAACTTTTAACTCATACTTATCAAAAATACTTAATAAAAATAAGTATATTGATACTGAAACATAGCAACCTAAGTACATCGTAAATTTATAATTTTAAAATTTTGAACTATATACTGTATATGAGGGGCGGCACAGTGGTGCAGTGGTTAGCACTGTTGCCTCACACCTCTGGGACCCGGGTTCGAGTCCCCGCCTGGGTTACATGTGTGTGGAGTTTGCATGTTCTCCCCGTGTCGTCATGGGGTTTCCTCCGGGTACTCCAGTTTCCCCCCACAGTCCAAAGACATGCTGAGGCTAATTGGAATTACTAAATTGCCCGTAGGTGTGCATATGTGAGTGACTGGTGTGTGAGTGTGCCCTGCGATGAGCTGGCCCCCCCATCCAGGGTTGTTCCCTGCCTCGTGCCCATTGCTTCCGGGATAGGCTCTGGACCCCCTGTGACCCAATAAGGATAAAGCGGGTTGGACAATGGATGGATGGATACTGTATATGAGAACTATATATATGTTTTATGTGCTAGAGTGGACAAGGAGACATGGGAGACAAGTCTGCAGGAAATTAATCCCTTGAGAGGCAAGGTTTTATTTCAGGAATGAAAGGATTAAAAATATATGAGCCTCCGGAAGGTGGTGTTCCATGGATCCCAGAAGGGAGAACACGGTGCCTCCAGTGGCTACTGGACACCCCCTTGGAAGTACCTGTCAATAGTCCTTGGTGATGTCTAGGATGGATATGAAGTAGGCCATACCCAGGTGCTTGATGCAGCTGTGGGGGGCATGGGGTAGCTGTCAAATCGGGCAACGTCATTCAGCTGGTGGAAGTCCTTGTAAAATGACAGAGTGCGATCCAGCTTGGGAACCATGATAATAAGGTTAAAGCAGAGACTTTGGGATGCCACAGTCACTCCCAGCTGTCACAACCTTTCAACCTCTTTCAGATCTGGTAAGGCCTTTAGCAATGAGGAACGGCTATATAATACAGCAAGGCTTCTTGATCCCAGACTTCCTTTGCCACCTTAAGTAGGTCTGGGGTTGTTGTGTGAAGGGAAGCTTGAACAGGGGGAATTCCTTGGAGGCTTAAGTAATCTATGAAGAGGACATCACATCATATCCCACTTTTGGCTATGCTCATTTATGACACATTGAAGCTACTGTTGATGTTCTTGTTGAATTGTCCCATGAGGCCATCTATCTGGAGGTGGTAGACTGAGGTGCAAAACTGGTGGACCTTGAAGAGTCTGCAGCTATCCAGCCAGAAGACAAACACTTTGATGATTTTTTTTCTAGTTAATGCTTGTTGGGGTTATGGCCAGGGACTAGGAATTAGTTTTCCGTTTGTTGTTCTGCCAAGCTACCCTTCTCCTCTGCCGCACGCTATTTGGAAAGAACAGCCGCCTAGAGTAATTAGTGTTCTCCAGGAGTGTGGCATTACTGGCATGGTTGGGTCAGGGATACTGAAATTTTGGGCATTTGTTGAAGGGGAAGTGAGATCACCTGTCACTTGGCTAGAGCGGCAATGGAATACTAACCCCTGAGGCAGCATTGTGACGTCACCGGAGGAGGTGACCTCAGTTTTCTACCAAATCACTGCAGAGACTGACTGCAGGATACTTAAACCACAGACCAGTCTCATCCTAACAGAACTGGTACAATGAAACTTCTAGAATCATGTAAAGCGTGACCTGGTACTTGGACCCTACTAGTAAGGAGGCAAAGCAGATGCCCCAATGAACCCAGCAACTAGCTATCTCGGCTTTCTGGCTTATGCACGTGCTGGGATTCATATATATGGATGGGTTCATCATTACCCTGGGTTTCCTCAGGCTCCTCACTTCGGTAAACTTCAGAATCTGCTTGGGGCTGCAGATCTTGGGGGTACCGTCGCAGGGTTGCTTGCGGTTTGTCAGTCCTGTCTTCACTCATGACTGCGAGTGTGGGAATGGCTGAGTTATTGGCTTTGACCATTGCGACAGAGCTGATGGTGTCTGGCTAACTCGTGAACTGCTCAGCACGGAGTTGGGATTACAGTCGACCCTTTCGCATTGCGGGGGGGGTTAGGAGAACAGGACCCCCACGATCTGAAAAAACTGCATAAAATATGTTTGTCACCTTGGCGAATGAAGTGAGCATTCAAGCAGGGCGCAGCAAAGCAAAAAGAAATGAGAAAAGCGAAAGACAAAATTACTGTGAGATATCATGTGAGAGGCTGCCGTAAACACAACTGGCATCCTCCAAACTAGCACCGTACATGTATTTTATGAATTTTCCTATGTCATCTGGTAGCCTGCGCATGTCATCTGGTAGCCTGCGCATGTCATCTGGTAGCCTGCGCATGTCATCAGGAGCTTTCAAAAAAACTCCCAAAAAAATAAAATCATTTTATCATTTTATTTCTTCTGCCAACCCTGCAATATAGTATATCGAAACCGCAATGGGGAAAGTCATGATGCAAAAAGGTTGACTGTATTTGTGGACTGAATAAAAATGAACGTGAGATGGAAGGAAGACAAACATTTAGACACGTAAAAAGCCATGAATGATGAATTTAAAACTATCAAATGCCTCTTGTAATGTGAATTTCTCCTAAAAAGATGATGGCCTCTGATGGAGTTATGGAAAGTCCAGAAGTCACAGTTAACATCATAGTGATTGACGCCAATGATAATACTCCAACTTTTACAAGCATCTCCTACAATGCAAATGTTTATACTAACATGCAGCCTGGAGATCCAGTATTGCAGGTAATAAATTTTCCTGTACCATATTTTCTTGTCTTCAATAATACTTATATTACCTCATTGCATTTTATTTTTCCCCTTGAAACATTCTTCTTTATGCAATTAAAATGTGGATGAATAATTTCATGATAAGAATTTCAAAGAATTAAAAAAAAGCCTTTTTTATATTAACATGCATTGCACCAGTTAATAAATATATAAATTAAACTCTTTAAATCTAATACACTGTATCTCAGGTTCTTACAGTATATTTCAGTTGTGGCATTCATCAAGATGCAAGAAAAATCTGTTAACTATTATTTGATATAGAGAATAACAGTTTAAGGGGTTGGTTTCATTTGATAACAGATAACAGATAACATAGATACACAGATAATGTTAGAGTGTCAATAAGAATACATTTTTTTTTAGATTTTTTCCAAACTTTATTTTACTGTTAGGTAACAGCTCGTGATATAGATGAAGGTCTTAATGGACTGATAACTTACGAGATCATAGCTGGCAGTCAGGGACACTTCACCATCAATAACTATTCAGGATTGATCCATGTGGGACGTGAAGCCAGACTTACTGTGGGCCATTCCTATGCCCTAACTGTGAGAGCATCAGACAACGCACCTGAGCTGCAAAAAAGGTAATTCCAGTGTGAAACAGATGTGTTGATGTACTAGATACTGTTCACTTTCAGACACCTTCAAGCTTAGATGAATTACATCAAACTGTGCATATTTTTAACTGCAATATTAGGGAACAGAATAATATAATTTTGATAAATAAACTAACAATAACAATAATGTCTATAAAAAACTTTTGTATTATGTTGAGCCCCTGAAGGGACCTGTGCAAAAAAATAAAATGCTCTTACTTTCACTCATGCACACAAGGTAGTTATCAAAAGTAAGTTGTGCGCACAAGAAAATCGTGCGTAGAGCAATTTACTTTACTTAAGAGCGTTTTATTTGCGTAAGAGCGTTATTATTTTACATATTATTTTTTTGTATAGGTCCCTTCAGGGGCTCCGTACAGGGGCTCTGTAGTACTATGTATTAAAATTCTTCTTCTTATTGCAGGAGCTCTATCACCACAGTGTACCTTGAAGTTCTTCCACCCAACAATCAGAGTTCACCAGTCTTTCTGCTCTCTGTATATAGCCTTGAGGTCAGTGAAGCTATGAGGGTTGGAGCTGTTCTGCTTAATCTGCAGGTAAATAGGGATTATTAGATTATCTATATTACTAAACTAGTGAAACCTGAAGTATTTAAACTCATGCTTAAAGGGAGGTAAAAAAATAATTATGCATTTTCATTTGATGTAAATTTATTGAGTGATATAATTTTTTTCATGAAATGTTTATTTGAATTTATTTTTTACTAATAATGTTGATTGATTGATTGATTGATTGATTGATTGATTGAACTGGTGGTGGAACTTAACTAATATATGGAATGGCTGAGGTTCCCCTCTGAAGAGGTTTCAGAACCAGAAGTGTTCAGAAGAGGTGTTCCTGTAGCAGTCCAACAACATATCAGGAACTTTTTGGAGAAAAGAAATTCTTATGTATTTTTATTGTGTTACTACTCAAATAAACAGCCTGTAATATTTTCTTTGACTGCCTAAGTTTTTTGCATAGTACTGTAAAAGAAAATTATACAAACAATTAGAATCTGAATGCTTGTAAGTCTGCTTTGTTGTTTTAGGCAACAGATCGTGAAAAGGACCCAATTACTTATCGTCTTATAAGTGGAGATCCCCAGAATGTATTTAACCTTTCAAGAAAGTAAGTTTATTCATTTTATATAAATTTTTAGTTCCCTATGATCCTGCCAAGAATACAATTTTTGTTTTGGAAAAGTATCTAAGATAATATATACCTATTTTGTAAAACATGCAACAATTTGGTCAGCCTGTCCTCAGCTAAAATGTTTGTAATATATAACTTCATATGAATCTAGCCTTTTCTCTCTATTGTTTTGTATTATCAACATGTATCCAGAGAACCTAATGTAGACCACAAATTTCTGGGCCTGCAACCAAAGGTGTAAAGGAGTAGAAACTATTCTAGCCAGTGTCAGTGTATGAATATGAAATGTGTGTGTGTAGTTTGCAGCTGCCGCTCTTCTGAGAAGGTTTTCCACAAGATGTTGGAGAGATTTTTTACCCATTCACCCAGAAGAGTATTTGTGATGTCAGGTGCCGATATTGGATGTGAAGGGCAAGATCTTCTACACCTTCCACACCAAACTGTTCCCACAAAGTTGGAAGCATAGAATTGTCCAAAATGTTTTGGTATGCATTTCAAGACACTTTGAACTATTCTATGCTTCCAACTTTGTGGGAACAGTTTGGGGAAGGCCCTTTGCTGTTCCTTTATGACTGTGCCCCAGTGTACAAAGTAAGGTCCATAAAGACATAGTTGAGTCAGTTTGGTGTGGAAGAACTTCAATGGCCCACACAGAGCCCTGACCTCAACTAGGATGAACTAGGATGGATATTGCGAGCCAGGGCTTCACATACAACATCAGTGCCTGATGTTGGGATCACAATTTTACGTTAATATTACACAAAACAGATTAAGAATAATAATCAAAGTGCATATGATATTTTACAAGTGAATTAATAGATATTAATAGATTCTACCTAGAGATTTTACATTTATTAGTAATAGGAATAATTGGTGTTAATATTATGATTTTTTCAAGTGTATTTTTTGTATTCTCATTACAGTTTAGGTTTGTTATTCTTGGAAAAACCTCTTGACCGGGAAACCATAGATCAGTACATCCTGACTGTTACTGCTTCCGATGGGCATCCAAATGGAGTAAGGCTGCAAGTCCTTCTTTTTCTTTCATTCAATGATTGTTTTTTCCACATGGGTTCCTTTGCTTCCTAGGGTATCTCTAATCAAAGTCTAAAAAATTCAAGTTCAATTCAAAACATTGGTTTCATCATTACTGAACCGAAATTGACTGAAATGAAGGTTAAAAAATTCAAAAATGATGCATACATATGTATTCATATGAATAAAGAAGAGTTAAGATTTTTGTCTATTCGTCTACCGCAAGGAACTATGATACGACTGGCAACATTTAAAAAGATTTGCCAAATCTGACCATCAGATTGATCTTTCGTTTTCCACATGTAACGTCATTCTGTTAATCAGTGCCGGCAAGTTTTCTGACTAGCTAGATGGACGAGAGAGGACAGTAGCCGACTTTGGGACACTCATGTCCGCGATGACACAAAGAAAATCTACCGTTCTATTCACCGGCGTGACAGACCTTATACTTATCGCATGGTCCCTGTTGACTCCGGATCTAGACAAGAACTCTATCAGCACTCAACTGCTCATCCTGCTAATCCCGGATGTAGAAAGTTGAATTTCAGTCCATATTTTAAACCACTGAAATTTTGGCAGCGTATTTGTAAAGCAAAAATAAAAGGACTGAATATTGCATCTTGAATTATGAAGATGTCATTAAAACAAATTGAATGTTTCCAAATGAAATTTTAGTCTTGAAATTTGTTTTGAGGCAAAAGTAAATTAACTGAATTCAGGTGATTGGATTATAAAAATGAACATTATAAAGATTGGGAGGTGCTATCTGACATGGAAGCATCAGCAAATTCTGAGTGTTTGTCTACAACACCCTGCCCTCCACCCTAAGTGATTAACTCTACTTCTCATTTGAGTGGTGAATTATGGCTCTACCCCCTCTCTTCACTCAAACACAAACTCTCGGGTGAGATGACACAACTTACAATGTCAATCACCTTTCATAATATAATCATTCCTCTCCCATTTAACAGTCATTAGTCATCTTCAATGATAAGCAACTGCTCTAGTAAAAGACCACACACCAAATCCATGATCACATGCGGACCTTTGATTTTCAAAGTGTTTTTTGTCTTATACACATGGGTTATACTTAACTGTAAATTCTTCGATGTTTTATCTTAGATTTCAACAGCAACTGTGACCATAGTGATTACTGATGTGAATGATAACGACCCTGTTTTTGATCCACTTCTGCCAAAAAACTTTACTGTCCAAGAGGAAGATGGAAATGCCTTTGTGGGTCAGGTAAAGGTACGGTCATAAAGTTCCTGAACTAGATTGGCTCAGTGCCTGCACCTTCCAGGGTTTGAAGCTGCCCTACTCTGTGTGCATTTCCAGGTTCTTTGCTATCTCACACATTTCCCATGGCAATCCAAAGGCATACACTTAGGCAAATTAACATATCAAAATTGCCCTGTTGAGCCCACTGCTTTGACCTAACCCAGGATAAAGGCTTGGAAACAGATGAATGAAATGTGATTGCAGTTGCTCAATCTGTATTTTTTGAAGAATAGCCACTGATACATGCAGTTTCACAATTATGGACGTAACAGCTTTGCATATACTGCACAAAGAAATTGTATTTCATTCATCAATGATCTATGTCACTTAACATTAATTATTGTACTTCATATTTGGGTTAGTATTTTTGCAAGAGATTGTAATCTAAAGATGTCTTATATGGGCAGACATACCTAAATCAGCATGGCAAATTAAATATGGTGTGAGTGTTTTTAATTTCAGAATTGAAATGTCTATGTGTATATGTACACCATATGGAGAAAAGTATTGGGACACACCTCTTAATCATTGAATTCGGGTGATTCATTGACGCAGGTGTATAAAATTAAGTGCCTAGCCATGCAGGTCAGGTTTACAAATATTTTAAAAGAATGGGTCGCTCTGAAGAGCTCGGTCAATTCAGGTGTGGTACTATCATAGGATGTCATCTTTGCAATAAGTCAACATGTGAAATTTTTTACCTGCAAGATACTCCACGGTGTGAAAGCGAAGGTGAAAGGGTTTGGGAGCAACAGAAACTCAGCCATGAAGCGTCAGACGACGTAACGTAACACAGCAGGGTCGCAAGTGCTGAGGTGCATAGTGTGGAAAATTCGCCAACAGTCTCTTGATTCAATAACTGAGTTCCAAACGTCCCTTGGCATTAACCGCAGCACAAAAACTGTGCTTCACGGAATGAGCTTTCATGTCGGAGCAGCTGCATGCAGACCTTACATGACCTAATGCAATGCCAAGTGTTTGATGATGTGGAGCAAAACGAGCCACCTCTGGACTCTGGAGCAGTGGAAACGTGTTCTGTGGGGCGACAAACCACCCTTCTTTGTCTGTCAGTCTGATGGATGAGTCTGGGTTTGGTGGATGCCAGGAGTACTTTAACTGTCTGAATGCATTGTGCCAACTGTAAAGTTTTTCAGGGGTTGGGCTAGGCCTATTAGTTCCAGTGAAGGGAACTCTTAATGTTTCAGCATATCAAGACATTTTGGACAATTCTATGCTTCCAGCTTTGTGGGAACAGTTTGGGGAAGGCCCTTTGCTGTTCCAGCATGACTGTGCCTCAGTGCAAAAACTAAGGTCCATAAGAATAGAAGAATAGAATTCTTTATTGTCATTATGCATACACATAACAAAATTTTTGTTGGTAAGACTCAGCTTCAAAAAAAAAATTATGTGTATAATGACAATAAAGAATTCTATCTACATGTACCCCTAACCTGCCCCCTTGTAGACATGCACACATACTAAAGACATGGTCGAGTGAGTTTGGCATGGAAGAAATTGACTGCTACACACGGAGCCCTGACCTCAACCCAACTGAACACCTTCGAGACCAGTTCCATATTGATGCCTAGAGATTTAGATTGGGATGTCATAAAAGTTTCTGTGGGTGTGATGGCCAGGTGTCCCAATACTTTTGTCTACGTAGTGTATTTAGATCTCTTCATAGATGAGGTTCATAGCAATTATGTTGCCTTAATTTCTTTCTTTTCTTGACCAAATGGCTAATGAATATGTTGTTACAGGCCACCGATAAAGATTTAGGGGTCAATGGACAGGTCAGCTACAGAGTAGTGCACCCTGCTGGCTTCTTCAGGATCAATAGCAATGGTAGCATCTTCACCTCAATTCCCCTGGACCGTGAGATCAGGAGTCAATACGACCTGATTGTGGAGGCCTCCGACAGTGCATCAGATCCTCGCCGGACAACCACCACACTATCTGTTGAAATCCTGGACATAGATGATAACAGTCCTGTGTTCTCGCAAACATCTTACATTGTAAATCTTCCAGAGAACAGTCCTGTGGGGACAGTCTTCCTGCAGCTCAGTGTATGCTTTCCAATTGTTCTTATATTCCAATATATTTCACCTTCATTTGAGAAAAACATTTAATCAAATTTAAAGACTTCATTACCTGTTGCATGGGAATTGCATCTAAAAAGCATAACAATTAAGAAATCCTTTTAAAAATTGTTACATTTAAATGTAAAATTACAGTTTTAACAATCTACTCGTAGATGGATCAGAGTTTAGTTATTCTTCTGTTCAGTTGTTATAAATGCATAGCTGTATCTTGATGCTGTTTTATATATCCAGGCTGAAGATGCAGACCTTGACTTCAACATCACATACCACATCAAAACAGATGAGGCCAGACAACTCTTTGACATTAATCCAGTGACAGGTCACCTGTCAGTTCAGCAAGTACTAGATTTTGAGAAGCTTTCTGTATCTGGAACTACATACACTTTTGTTGTGGAGGCTTTGAACCACAAAGGGAAGATGCCTCCTGGACTGTGTACCGTCACGGTCAAAATAACAGTAAGAACACCTTCTATCCTTATTTATTTACTTTATTGATAGCAATTAAATATTTTGTTCAAAATGCAGAAATGTCTGTGCAGATCACATGATAGTCATGGGCAAAGCTGCTTTTCAAGGTGGTGTTGCAGTGATGTTGCTCCTTGCATTGATGGCTTCTTACAAAAAAAGTCAGAAGAATTCGGCTTTTGGTGATAGGCCTGTGCTTTTCCAAGATGCAAAGGTAGATTCTTTGTAAGAAATTCAGTCCCTTCCCTTCCACATCGCAGGAGTTAGGGTTATAATAGATATCTGGTAAAACTGCCAGACTGAAGAATGAAGATGACTTCTGTGTTTGTAACTTATTTTACATATTTTAAGTCATCAATCCACATATTCTACATAATCTGCAACATTTTCATTTGAGATCAGTCAAATTAAAGTCTGCCGATCGAGTAATTAAAACAGCAAATTGGCCAGTTGAAATCAACTGCCAATCGCGTGGACCATCTCATCCTCCCCAACGCACTTTGGTCCACTGGACAGAACACGCTGTGTTGCTGTACAGACTGTCATGTGATCAAATGAGCTGTATCCTGCCTTAACTGTTATTGATAATTATTACTAGTTAAATGTATCATTTTTATTAAACTCTTTCCCACTGGCATCAGTAGCACTTTATCAGACAGTTATAAATGTGTTTTGAAAAGCATATACAAAAGCAAAAAGCTGTATAATCCAGTTTACCTCAACAGCATATCTTACAAAAATTGTGAATTGTGCATTTTAGGATTTGAATGATTACGCGCCTGTGTTCAGCCAGGCTTTGTATCGTGTGATGGTGTCCCCAACAGCAGAAAAGGGAACGTATGTCACCACAGTCTTTGCAGAAGATGAAGACCCTCCTGTGAGTTGAAATAAGACCTTTTATTTTCTACTAAAATGATTAATAAAACAATAATTATTAGTTAGGCTCTATAAATTAATATTTATATTAGGGTCATTACTATGGCTAAATATTTCTATCCATTCACATTTAAGTATGTTAATTATTATATTCAGGGCCGGATTCAGGCATAGGCAAGCTGCCTAGGGCCCGGTCAGTACAAGGGGCCCAGGGGAGGTTATGAAAAATGAAATACATTATAGACAGGCGGTATAGGCTTTTGAAGGTTCGGGTCAAAATTTCTGTTACTGTTAATGTGTAGAAGATGAACTGACCTCTAAAAATCATAAAGTTAAATATGAAACATTCTTTTCAACATTTTAAACAAGATTAGTGTATTATTTTTGTTTCGTACAATTTTAGAGGACAAAAGAGAAAGGTTAAGGTTAAGGTTACTTTATTGTCATCAACGGCTCTATACAAGTACAAAGTGTGATGAGACAATGTTTCCCCATGGTCCCGGTGCAACATCGAGTAACATTGAACATCACATACAACAGGGCAAAAGGTGCAAACGGCAACACAATAAAGTGCAAGGGGGTACGAACACAT
>JAODLC010000065.1:10335363-10348483 GCA_026781145.1 Hippopotamyrus pictus
GCATAAGGAGTCACAGTCACAGAGTACTCAGCTGCTGGGTAGAAACAAAATCATGGTCTGGATTTGTAGCTTCTGGAACTGAAATGCCCAACACTGGTAACATTCTCCTGGCATCTGCCAAACCCAGACTCGCCCATCAGACTGCTAGATGGAGAAGCATGATTGGTCACTCCATTCGTCACCCCTGCTTCAGAGGGGCTTCCATCTGATGCTTGGCATTTTGTTTGCCATGGAAGCCCATTCCGTGAAGCTCCTGGCTCACAGTGTTTGTGCTGGGGTTAATGCCAGGGGAAGTCTGGAACCCTGCAGTTATTGAGACTTTTACTCTATGCACCCCAGCACTCAGTGAACCCGCTCTGTTACTTTCCATGGTCTGTCACTTTGCGGCTGAGTTTCTGTTGTTCCTAAATGCTTCCACTTTGCAATAAAATCACTTTCAGTTGACCGTGGAATATCTAGCAGGGAAGAAATTTCACAAACCCCTATGACAGTACCCCACAATTCGCCGAGCTCTTCAGAACAACCCGTTCTTTCACAAATGGTAGTAAACTTGACTGCGTGGCTAGGTGCTTGATTTTATACACCTGTGGCAATGGGTCTGAATGAATCACCTGAATTCAATGATTAAGAGGTGTGTCCCAATACTTTTGTCCATATAGTGTATGTTAATGTATCCAATGTGTGCAGTGGTCATATGTGAACCTCTGTCACAGGCTTCTTGATGGAAAGCTTCTGGATATTAACAAAGACTCTGAACCTTACTTGGGTGAAGATGGCCGTATAATTGAAATACGCAGTCCTGACATTCTGGCTAGTGTGAAGAAGGCAGCACAGGCCGTTGGCTACACAGAGGGGGCACTGTTGGCCCTGGCAATCGTTATCTTCCTCTGCTGCATTCCTGCAATTCTCATCGTCACGGTCACCTACAATCAGTAAGTACTTCACAGTACCTATAAACTGGCAGACATGGGTGGCAATCCTTATTTTTAATAGAGGGACCAGAGTGTGTGATCCATTTAGAGTGGGATCACACAACTCATAGAGCTGAAACTCGGCCTGATAGATCAACATAGAATTCAGGAAGAATAACACAGATTCCAGCCTGGACATATTCTAAGACATCACTCGGTGCTCATAAAAATATCTGCTCTGAATCTCTAAGACCAGTGGCTTTACAATAGGCGATGTAAGAGGAGGTAAATTATTAACTGAGTAATTTGAAAGGAAATGCATGGATAATGTAATTTCACCAATACCAGAATGAAGAGAAAAGGATGGAGAAACAATATGATTTTTTAGCTTAGCAGCTCCCTGTTCACTGTAACATTTTATTTTTAATAAAAACTGAATCTTATATTTCAGTTTCAATTCTGCTAACTGTATTTTCTGTGTTCTTTTTTGTACCCCAATCAGATTCAAAGAGTAAGTAAAATTTAATCCTTATATATGATTTTCCTTTGAGAAACCTTTCTTCCCACCTTCCTAGCATTATATGATACTTGGACAGGAAATTAAAAACAGTAGTTGTCTTCATAGACAGTGGCAGTGGATAACAGTAAACCATGTAAAATAGCAAAGGTGATTCCACTAAGTTCTCACTTATTGTACAGAAAAACGCCTGATTATAGATATTTGTCTTTCATTCCTCAAAGGCGACAAGCAGAGTGTGCAAAAACAGCGAGGATACAGATGGCCCTGCCAGCAGGCAAGTCAGCCAGTGCCCCCCCCAGCAATCTTCATGAGCAACCGGGGGGACCTAAGTAAGTATCACTTACAATTTAGTCATTTTTCTGGCGGAGTACCAGTAGTCCCTTGACAAGGCCCTCAACCACTCCAGAAGCACTAGTGTCCAATAAATAAATGTAAATGTACCCTTCTGTAGATTCCAATGCTCAGGTCATGTTATTAATTAACATGGTACATTAAAATAAATTTTGTATTTAACATTAAATTAGTATGAAGACGATCCACCAGGCAGCCTAGAGCAAAAGCAACAGAACATTCTGCACAGGATAGCAGTCCATTGCAGGGTACACACCAACATGTTCAAGACACAGTCGATTTTAGATATGGTAGCTCACTTAACCATATTTCTTTGGACTGATGGATGAACACAGTGTGCTCAGAGGAACCCTACTAAATATGGGGAGAAAATGCAAACTTTGACATTCTCTTATAATATATAATCTGGTTTTAAAATTCCAGTTTGCATCTGTGACAACTAGTCCTGGGTTCACCAACAGCAAAATGACTATAAAATTCTATGCTCATTCACCAACATTCAAATGTATAGGAGGCATGAGAATGTGACAGTAAATTATCAAACTATCCAGTCAAGCAATTTTCCATGAATGAAATCATTTACCTCACATTATTGTTTGATAGATATAGATTAAAAGGTAAGCAGCTCTGTTGGTGTGTTTTTCTTCTTCCAACCATGATATAAAATCAGTTGTGACTCTGAGGTCTAGGGGCACCTTCAGATGGAGCATGTAGGACTGGGACCAGTTGTGGAATAGCCAGATGAAATAGTGCAGGGATGAAGACAAAGAAGCAAGGGGATCAGGAACCAGGAAACACCAAAGTGATCGAAGTAGAAAACCAATGGAGTAGATAGGTAAATACCAGAGAAAATAAACTAAGTAAGCTATGAAACAAGCAACATGGTTCTGAAACCAAGGTATTTATCTCATACTTCGGGAACCACTGTAATAGTCTTAGGTAACTCATGGTACTGCATTCAATTAATGGAAAAGCAGTGTTCTTACAACACTGGCTCGCCTGACTCCCCTGCAGGGAGCTGCTCCAGATCTAGTGCTCTAAAATGAAATGATAATGAGAGGTAGCTTTACCAGGCTTTTAGAGTAAAGGCATTACTGCATGCGGCTTCAGGATTTTCTGCCAGAATTCATATCCCAAGGAGTTTGAGAGGGAGGAGCGATGCCTAGACCTCACTCAGCATGATGTATGCTAGGTTCATAACTTGAAGGTTGGTTATTCTAACTTCATACAGGACTTGCCCTTTGATAATTAAAAAATTGACCTTCCTGCCTGCATCATTCAAAATTATCTCTTACGCTCATTTTTATGTTTGACTTCATGCCAGCCACAAAACTTAAAGGTGCCAAAATGGTACTAGACAATTTACTCACATGATAACATGTGATAACTTTTCAATCAGCTAGTACCGGTTTATATGAGAGACAAAGTATTTTGCATTATATTTTTATCAGCAAAATCTGTGATAGTGACAACATTTAAAAGTCGAAAAAATCAGGAGCTTGTCATGTACCAGCCGAAGGGAAGGAGTGAACATAAGTGTGTTGAAGGGGCAATGGGGTTTTACTTAAGCAAAGGAACAAACTCAAAATAAGCAGAAGCTCAAGGGGCTCAAAATAGGGCCAGACAAAGGAAGAGAGCACAAGCAACACCAGGGAACAACTTCAATGACAGAACTATGGCACACAGGACTGGGAAGCATTTAAATACTAGACTAACAAAAGGGTAAACAGGAGGCAGCTATGAGTAAAAGGAGGGCAAGAAAAAAGAGGTGAGACTAACAAGCTTTGGGTGTGGCTTGTGGTGGTCACGCCTGGCAGGACAACAGGAGAGTGGCAGGCATGACTAGCAGGACATGACAGAGCTCACTCTGTTAAACTCTTATATTCTTACACCACCTTACCTCCTTCATATATAAAAAAATAGGGCTTGCTTTTTCTTTGGGGGGGGGGGGGGTCCATACCTTTTCAAGCAGTGTATAGAGATAAGAGCGATGGACACAGAGGGCTGTGGGTGAGGCTTGAAGCCTGGTCCTTGGGCTGTGAGGCAGCAGTGCTAACCACTATGCTACCTGACCACCCCCCTACTGTCCCCTATAGGTAACTGATGTAGTTGCTTTCTTTAGGCTCAAGCTCACATTCTCAGTGATCAGTGCTTTGAGCTGTCAGCAACCATAGCCTAAAGAAAGCAACTACATCAGTTACCTACAGGGGACAGTAGGGGGGTTAGCACTGCTGCCTCACAGCCCAAGGACCTGGGTTCAAGTCTCTCCCCCACCCCATAGCTCCCTGTGTGTGTGGAACCTGCACAGTCAGGGAGTCCCAGACACCCTCACCCATAGTCTGAGAAAACAGATGGCTAGATTTGTCATGACATCACCTCTACTTTTTCCAAAATATACCGAACAACCCTTAATGAGGCCTTACAGTAAAGAACCAGGATGCTCCCCAACCAACAACTCAACAAGGCTCCATCCAAACATTGGCCAGACCAAATACTGCTTAACTTCACACAGACTACCCAGTCCAAACAACAGGTGCTATGATGGCTGACAACACTGATCACTGAGAATGTGAGCCTGAGCCTAAAGAAAGCAACTACATCAGTTACCTACAGGGGATAGTAGGAGGGGGGTGGCTGGATGGCACAGTGGCTAGCACTGCTGCCTCACAGCCCAAGAACCACAGTTCAAGTCTCACCCATAGCTCCCTGCATGTGGAACCTGCAGTCAGGTAGTCCCAGACACCCTCACCCATAGCCTGAGAAAACAGATGGCTAGATTTTAGTCATGAAATCACCCCTACTTTTTCCAAAAGATACCAAGACCTCCAAGGTTAGCAGTTCTAATGCACTTCTTCACTTTGTGTTTGTGTTTGCACGTTCTCCTCATGTATTTCATGGGTACACCGGTTACACCTCAGAGTCTACAAACATGCAGTTAATTGCTCTATGCTGCCTGGGAGTTTCCAGCCCTTTAAAGTCCCAAACCTTTAGAATAATTGAACGACAGTTTTATTTCAGATAAAATTATTATTACAATAATTGCTATAAAACGCTTTATATTAGTTCACTTTGTTGTAGCTATACATTACTCATGATATTTCCTATTAATTTACAGGCAACATCCAGGGGTAAGTTTTATTCTATAATAATACATATAAAACATTTGTATCTGATTTATTTTCGAAGACTCAGTTCAGCTCATTTATATTCTCATACATACCAAAGAAAAAAAAATATTTTGAACTTTAATTTTTCAGAGGAAAATATTGTTTAAAAATACTGAGACTGTCAGTTTTGTATTTTTAATTTTCTATTTTTGAGACTTTTTTTTTGGAAATCCAAAATGATCACACATGTAATTGAATAAAAGTACTGAGGAATCACGTTTTACCTGCTATTACAGTTGATACAAAGAGGGGTGCCCAGGGGTTCTCAGGATTACTACTCCTATGATCAGGGGTAAGTTCCGTACACCTTGGTATTGTGCTTCATCTCCTCATGTGACACTTACTACTTGAATGCTTTATAAATGATATTCAGGAATATATATGTTAAAAGGGAGGGAACAAATGAAAACGCATTTCTCACGTAATCAGATTTGATCCATAGATAATCATATGTGCTGAGTATTAATCAATAGCTGTCATTGTATAACATCTTTTAAAATATTTTTTCAATTTTACCAATTCAAATATAAATGTGTAAGTTGTATTGCTTTTTATGTAATGTATGTGTTTCTGCTCATATCATCTGAAAATTATGTATTTTTTTCAGGTACCATATTCCCCAGTATGGTAGCCGGAGAAAATTGATACCACCATCTGAAATGTATGATGGATATGGGGAAGAGATCTTGGATGATAGTGGTTACTATCTCAGTCCACATGGGCATGAACAAGGGGTAAGTTTATCCTGAAATACTATATAAAACAAATTATAAATTAATTTGCAATTTATGACGATTGCACTGTTTAATGAAAACAATTATAATCTGGGATGATGTAACTGTTACAGATCCAAGGCAGGGGACGAGGCAGGAGGAAAATAGAAAGTCTGCCTACAATAGCTGGCTTTAGTGACCAGCCCCCAGATGAAGTGATTGAAGAGACAATGCCATCAGATTCGGTTGCAACATCTGGCCGCTTCAAAGGTGCCAAAAGCTTAAAGTCAGTGGCAAAACTGAGTAAACTGTTAAGGGCGAGAAAAATCACTGAGCAAAAAGGTGAGGCACCTGTCACAGGTTACTCCCTGTGGAAAAAAGCCAAAATATTCCCATGGATCTTCTCCAAGAGTAAGAAAGATAGTCGCTATTCTAAGCTAACATCTGCTAGCCGTGCTGAAAGCCAAGAAAGTGTGGGATATTCATCAGCACATAAAAAACTAAACAGAGTCCTCAAACGCATCAACATTGCAAAGAAGCTTCGAGAGCGAAAGCAGTCACAGAGCAGTGTGAGAAGCTCTGCTGAAAGTGAAAGGGAGGTGTCTCAAGCTGCCACGGATTCTGAAATAGAAGACAAAAAGACAAAGATCTCAATCAGTGTTACTGATGAAAGTGAACAAGAAGCCAGTGCCTCAGAGCGAGGCCGAACGAGGGCTCCTGATGTTGAGCATTCTGAAACAAGTAGTACTGCACCAACTTCAGAAGACAAAGATTACCTTAAAGTTGACCTAGACAGAGATGATGACAACGAAAGTACTGTAGATTCAGAAGAGGAACAGGAAGAAAAACCTGAAGATTCTGATGAAGAAAGCAAGGACAAATCCGAAAGAACTGACTCTCAATCTGAAGAAGAATCTGAATCTGAAAAAGAGTCAGGAACAGGAAAAGACTCTGAAAAAGAATCTGAATCAGATAAAGAAGAGTCTGAAGCAGAGAAAGGATCAAGTTCAGAGAAAGAAGAGTCTGAAGCAGAGAAAGGATCAAGTTCAGAGAAAGAAGAGTCTGAATCAGAGAAAGGATCAAGTTCAGGGAAAGAAGAATCTGAATCAGAGAAAGGATCAAGTTCAGAGAAAGAAGAATCTGAATCAGAGAAAGGATCAAGTTCAGAGAAAGAAGAATCTGAATCAGAGAAAGGATCAAGTTCAGAGAAAGAATCCACAGAAGCTGAGATGGAAGAAAAAAGCAGGGCATCAGAAGTATCCAGAGAAATATCATCACTATCACAGAAGGGTTCAGCATGCTCTTCAGGGAGCACTTCAGAGATATCCGTGGGGAGCAGTAAATCCAGTACAGTAACTTCACAGTCAAGTTCTCAGAGATCTTCTGCTCAGTCTTCAATCAGTTCTTCCCTCAAGCAGACCAGAAAAACTTCAGAAATATCTAGTGAAGGAAGCAGTGGAAGAGTGTCTGAAAGCGCAATGACAATATCATCAACAGTAAGAAGTGGGGGCTACAGATCCGTGAAATCAACAGCTGAATCAGAGGGTACAACTGTGGGGGCAAGTGAAGAAGGGGAACCATCTAGTGAAGAAGAAGATGATGCTGCTGACAGAGAGAGAAAAGAATCTGATGAGGAGCTGAGTGATTTGACAATGTCCAGGAGATCTAGTATGTCAGCTGAGCAAAGTGGAGACAGTCGCAGTATATACAGTGGACAGTATAGTACAGAACCAAGTCTGGTTGAGACTTTAACTGAAAGCCATGGATTGTCTACCATCAGTGAACTGGATGAGAATGAAATCTCAGGGGAGGGAGACTCTACTTCCTTCTAAACTGAAACAGAAGTCATGAAATTTTCTTAGTAGTTTTTTTTTTTATATAATTGTAGATTTTTTTGTGGCTGAACTAATCCTTTGTAGATGTATTATGATTATTTCCCTCATATTATTGTGATATTGTATTTTGAACTTATCTGTAGAAATGGAAAATATATTAAAAATCGACTACTGCCCTGTATGACTTTTTTCATTCTCTACAAATGAGTACAAAGCATTTGTGTATCCAGTACAATTTGTATGTTCATTTGTAGATTTATTAAGTATAGGGCTGTGGAGTAAAGTATTACAATAAATAGAATTAAACATGATATTCACTGCCATTATAAGTTATTCATATTTTAGCAATTCGGTGATGGCCACACAAGTCATAAATAGAATTTGAACCATATATTTCACTCCAGACATTTTTTTTTGAAGACAGGAACTGTGTCAGAGGAATATCTCAGCATACTCTGCATATGCCAGATGCAAACCAATTGAAATTGTTCTGCATACGTTTACTGTAGCTATTAAACAACAATATGAATATGTAAAATTTATAGTTTTTTTGGATCAACTTAAGATATGTTAAAACATAAACTGTGCCCGCTAAAAAATAATGTTAAACAAAAACAAAAGTTTAAGGAGTTGAAGTGCAGATAAGAAGAAACTGTTGAAAAATGAAGAAATGAAGTGATGACCAAACATTACTTACTGTTTGACCAGTATTCAGTTTTTCAAGCTATGGTCAGTAACAATTGGCTTCCTATTAGCGTAAGAATCCATCACAAACAGCAAACAATATATGATATGAACTAATGTACTATATCACTCACATAATGTAACAAAATATCAGAAGGCTCACATAAATGGATGGGTAGAGAGCATAGGAGTGGAGTGAGAAGATGAAGGTCAAAACATATTAGCCTCATGCCCGCCTAGATTCTTCACACTTTCATCCATATATCATTTTTAGACTCAAGAACCTGGGCTGTCTTAAAGTCAGCCAAATCCATAATGACCTTTGGGGTGAAAGCATAGCACATACATCAATCTCAACATTATGAGTAAAGCATCCCACAACCAGGGGCCACCCAGGTGGAAATTAAGGCCCATGCATTCAGTGTTAAAATGATGGCGCCTACCTGACAGGTACATGTGTGCATGGTTAGATCAATCAGAGGAATTTCTCTTTGTTCATTTGGTCTTTTCAATGCAACAGGTTATTTAAAAATGATTAAAAATGCTGAGTCTATAGTATAATTTTGTCGCCAAGTGAATTGTTTTGGGACTAGCCCACCTGATTTTCTGTCAGCCTACCCATGCTATGATTTCTGGCTCCACTATTGCTACAACTGCAGTCCAGATAGGGGTTGTCCTGAACAAGGGACCCTACATTTTCATTCTTCTCACCGAGATGACCTACTGCTGAGCCTAAGCTTTCTGGTTCCTCCTGTTCTTCCTGAAATACATGCAACATTTCAGTACGCTTGTTTCTGGACTGCAGGTAGAGTGCTGATGCCTCTCCTTTCTACTTATGCTGCCATAGCCGTATCTGCCAGAGTTTACATACTGCACTCAGATAAATGTTCGCACTGCCTCCAGGCTCCCCTACTTTGGCCAACTCCACATTATTATTTCCTCTCCCCCTCCTGGGCTGTGCTGCCTGGAGACCCCAAATTATCAAGATAATCTGCCTACCCTACTGCCTGAGACACCTCCACTAGCTGTGGCGTCTCTCCAGTCTGCCCGCCCTTCTGCCCATGACGTCTCTCCTGTATGCCCTGCTGCCGTACCACTGTTCATCCTGCCATCTGAAGCAGCACCATCGCCTGCCTGCCATCACCTGCCTGCCCCCTGCTTTGAGATTTAAATGTTAAAATTAGGACATTGTGAATCAGAACTTTGCCATCTCGCTCATTTGACTTCCTTTGCCGACCCCTGGAGGATGGGCTCCCCCTCTGAGTCTGGTTCCTCCCAAGGTTTCTTCCTTCTAGGGAGTTTTTCCTTGCCACTGTGACCTCTGGCTTGCTCACTGGGGGCTTTGGGCAGGGATGCTGTAAAGCGATTTGAGATAATGTAATGTTGTGAAAATGCGCTACACAAATAAAATTTTATTGAACTGATAGAATTAAACACAGGTACACATAAACAGCGAAGCGAATCAGAAATACAACCCTAGATGGATCACCATGCATGTTTATACAGGCAAAATTAATGTTTTGTTTACCTAAAGTAGCAATATAATTAATCGTATTTATGGTAATATATAAAATGAATTCAGTTCATTGAATTTTATTTCATTATTCTGTGTTTCAAGGTCTTTTCCCAGTGATTGAGAATTCACTCTTAGGAAATTTTGGCTGCTGCCATTAAGCAGATGATAGTATATTGATATTTTATAATACAGTTAATGAAGAGGGTAAGTTCAGTCAGTCTGTTAGATGAATATGTTATGGTGAAGTAATAGAGGGATTATGAAGCATATTTGAAACATTTAATTTGATGAATAAATGCTCGGGGATACTATGGTTTTGAAATCAAATTTTTGACTACATCAAAATAAGATTTAGCATAGCAAAATAACAATGTTGATGCTTGATTCCCCACTTTACAAGGACAATTACAGGTTCAGGTTCACTTACGGAGATATGTTCACCGAGAATAACAAAAATTTGCATTTCAGTTGTAGATTAATCTAATCAGTTTAATACAGTTCCAGTGGGACCAGTCTAGTTTTTGAGATGGCTTAGAAATATTTTGTAGTCAATATTATGAAATGCAGACCTTGAATCCAACAGTAGAAAAACTGAAACATTATTTGTACCATTTTCACTTATACAGTTTCAGTATAGCCGGATCAAAAGCCAGATTGGTCAAGAATTAGTCACACGAATTATTATTTTATTGAGGAATGGTAAAATAGAGACTTATTTGCAGTTACTCAAACTGAGGAAGTTCTGTTACTTCAGCATGGGTTTGAATGAAGCTATTTTGAGTTTATCTGGAAGTGTACCTGTTTCTAGGGAGCAATTTACTGTTTAATGAAGGCAGTTGAAACTAGACCTAGGATACAGATGGAAAAGCTAAAATGCAGAACAATTTTATATTCCATTCCATCCATTCCTTGTTAAAATATCGAGTGTCTTGTGACAAAGTGACAAAGTACGTATATAATTTGTTCTGTAAACAGCAGAAGATTCTAAAGCATTGTGGATATTAATCTTTTTGTAATTGAAAAACAATATTCAATGAATTTCACACTTGGACAGATGCCACAGTAACACTTAAGGATTATTTATTTTGCCATTTAACATTCCTCAAAAAATATAGTTGCCTTTTTGTACTTTTGTACTCACAATATGCAGTTAATTTATTGTTTTTCTGTTCTCGTTCACCACAGTATCAATAGTTAAAGCAGGTGCAACAGCTCATATTTCCAAAGCATAGCTATAGTTAGAGGCTTCCTTCTCACTTTCTCAGGTGCAAATAAAGTTAGTCTGGATCACAATCTGGAGTTAATTAAAATTATTAGCCATGTAACAAACTGCTGAAGGTGAAACAGGGTCTATTTCCTAAAGCGCTAGTGAAAACAATACCAGTATAGGCTTCTTTGCCACAATCTTTTTTTTTTTTTTTAATCAAGACAGACAACAATACTGAAAAATAAACAGTTGTGAGCTAAGACTGCAATGTCAAAAATTCCATATAAATGAACAAATAGCCCTTAAGTGGTCAATAAATATGTATAGCTCTAAATGTGAGTTGACCCAGAAATTTGTTGGACATCAAAACTATATAAATTCCATAGTCCATCTGTTACCACTATTGTCAGTGAGATTTAAATGCCCACTTACAAGTATATTCACATCGTTAGTGATGCCAATAAAAAGATGTTCTGGCAAGAAGGGTTTGTACTTTGAGGTCAATAAGTTATTAGCAATAACATCAACTGTTGCAATTATGCAATGGTAGTTGCCAAAGAAATATCTTAGTGGCTTAATCTGATCAAAAACAGTACCTATACCACTGTCTTTTTTCCATCACATACTGTATGGAGGAAACTGTATGTCTGTGAATCAGTAACTATGAAAGATGTTTCACCATCTAGTAAAAAAAAGAAGCTTAACTTTTAACCACAAGTAAGAATTATAATAGTCTAACATTAAAAATAGGTTTTTAAGATTGTTTATTGTTTTATTCTTTTACCAGACTGAATTTATTGACAGTGATATTTATCAAATTTGATAGTTTCCTGCCTGTGTTTTTTTCTATAAATACAGTGAGTATACAGTATTGGTTGTCTCACAATAGATCATTACCACTGAAACACAAGGGTAACAGTCTATTTTGGATGAATTATCATTTTCAAGTTAAATACAGGTCGTAATATTTTCACCTAACATAAAGACAGCTCTGACAGTGTGGACACCATCAATTTAAAGAAACACAGAAATTAGCCAGAATACGTTGACGTTGTCAATAAAAGGAATACTGCCTGGAAGACACCAGTTCTTCATCAACACAGTCAATGCAAAAAGGCAACTAAAAATCATCACTGGTAAGCTGAGACATAGCACCCAAAACATTCAGCTCATTTGCTGCGCTCATTCACATTTTGATATCATTCTTTAAGACAGTACAAGACAGCGTCATTAGTTGTGCAATAAATCCACCGGCCCGATCTTCATTAGCAATGGAAGCAGTGTATTTATATCCAGAACAGGTGCCCCTGGGAAACAAATACATGTAACCCCACCTACATTAATAATTTTAATGACGTGATCTACAGTACATGTGAAGGGGGGGGGGCTGCCTGAGCTCCTGCCCTTTTTACCTACACAAATTCCCCCTTTCGATTACTAACAATCTGTAAAATTTGTACAGGTAGTGATTGGCTGCCTCTGTCAGACAGGGGGCCAGGATTTTGGTCCCTTCAATGTTCGCTTTCAGCAATTCCCTCCAGTATGGTGAAGTACACCTTGAAGTCATTCTCAGCAGTCTGGAACGGGTGGGCTACGCACTGGAATTCCTGACCTCTCTGCAGTGCCAATGCAGTGATGGACAGGAGATGTTGGGAGATCATGCCCTGACCAGCCATAATTTCTTAGTTCTACCTAGGGATATTTATATGGCCTTGTATTCCAACCATGCATTCCCATTCTGGCACTGGTTCACATGTGAGGTCCCATATGTCAGTAGCAGAATGACCTCCTACCTGAATCCTGCACCAGTCAGGGGGGGAACGAAGGCAAGTGGGAAGCCCCAGTGAGGACAATTTTGATTTTCAATGTTTAAAAATAAAAATATCACAAAGAACTTCATTTCTATCATGCCTTCTCAGACCACCCAGATCCTCCAGCATGGAACTGTCAACATCTCTGTCGTCTGAGTACTAATGGACATTAGGGTCATTTAATACATGCATCTGATCCACATTACTTGTAACTACCTTTTGAGTAATTAAGTATTCATTTTGGTTTATGGCTTCTCTTCGTTTTTTTTTTTTTTTTTTTATATCTTTTGCTTAGATTCTCATTTTTGACTCTGGATTGTTCCCTATACTTCCTAATATCCCTATATATATATATATATATATATATATATATATATATATATATATCTCTTTGTTTTTGTATTT
>JAODLC010000065.1:10355574-10367960 GCA_026781145.1 Hippopotamyrus pictus
TAGAGTGTTGTGTGTTTTCCAGCAAAGTTGGAAATAGGGGGGGAAGGGGGCACGTAACCCCCCCCCCCCCCCAAAAAAGAAAAAAAGATGCGGATAGTGAAAATGAAAGCGAAATATTGCAATCCTGTATCATGTATTTTGTCATATGGATCCGTTTTTTTTTTTTGGTTAAGTATGGCTGTGAAACTGTGCCCTAAACAGTGTTACTCTTTTTACAAATCTTTCTTCAAAAAAATGATCCTTTCACGATATGACTGTTGCATATGTGTCAAACACCTTCCTATGCCACTGGTGTATTTTGACACTTTGACGCTACTACCTGTTTAGTGGTGTGTGGTCCAAACAGTGGGGGCCACTAGCAGTGTGAGCTGACAACCTTGATAATTGATGATTTAGACTAACTAGTGCAGATCCAGACCTATTTGACGGATTGGGTATTGGACATGTGTGACCGATCCACGTCCTATACTTATTTAGTTTTTGCCAATCTCTGAAAAGATAGCTCCTATTTCGTGTTAAATCTATTTGTAACAGTTGCATCATTCGCACGACAGCTCTTTCCCGTTTTACATGTTTTTTTGCAGTATTCAAATCAAATGTTAATTCTGCATCTCAGTCTTTTTTGCTACTCAGTGGGTCTGAGTACAGTGACTTCCACCTGCTGTGACTTCATGCGCATACCCTTCACAGTATGAGGAGCGTAAGATAAGACGTGACGATCTTTTTTGCTTTTAACAGAAACCAGTAGCACAGCGATTTGCAATCTTTGTAAATAAAGTTTTGAGAGGTGGGAATAGCATATAATGGACAGTCCCACTTAACGAAGCACACGGAAGTGTGCGAGACAAAAAAAAAAGGTGATTTGGTAGTTGCTAACTTGGACTGTTTTGCGAACTCGCTGCAGCTTGTGATACAAGAGGGGTTGCCATCGCAACAAAGTGTAACGGAGCTGACGCCAGTGGGAGAAAAACTGTAAAAATTTTAAGCATTCGCCACTTGTGTATACTTGCTTTGAAGATATTCATATTGAACTGCAAATGCCTCAAAAACGCTAAAAACGTACAATCGAGGTGAAACGGTATGTTGTGTGTTTGTAGTAGCCTAATTAAATATTTTTGCCATACGTTTTTTCATCTATATTTACTAGCTTAAAAAAATAATACATGAAGTATAACAAAGTAAAAAGAGCTCTTGTATCGGAATCGGTATCGGCAGTTGTGTATCGGAATTGCATCGGAACTGAAAAACTGTGGATCGGCCCATCCTTAAGACTAACCTTAGGAAACCTTATCTTACAGTAGGTATACTTGGCTAAAGATATTCTGGGAAACACCTTGAAACATTAAGGTACACCTAATGAATGACATAGTGCTGAAGGTTTCAGTATCCATCCCAGTATCTTTTGAGTGGATTTTTAAATCTTTTGGTAACCTTGTACACAAATGTTTTTTACCCATTTAATTAAATGCTGTATGCTGCATTCCTACCTAGCTTATATGGAGTTAATTTTGCAATGAAAAAGGACTAGAGGTGAGTAGGTGAGAATGTGAGCCAAGGTGAAGTTCTTCTGCCTGCTGAGAGATTGTGTTATGTTTAGTGTTAGACGTATCTCCTTTTGTGAATGCAAGGTTCCAAAAAGGAAGAAAAGTATTGTGTTGTGCACAGCGTACTTTTTCTATGAAAATGTCATTGTGGTGAAATAGGAATGGATTACTTAAAGGAATAAAAGGACATTTAAGGACATTCAGTTAAAATTGAAAGACTTTATCAAAACAAATTCAGAAGCCTTGTCAAATAGATGTAAGTGGAATACAATTAGTCATACAAAACATTTGTACCATGTCATTCTTCTTCAAGGAATTATGTGGCTAAGAACAAATAAAAATTTTTTAAATTATATGACATTATGCAACAGTTGTGGTTGTATTCAAGTGTTTGTAGGCATCACACAGTGTTTTGTTGCCTGCATCAATAGATTGTTCTTGAGACGGTTAAGCTTCGGAAAAATTTTCATGATGCTGTTAACCACTCCTTCCTGTATACATGGAGCAATTTTTCTTTTTCCCCTATTTGTATAGGAAATGTGGCCTTTTTGAATTGTGCATATATGTACTCATCTAATTTTATTTAGTTATTTTTGCAAAGGTGTATCAGCTGCTATTAAGAACTGGAGAAATAGGATGAGAGGCATGCTTGTGCTGAGTATTCTGCCATATACTCTCCATAGTTTAAGACATGGTGTGGTTTTTAATATAGTCGTGTCTTGCTTAATGACAGCATATAGTTCCAACCAGGGCTTTGTTAGTCAGTTTCATCACTAGGCGAGTCATTACGGCGACCTGACGTAACCTTCCTTAAGCTACTGTAACCTACCTTAGTCTGGAATGGATATTGTAAGAATAAATAAGAATTTTACTAAAACTAACCATGCATCATCTACTTTCAGCTCTCAAGGCAGGGTTATAATTGCTACTGAAAACATTTCCATGAACTGAAATAAAATGTGAAAATAACAGCTATAAACAACAGCTATAAATATTGGTTCAAAAACCAACTGAGGGGAAAAAAAACACCAATCTCAAAAAAAAAAACACTTCCCCTTATCGTCAGATACTGTTTAGCTAAAGTAATGATTTTGGGCCTCTCGTGCAATGGATTTGAACCATAGCAATATAGCCAATGGCACCTGAGTATGACATTTTGTAGTAGGCAGTGAAGTCCTGCAATTATAACACTGACACAAAAAATACATGTGTTTAAAATATTTTATTTTAGTTTGTAGCTTTCTGGCAGTCTTTATCATCCCGTAGCAAGGAATCATATAAATGCTGGTATTTCTGGACTTGCTCAGTCAACCATTCTTGAAATCCATTATCTATTGTTGTTAATTTTCTGATAATAGAGAGTAAAAAGGGTATATACACTTTTTGGGTCAAATTCTTTCTTTCTTCGTTACTTTTCCTCTGACCAATGAATGATTGAGGTTCGTTAGCAGCCTCTCAAAGTCTCAAAGTGAAGACAAAAGTTGCCTATTTGGGTACAATAATGCTGCCTCAACATAAAGCCCTTTCACTCCACTATTTCTACCAACAGCTTTTTTTGTTTGTTTAAATGACGACATTGCTAAATGATAAAAAGAAAAAAAAAAAAATCTTGAACCTGGCAAATGGTTCAAATAGACAAGCTTGAAAACCACTGAAAGTTTTAGAATTTTTTTTAGAATTTAGAATATTTAGGTTATTTTTCAAAAAAATAAATATTGCAAAATGCTGTATTTTTAGCCTGTGAGCTGCTTCTCAATGTTTTAAAATTAAAATGATCCAAGTAACAGTAATTCTACACTTTCCACTCTATCGGCTTCCCCATGAGAAGCTAACTGAATTGGTTTGATTTTAGCTATGAATTCTGGGAGTCTATTCAGTGTCACGACTAGCTCTTGCATTGTTTTCAACCAAGAGGGAATATTATTGGCTCCTATTAAAAATCTTGAGTAGAGCCTTAATTATAATGCACAATAAAAGTTGATTGATATAAACGGCATTGTCATTCTATATCTCGTCTTGAAAATATATTGATGTGCTGCAAAAATTCAGCATTCAGCGCAGTCATAGTGAGTCAAGGTCTGTTTTTTGCACTGATATAACAAAGTATATGCCAGTTTGGAGATCTTTCTTGTTGGACAATTATCTTTGATCCTGTTTGTAGGTTGTTTGGCTTATTCATTCTTAACTCTCAGTTTTGTGAATGACAGAAATTGATTTTTAGAAAAATTATGGTGGGCTTGGCTGTCAGTGTTTGTCCCTATGGATACATCACATCCTATGTGTTACTTAAAGTGGCATACAATGATGCATATCCCTCACACATTTTTTTCTCATAATCAGTTAGAGTAGTAAAGTTCCTGTATCCTACTTCACTAAAGATGAGTGGGACCATTCAATATGTTGATTTCAGTAACACAATTTCTGGAAACATGAGGAAAAATACTTGAGAGTTTGCCACCTTGTGTTGAGTGCTTTGACCTTTTCTTGAGCCAGCTTTATGCGCTGTGTTTACTTCATGTCTTTGAGTTGCTAGGTGATGGAATATCATTTAATTTTCTATGGGCCTCTGTTGGATTCAAAACAAGGCTCTGGGCTTAAATAAGCAGGGGCACAAAAGGTATGTTGTGCCTGGGTATTTTCCTGCCATTTATTCTACCTATATTCAGACATGGTGGTGTTTTGTAAGGTGACAATGTTGGTGCCTTGTTCTAGACTCTAGACAATTCTAGACAATTTTACGCTGGTATGATCATATATTCCGAGCTAGAATTTGTTTTTATAGTGTAACACAGCCTTGACAAAACCTGTTTATTTGGCCTATTTCTACACTTAAAAGTTCTTTTACTAGTGTTTAAAATAATTTGATGGATACAAGATAATGGATGCTTCTGTTACAAAAATTCCAGAACCAGCAACCGCTGTAGAGTGCTAGCCTATTTTGTAATCCAAACTTGAATTTTTTTTTTTTAGGGAATTTCATTTATTTCATTGTTGTTGTGTGGTGCTACTACACAAGCAAGGCAAACAAATGGGGGTGGGTGGGGGGGGGATTCACATTTTTTCAGTTTCGATCTGATTCCAATACATTCTGCCGATTCCAATACAAGAGCTCTTTTTACTTTAATGATATAAAAATAAATGTGTATATGTATGTGTGTGTGTGTGTGTGTATGTATGTATGTATATATGTATGTATGTGTGTATATATATTATCATTAAAGTAAAAAGATCTCTTGTATTGGAATCGGCAGAATATATATAAATAAAAATCTGGCACTAATTACTGTTCCACCTCGTTTGTACATCTTGTTTTAAGCCTTTTTGAGACATTTGCAGTTTAATTTGAATATCTTACAAGCGGCGAATGTTCAAAATGCCCCACAGATTTCCTCCCACTAACAGCATCACTTACAGCAGCTCCCAAATCATCCATTGCTTTTTCATATAGTTTTCGGTGTCGCAGAATTGCATGTGCTTTGCTTAGTGGGATGTTCCACTAAATGCTATTCCCACCTCTCAACTTATTTTTTTTTAAAACAAAGATTGCAAATTGCTGGTACTAGTTGCTCTTAGAAGGGTGAAATACTTCCAGATCATCATTCCTCTGATGTTCTTACGGTCCTCGTATTGCGCATGATGTCACTGTGCTCACACCCACTGACTAGCAAACAATCTAAGTGGCAGTGTTAGCATTCAGCTTGAATGCTGCAAAAATCATCTAAAATGGAAAGAGCTGTCATGTAATTAATTGTTCAAATCAATTTACCTAGAAATAGGATCTTTTTACAGACTGCAGAAAACTGAATAAGTGGATCACATATGGCCGATACCTGATCTGTCTAGTAGATATAGATTGGTGCTGATACCAATCTGAATATCAGATTGGTACACCTCTAATAAAACATTTATTTTTTTTTTAAAAGGAATATTTTATACTGTAAAACTGAACCTACATTTTTAAAGAATGTATTTAGTCTGGATTTAAGTAGTCTTTTTTTCCACCTGTTATGATCAACTTATATATGCTAAGTATTCAAATTCAACAAAATTGTGGCTCTATCCTATCATTTTATGTGGATTTTATATATTTCTGGCTTTTTCCCCTTAACACATTAAAAGTTTACTATGAATATAAATTAACAGTGTAACTATTTCAAGCTTACCATGGAGGCCTGCAACCACTTATGCAATAGGTACCACAATGTTACTTATCGTGATGTTCCTGGGAGACAGACTAATTAAAAGACCTGCAGATTTATAACTTCATTGACATTGAAGGCTTTCTGCTGGGGCCACACTATGTCGGGGAAAAAATTCACGTTGTGGTTAAGGATGTGCCAACATTGTCTGTATTCTAATATTCAATAATGTATATTAAAAATCTTGAAATCAAATAGTAAAGATATTTTAAGTATTATTTACCATTATTTACAATGTTATTTGTTGTGATTTATTCATTTTCTTATAAATTTGCGGTTTATTCCTTCTGAAATTTACCTCCATGGTTTTTGTGTGGGCTCCATGCGCTCTCTGAACCAAACATAATAGTTTTCTTCCTTACTCACTTGTATTGTGTTGGTTTTGTAAGACATTTAACAAAGATGAGTGAAGTAAACAAACTAACAAGAACTGATCATCAGAAAACGTTCACCTTTCTCTGTATGGAAATATTTTGGATTCCATATAGACAGTTTTGAGCAAAAGCAAATTGTCCGCACTGCTTATGGCAAAGGGAAAGTACCAGGGTACTACAAGGGAAATGCTGCTCATTTTACATGTACATTTAGGTTGTCATGCTTGTCATTAAATTACCTAAAAAAGACCTAATTTCCTAATACCTTAAACATTTTTAAAAATTAAAACAAACCTTTAGGTGGTTTTACATTGTCATTTCCACTTTTACCTAATCATAATGCGTAAATAACATTGAAAGGATTATCATCAGTTACATTTCCCAGCAAAACCAGTACAATCTTATGCAAAGATCGCAAATAGAACTGGAAAATGAGCTGAAAGGGTGTGATCAAATATGTTTTTTTGCTGGTGTGCATCTGCCAGCTTTGTTTGGTGTATGGTACATATCTCCTTTATGATATTTGAGTATTGGACTCTAAAAAGAGCAGTGTTCTTCCATACTACGGAGTAGTTGGAGTTCTGTTTACTATGCATACTTATGTTGCATGTTGTAATTAAAAAAAATATATATATATGAACAAGCTTTTTACTAGAATTATATTCTTAGGTCTGAATCATATAATAATTCTTGAAAGATGATTGTTTAAAGAATGAATGCATGTTTGTTTGTTTTTTATCCTTTTTATTTTGATGTTTCAGGCACAAAAAATCCATGAATTTTGCCTTGACTCCTGGTCTCAGATATTTATCCTAACATTATTGCCATGGGTTTTCCTGCTGAAAGACTTGAGGGTGTCTACAGAAACAACATAGATGATGTGGTACGGTAAGTACTTAAAAAAAAAAAAAAAAAAACTTTTT
Organism: Hippopotamyrus pictus; assembly: GCA_026781145.1. Taxonomy (NCBI): domain Eukaryota; kingdom Metazoa; phylum Chordata; class Actinopteri; order Osteoglossiformes; family Mormyridae; genus Hippopotamyrus; species Hippopotamyrus pictus. The sequence goes on from JAODLC010000065.1 coordinate 10,362,615, forward strand.
TTCTTCTTCTTACATTTGCACCTTGGGTAGTTTGGATGTTGCAAATCCCGAGTTATTCCAAAAATTGAAATTAAGGGTTATCTCCCGAAACAAAATCTATAACTATGAACAATAGAAGGTAAGGTTTATTTTGCACTGGTGTGTTTCACTTGTAACCGCTTATCGAAGGGATATGTCTAGTGCATGCAAAGCCACATCTCTGCTTGCTACATCTTATCCATCCATACATCCATTTTCTGTAACTGCTTGTGCTATTCAGGGTCGTGCGGCGTCCGGAGCCTATCCCATAGGCTACGGGCACAAGGCAGCGAATAACTTGGGATACGCAGGGCACACTAACGCACCATTCACTCACACATTGCACACCTATAGGCAGTTTGGTAACTCCAGTTATCCTTGGCATGTTTTTGGACTGTGGGGGGAACCCGGACTACCCGTAGGAAACACAGGGAAAACGTGCAAACTTCACGTACATGGAGCCATGGTGGAGATTCATACCCTAGTCCCAGAGGTGTGTGGGAACAGTACACAGTACCTTGTTACATCTTAGTTGATTAATATTCATGTTTTGTTTATTAATATCCCATTTTTCGTATCGATTGGCTGTCCCTGCTGGAAACATTAAGAATTGCAGTATTTTTAAAACATTTGCATCTGCTAATAATATTATATAAAACTGAACACAAAAGAAAACCAAGATAAACCATACAGTATTTATCTAGGGGCAAAAGTTGTACAATATAGTCCTTGTTTTTTTTTTTGTATGTTTATTTAATTGATGATAAAATAAGTTGAATTTCATATTACAATTTTTTTTCTCCCTCGTAGTTATATCACTGAAATTATTTAAATTAGTGTATTTAAAGAATCAGTCATCAAAATTCAGACACCTATCAGTGAGACATCATTTATTATTCATCTTCCCTTTTCTGTACATTCTGTTCTGTACATATTGGCAAGAAAGATTTTTTTGCCATAATAAATTTAACTGGGAGCGACAAATTGACTGACCTATTGGAAAATAAAAATGCCCTATCTTTTTAATAGTTTTTCTCATAGTGTACATTCCTATGGTTTGGGAGTTTTGGCCAGATGAGATTTATTTATTTTGGGTATATTTGCCAGAAGCTAGATTTTTGAATTGTGTTTTACATTATGAAATATCTTTCTCTATGTACTTGACAAGAAAAAGAAATTATAATATACAGCACATAAAGAGCAACAATGTTTTTACCTGTTCAAGAAAATTGGAAGTTGTCACTAAATCTTGGATTCCCCAAACAGCCACCATTTGGCTTGATAACAGCTTCACATATTTGAAGGAACTTTAAGCTTCAGCAAGAAATCACCCGGCCTTCCTGCTGCAATTCCCAGATATGCAGTGTGCTCATATGTTGCTTGCCTTTATCTTTCTCTCTGGTTTGCCCCATAGTTCAGGAGGATTGGGGAGGGCAGGTAGTTCTTGCACCGTTATGATGGATTGGCATGCCTTTGAAAAATGTTGTTTATAGCTATGCTAGGTGAGATTTTCAAGAAGTTAGCGAAGATCACCAACTCTGTCACCAGCAGAACCGCCCCAGACCATGACACTGCCTCTCTCATGCTTTACAGTGGAAATCACACAAGCAGAACTCATGCACTCACCCTCTCTGTAGTGCCAGCTGGACCCAAAATATTTAACATTTTCACTTGGACTGTACGAGGGAGAACCCAAGACGCAGTGAGAACATGCAAAGTCCACACACAGAGTGGAAGCAGATTTTGATCTCCCTGCCCTGGAGGTGCTAGACCCCGCAAAGTGAACTTGTTTGCGTGATTTTGTCTGTTTGTGTATGTGTTGCTCTGTTCAGTAACCCCCCACCCCCCATTTATCAAAATGACAATTTTTAAATCCATAGACAATACAAAATTTGAAATATTGGAATTGAGGGCCAGATTTGAAAAGCTCTGTTCTAGGCTGTTTACCATTTAAAATCATCTTATATAATCTTTATATACATCGGTTGGATGCACAAAAGCACTGAGAATTAAATTGCAAGTACAAATACATCTCCAGAGGGTAATCATTATATTGATATGCCAAATATACTTCATTACCAAAGAAGTAAGAGTAGTAACAAGTTGAAGCTCATTGACAGGGATAGCCAGACATTCAATAGCTGCTAATCACCACAAAAATAGTCTCAGAAGTACCAGAGAAATGATTCGGCACCTCCGTTACCTGGTCGTAACAAAAGTTGTGTAGTAATTTATAGTGGGACTACGATTTGGAAATGTCCTGTATCAATGTCCTTTGCACAAACATGCATAATGTCACGTAAGGATCACAAAACGTGATCTCCTGTGATCTCCTGTGATCTCCTGTGATCTCCTGTGATCTCCTGAGTAATGGTCTGAGTCATCTTTCACCCTTTTGCCTACAAGTTGATGGGATTTCATTTAGAGCAGGGGTGGGGAGCTTGTTCCATGGGGGGCCGGCATGGGTCGGGGTTTTTGGGATGGCCCCTCAATTAGCCAATAACAGTGGGTCCCCAGGACTGGAGTTGAAAACCACTGGTTTATTATTGGCTGATTGTAAGGTCATCCCAATAACCCGCACCCACACCGGCCCTCCATGGAACAGGTTCCCCACCCCTGACTTAGAGAGAGCCTTCAATCTGCAGTGTCTGTTTCCAGCTGTTAAGCATATTGGGGTAGCAGTATGGGCAGCCAGTTTGCTATGATGGCTGCTATGTAGGGCCATTGTTACAGAACCAGGTGATCATGATGCAAACATTGTTCCCTCATGATATGCTGATATTCTGAGATGATAATGCCACACATTCTACTGAACACCTCTGAGAATGGCACAATACCCCACTATATTTAGTCCACAGAATTGTGTAACAGCATTCCAAGGAAATGGGCTATTCTGAAGGCTAAGGGTGCCTCTGCTCCTTATTTGAATAATGTTAGTATTTTGTTAGGTGTGTGACTTGTATCTATCTCTTTCCCCCCCCCCTATATCCTTTAGCAAAACCAAAGTTTAGATGATTAAAAAAGTGCCAGGCTTATAGTGATCTTTAATAGTTCATTTCTTACTACCAATAATAACTTGGCAGGGACATTTAACATCTGACTTATTTCTTTGTATGGCTATAAAACAATACAGCTAGTCAAAGACAAAGTAGTGATTGTTGCCATTTTAAATTTGTTCAATTGATAAAATAAATAAGAAACTGTATATCTTGAAGTTATCACAGAATAAGAGATTTTTGAATCGTCTATGAAATGGAATTAATACTCAAGCACATGCATTCATTGTACAGAAAGCTCACCAGAAAATCTTACTGCTGTCTGGTTATGTCAACCCTCTCAGTCTCTCTAGAAAGCAGTTACTGACTACTTATTATTATACTTAACCTGCAACATCCCACTCTGCATATTTGGTGACCTTATAGCTATAAATCTTGCTTTTCCTAAATGTTTGAACTATACTAGTTGCATTCTCTATTGCCAAGAAATCTTAAATGCACACACCTGTGTGAGAAGATATCAACCAACATGCAAAGCCAACGCACGCAAACCCTCTATCCTTAATTGTAATAAATCCATTCTTCTAATCTCTTATGCTGCTCAGGGTCACAGTGGTGTATTATAATGTCAGTACTAATACTGATAAAAATAGTTTCAGCTGATCTGATATGTTGAGCAAAGGTGGAAAGTTCAGGTCCACAATTTGCAAAGCCAAACCAAGATTTTGTTTCAGCCAACCAGTTGAGTACTCGGTAAATGTGACTGTTTATATGCAACTGCCTGGTTGAAACAAAACCTTGGGCTGGATTGGTATTCTCTGGACCAGAACTTCCCATCTCTAATACTGAGTGTTATGTTATTGTTAAAGAACTTCATGGAGAATAAGCAGGCTCAAGGGAGAGGCCCTTCCTCCTCTCGCCAATAATGAGCAGTATAGAGTTTATATACAGTACAGGCATTGACATAACGGTATGCAAGTACGCATTCACCTTTAAAAGCGATATGTGCGGCAATCGATTAATGTAACGGCGCAAATACATACACATTTTATGTGCATTTACACCGATATGACAATTTATGAAATTATCATGCATTTAACCTCTATACTGCAATTTAAGTATGAATTAGCATATAAAGATTAAAATGCACGATAAGATATGGCAAGGCAGCAATGGCACAGGCAAGTAGGCTGGGTAAGTAGGTAGTATGGGAAGTATATCAGCAAGTGTGGATCAGACGCTCCAGGGTTAATGCAGCAAAGGAGTGCCAGCAGATCCAGCTATGGCAGTGTAACCAAAAAGCAGGGGCAGGTGGGAAGACAGGCATGAGGAATCCAGGAACATCAGGACTCCAACACATGACGGCATTGTGGAGATTTAATTGAAGAGACTTGATGGATCAGTCATGCTTCAAATTAATAAGTGGTGTAGTTCAGGTCCAGAAAATGAACGTCCAGACCAAGACCATTTTGTTCCAACCATGTGAGTACTCTGATTCTTTAGACATAACTGGTTAGTTGAAACAAAATCTTGGTCTGAATTTCTATGTTCTGGACCTTTGAAATTAATGTAAGAGAAGTTAAATTGACATGATTCTGCTTTAACCCTTTCCCCTTGTCAGTTTGGTACCAAAAGAATATAAGGAGCTTTTAGAAAACTTACAGAAACTAGGCTGTACACTTTACTATAATTTAAGTTGGAATAGAGAAGCAACGTAATTTACTGTTGCACAAATTCAGCTTTGATAAAGCATGGCATATGTCTGTCTTATTTCCCGTTTTTGTAATAATGTGTGTGCTGCATACAGAAATTGTAATTAATGTAGCATTTGTAAGTAATCTAATATCCATTTATTCATAATTTGACAGAGGGAAAAATACGTGGCATTCGCTTAAACCAGGTAGCAAACTTGCTTTAAAGGACATATTTAAATGGTTTTATGAGTAGCCTTAGAATGTTGTACCAAAAACTGAGATTTCTGATGTTAATAATGGGATTTTAATCTTATGAAGACAAATTACTATATGATATTTTGAACCATGCTTTTAACTTCATGTTTTATGCTGTAGACCAGTCTGTTAGTTAAACTGTGCAAAATGTCTGTATGTTTGTCTGTTTACCCATTTTCTAACTGCATATTCAGCACATGGTTTCTAAATGCACTGTCTAGAGCACGGGTGTCAAACTCCAGTCCTGGGGGACCGGAGCCCTGCACATTTTTGGGTTTCCCCTCATTTAACACACCTAATTCAACCCCTTGTGCTAATTACCACACAGCTCTTGAGCTGAATCATTTGTGGTGGAACAGGGAAAGAACTAAGCTACACAGGGC
>JAODLC010000065.1:10368060-10385165 GCA_026781145.1 Hippopotamyrus pictus
ACTAAGCTACACAGGGCTCCGCCCCCCCCCCCCCCAGGACTGCAGTTTGACACCCCTGGTCTAGAGAATAAATTTTTAATAACCTAAAAATGAAGTTCATGCATGTTTATCATTTTATTCATGCCCTGTTTGTGTTTTTCAATAGCATTGTTGATTCAAAAAAGTGTCATAAGTGATAATTTTTCATTTGCATAGGTTCCTGGATTCAAAACATAAAAATCATTATAAGATCTATAACCTGTAAGTATTTTACTTTAATATTTTATCATTGTTCTTGTTCTTATTACTATTTTATACAAAGTAACCCAGCTTCAGTTTTGCATAGTTTTTTTGACCTCGTGTTTTCTCAGGATATCTACTAGGACATTTTTGGTCCACTTTACTTCCTGTCCTTTGCCAAATTTCTCTCTCTATCTACTAATTTTTTTGTGAGCATGTTTTCTGCATTCTCTTCCAGATGTGCAGAAAGGCACTACGATACTGCCAAATTTAACTGCAGAGGTAACTTAAAGGGATCTATTTAATAATTTGGCATTTACCTATTTTTTTTATAAACAAATAATTTGATGCTATTATGTTTTACAGTTGCACAGTATCCCTTCGAAGACCACAATCCTCCACAGTTAGAGCTTATTAAACCTTTCTGTGAAGATCTTGACCAGTGGCTTAGTGAAGATGACAATCATGTTGCAGCAATTCACTGCAAAGCTGGAAAAGGACGCACTGGTGTAATGATATGTGCTTACTTACTACACAGAGGTAAATTTTTAAAAGCACAAGAAGCACTAGACTTCTACGGTGAAGTAAGAACCAGAGACAAGAAGGTTAGTAGCAATTTTAATTCCATGTTTTTAGATTGTAATCTCTTAGTCATTTATGTAATACACATTTATACCAAATATACTGTACTGTTCAATTAATCATTTCACTTTATCCCTGCGAAATGGCTATACTTTGCTCGAGTATTAAATAATGAAAGACTGATAGATAAAATGCACCCCCGCAATTAATGCATGAAACTGGCATTCTACATAATGGATGGGCATATTTTATACTTCAAAATTAAGTTTTACTTAATTCATTTTTCAAGTTATGTTCATCCTGCTAAGACAAGGGGTCAGTAAGCTACTAAAATCACTGGTTCTTTTACAGGGAGTAACAATTCCCAGTCAGCGGCGCTATGTCTTCTACTACAGCTACTTGTTGAAAAAACATTTGGAGTACAAGCCTGTAGCACTGCTGTTTCACAAGATGGTTTTTGAAACCGTCCCTATGTTCAGTGGAGGAACATGTAGTAAGTAGTTTCATATTTCAAGTAAAAACAAAGACTGAAATGCATGGGAGTACAAAATCTTCCATGTTACGTTTGGTATGTGATTCATCTATTCCTACACCCATTATGTCATTGACCTAATTGGGGTTCTCCAAAGCTGTCGGCAGAACAACAATTGATATAATGTTCCGTTTACTATGACATTGATCTGGAGATTACATTTCCTCATTTAGGTTTATTTTACATTAAAAAATGTAAGTGGTAAATGTTTCTGCATTTGTGAAAATGTGGTATGAATGTGAATATTTTTATGGATAATAAGCAGTGGTAGGAAGAAGTATTCAGTTTTCATGGTTAAGTAAAAGTACAAGTATCATACTGAAATGTTACGACGCTTTTCCACTGCACCAGGTATCATTGCTTCTTGAACTAAAAAAAAAAAAAAAAAAACTTCAAGTACCAAAAGTTCAGTACTTCATTGTGTTGGTTTTCCACTGGTGTAAAAACTGGAACTGAGGCGGTATTTTGTTCTGAATTTAAAAATTTCTATAGTAGACCTATATTATAGGGCTGGACAATGTGATATTAATACGAACATCACATGTTATGCACAAGCAGTTCTTACATCGCAAGGATTGTACAAATATTACAGCGAGGGGGGTTTAAGTTTCCCTGAAACAGTTTTACTCTGTCATAAGAAAAAAAATACTTAGCAAGCTTTGCAATTTTAATGATTATTCCTTTTCAAGATTATCTAGTATATGTTTAAAGAATCAGTTTAATGTTTACCTCTGCTGCTTTTGCATGAGCAAGACAATCAATAATCATTTTGATCCTTGCTGTTTAACTCGCTTCTCGACAAGTTTGAGAAATTTATTTTAAACTCCATTTTAACTTTATAAATATCCCAATATTTATTACAACAAAATCACATTATGATATATAAAATTTCCAATATCATACAGCCCTAGTATCTTACACAAAATACTTTATTTTATACCATCTTGATCTTGTATCTGTTCTTCCGACCAATTCGCAATTAAAGCTTGGGTCTCTTTATTTGTCCACGCTGTTGTGATTGCCTTTTTTTTTTTTTTTTTAAAACTTTGTTGGGCAAGTTTACCAATCAGAGCACACTGAGCTCATTGGGGGTGGGGCCGAAAGCTCTAACAGAGCATTTCATACGGTTATAGACAGAATGAATAGAGTTCTACAGTATGAGGAAAATACTGTGTGTTTGGAGCATTGAAGCATGTAAATCTATTCTAGTAGACCCCAAAAATAAAGTTAAGAACAGTGAAAATAAGTGTAATTGGGTCCCTTTTTAAGTAAGTCATCCAATACAAAAAATACTTTATGAAAGTAAAATGTGTGTGTGTGTGTGTGTGTGTGTGTGTGTATATATATATCTGAAAAATCTGAAAAGTACTAAAATTTCACATTCAAATCCGTTGATATTACAAAAAGCAACCTGTCCTTTTTGATTCATTCGACAGGTATGAATACAGCATTGTAAGTTACTGTTTGTATTGGATATTTTCTTTTTATTTGCAAAATAAGCTGTTTGTAAGTTACTTGGTCACAGCTGTAGGCCAATCGACGATAGCAGATAGGTAACCTGATGTTGGTGTCTGAGAGTGACTGACTGGTAATTAGCACCTTTGTGCTATTATTTTTACTTGTTGGTGTAAAAAGCCATTATATGACTCAGAAATGTAGCAGAAGTAAAAGTTGCACCAACTTGAAATACTCAAAGTACAAATCTGGAAGTATTTGTACTTCGTTACTTACACCTCTGGGAATAACTTCTGTTATTTCACTTACTTTGGTGCTCTGTCAAAGCTTACTCTGTAAACACTACCACCTCCAGTTCTCCTAAGACCAGGTGGCCCTATACGGTTTATGTGCAAATGAAAAATAATTTAAGTATTAAAGATTTTAGGCTGTGTGCACTCAACCTAATTTAAGTGACTGTTCCATACTAACGCACAAACACATTGTTCAAAACGGGGCCCTATTTATTCCATCGACTTAGACTTTATGTCAACACCACAAAAAGCAGTGAAAATTAACTGAGAAAAACATATTGAGAAAATTATTCTGACATACCCTTGCAGATCCACAGTTTGTCGTCTACCAGCTGAAAGTGAAGATCCACACGTCTAACCCAGCGCACACACGACGGGAGGAGAAGTACATGTTTTTTGAATTCCCACAGCCTCTGCCAGTCTGTGGTGACATCAAAGTGGAGTTTTTCCACAAGCAAAACAAAATGATGAAAAAGGTACTTGTAACCGTTTGCAAAATCGCAGTACTATAGTAACACTTGATGTGTTTGCTGATCTTTTGTTCTACACTAAAGTGTTGTCTTGTGTACATATTATATTAGTTCTCGGTGTTGTATTATTGTTATTATTAATGGAAATAATAACCATCATTATACCGCTGAGATTGATGAGTGTACACTTGCAGGAATGAAAGTTTCCACTGTGCTTACCGTGAACTTCTGATATAGTACATATTTAAATTAGTATGATGAGAATGTTTTTCTTCAGCAGGATTCTAGCTGTATTTTGTAAGTGCAAAATATAACTGTCTTGTAGGACAAGATGTTTCACTTTTGGGTCAACACCTTTTTCATACCTGGACCAGAAGAAAATGTGGACAAGTTTGAAAATGGAAGCTTGTTGAAGGAACTGGATGGAATTCAAGCCACAGAGTGTGGTGATGGTGGCAAGGAGAACCTTATTCTGGTTTTGACAAAGAATGATCTGGACAAAGCGAATAAAGATAAAGCCAACAGACTGTTCTCCCCAAACTTCAGGGTGAGTTTGCTGTTGTCATTTCCTCTTTTCTTCCTTGTTCCTTCTTCGGTTAGGACCCTTCCCCTAGACAGGAGTACACATTGACTGCCGTCTTAAATTGCTTTTCTTAGTTGTCTGTAATGCCCTGAAATTATACAGTGCAAGCTGTGTATTTTTACAAAATTGACTAGATGACTACTCCTATAAAATCACAATTTTGATTCTTTTGCATGCAGTGGTATTATCAGTCATTAGAACAGTTTTAATCTTGCCTTTCAAGTGAAATCCAGATACATTAATTGTCAAGATGCATTTCCATCGATAACAAGTACAGCAATAATCCCCTTTTATTTGAATGTTTTTGCTAAACATCCTAAATATATTTTGAACTGCAGTAAATGATGGTACATAAATAGTGACTCTTCAGATGGGCACAGCTTAACGGGATGTAGAGCAGACACTGGAGGGAAATGCTTTATTATAACTGATAATTGATCAATGAAGCGGACTTCTCAAGTTCACTTGAATCAATGTGGGACATAAAAGTATTGGGCAATTAAAAAAATCTTTGTCTAAATAGTTTTATTTGAATAGCAAGAAATAGTTGTATTTTAGTGTTTAAATTAAGCTGAAATGCATGCAAACAATTAATGCCATAAAATCATTTTTAAATCTTTAATATATCGATTAAGGCCCTGCCAGCACCAGCTGCAAGTATTCAAAACTAAATAAAAAAAGTACAGACCTCATCACAGCTTTTGTATTGTACAATAATAAAAACCCGGGGCCCCCAGCTACTGTGACCAGGGTAACCAGTTAGAACATGGATGGATGGTTATAGCAATGTTATCAGGAAGGTTGCAGTATATAGCAGTGGACCCTAGAATAAGTGGGGTGACGTTTCTCCGGTTTTTATTGCGTGTGAAGTACTATGGCTTTTTATATAAATTCACATATATTGAGAAGTGCGTTCTCTTCCAGGTGAAGTTGTACTTTACGAAAACAGTGGAGGAGCCATCAAATTCCGAGGCCAGCACATCAACATCTGTCACGCCGGATGTTAGTGACAATGAACCTGATCACTATAGATATTCGGACACCACTGACTCTGACCCAGAAAATGAACCATTTGATGAAGAGCACCATACACAGATAACAAAAGTTTGAAATATCTGAGAAAAAGAAATAAACCAGAAGAAAAAAGGAGAAAACTTGAATAAAAGAAGTACCCGTTCCCCCACATGGCAATAGAACTTTTGTTCATTGTTGTCATGCTACCTGTTGCAGAAAAACTATCATGACCAATTTTTTTTCCCCCGAATATCCACAAGGTATTCAGTGGCAAATGGTTTGGTAGCTGTTGTGTATCTATTTGTGTCATAAGGACAATGGGGAAAAAATGCAATTAGGAGATGGAAGATTAGGTGTGAGAGACAGAAAAATACAAATGTGCTGCTCCATCTCCTGTGGAACAAAGGCCAGTGCTTTGCCGTCTGACTCTGCAGCTACCCTTCCATCCTACCTACTGTGAATGCTTCTTGTGCTGTTTGCAGGCTGTCTCACATGAGTTGACATGCATGCAGTGAAAACTGCATGTTAGGATTCTGCAGTCTTGTTAACATTTTGAATAGGCTATATGACATCAAATATTTGCCATTCCTTCTACCACTGTGTATTCTGTTAAAATATTCAGAAAATAGAATCCCACGTAATTGTCATTTTTAATAATATACAACTCAGCAGGGAAACAGTGTTGCAATAATGTTAACACTATTCATGAGCAAATGAGTGTGCATGTCTTTGGGGTTGGTGTCCATCTTTAATAAATGGTATATGTTTTTCTAAAACAAAAAGTTTCAAAGTCTTTTAAAATCATATTTGCCCGAATCTTTCACAAACGGTATTTAACTTATCCAGTATACAGTGGGATCCCATTATGGGTCACGGAATCCCTTTGACTGAACCATCTTTTGTAGTGCTAGCAGAATAAAAATATATTAATGGTATGTTGGTGACAATTCCACAGTGAAATATAAGCTTGTGGAGAATTTACCTGTTGTACAAAACCTTCTTTTAGTTCTTCAAAAGATGATTGTAATTTGTGTGAGTTCTGGTTAAATCATTGACATATCAAATAATGGTGCTTATCAACTTCCAGATAATATATGTTAAATATAAAATGCATAGTGGTAATTAGAACTGTGTTTATTCACTGTGGAATTTAAGTAGTCTTACTCTTGCTTCAGATTTTTTTTTTTTTTTATCAGTTTCTTCTGCAAATCCAATGACTACTTCAGTACATTCCTCAAGCAACCAAAGTGTCTTTACAAATGAACATCACCAGATTGAGTGTCGAACAACACAAGAGCTAGGAAGGAAAAAGGCAATCAGACATTCAAGAAATACCTATAGAATCCATGTTACCTTCGAAGAAAACATCCAATACTGAATTAAGATGCTGGACCCTTCAAGGTGACAAACAAGACGTACTTGATGCAATTCAAAGGAATAATCCAGAAGGAATCTGAAAATGGATAAATGAAAATGCCAAAGAAAACGGAAAATGGATGACAGAAGGAAAGTTAAAATTACAAAGAAGAGAAACCAAAATCAGTACGGAGCTCCTAAAACTACTGAAATGTGAATTCTAGAAAAATCAACATTGCAAAATCTTCTAGCCGGCAGTTTCATTGAATGAGATGAACATGAAAAAGCAAGGGCTGTTTTGAAGAACTATGAAATTAAAGAAGTTCCGACCTCAAGTTTGGATGGACATCAATAGGCAAATAACTGATCGACAAGAGTCAAGTAAAGATGGAAAAAATACTAAGAGCCTCTATAGCAAAGACGCCAACGACTAGTCTATAGAGTTTAGATGCATGGAAGAACCTTTATTAAAGTGGATGTGGGATTAGCCCTGAGATCACAGCTGAAAAGGAAGGCAAGGCAAATCCCTATAGAAATACTGTAAACAGCTGAAGCGGAATTAATGTGTTGACTAAATTATGCCAAAAAATCGTCTACTCATTGGAAGAGATCTGTTTATGTTCCTATACCAAAGAAAAGTAATGTGACGAAATGTGAAAAATATTCTCCCTCATCCTGCATGGCAATAAGATTACACTTCAGAACACTCAGCACAGATTAATATCCTACATAAAGAAATTGCCTGATGTACAAACTGGATTCAGGAAGCACAGAGGTCCAAAAGACTAATGAGAATCACAAAACCATTAAAGATCTAAAGGCAGTCGATGTGTGTTTTACCAACTACAACAAAACATTTAATTGTGTTGACCATACCACGCTATGGAATTTTCTCTGGAAAACGGGTGTGCCAGGGTCTCCATGAAAAACTTAGACTATACAAACCACAAAATGAAATATTGAGAAACCGGTTACAGATAGCTAAATAAATTGAACAATAGAATAGAATGCCTTTATTATCATTGTAACAATGATGGAATACTATCACCATTCGATTTGTACAAGGAGAGAAGCTGGACTGGAAGAAGACAATGGTGGACAATTGCCGTCCATATCGCAATAACACCACACACAACAGAAAATTAAGAATATCTGAAGACTTGAGGAGGGGAGAAAACGGGACTATAAATGGAAAGAAAAACACTGGATCCAAAACTAACTATATTGCTGGTGATGCAGACAGAGTTTAAAGAAAACTTTTTTGCCTCCTTGGAGGCAACATCAACAACAAATGGCCTAGAAGTCTAGAACTGCATTGGAGAGTGGCTTCCAAAAAAAAATTGTCATGTTGAAGAGTAAAGATCAGAATATGGTATTTTCTGTGGCACTTTATCAATCTGAAACCTGGAAAATAAAGAAGCAAGGATATCAATGACTTTTAAGAATATGGACTACAATATCTGTTGTTGAATTAATATACAAATGGAAAAGACACTGTACTGAATCAATGAAGAAGATAAAAAGTAGTGGATATATATATAGGAGCAATTTATATCCTGTTGGTAGGAGAAAGTAATTCACTTTTCTGGTTATCTTCTCTCAGAAAAACAAATGACCACTTAGATGCTTTAGGGGAATAACGGTTATCACTAAGTATGACACTACTCTGTTTAATCGTTTATCTGGTTTGTTTTTGTGTTAAAACTGTGATTACATATGTAGAGGTGTGTAACAACGCATTTGTAATAATGCCGCATTATGTAATAACTCGACCAAATGTAACAAATTTTGATCACAATGTGATATTACATAATGTGTTGTCACATACTATGTAACAATGCAATATGTAATATCGCATTATGCAATAACTCAACAAAATGTTACAAATCTATAGACCTATATTATAATTTTGCATTGCAACATTACCCTATTATTATCACCATCATCATTGTTGTTATGATCATCATTCGGTTTGTTACATTCTGTCGAGTTATTACATAATGTGACGTTATTGCATAATGCATTGTAACAACGTGACTGTCCTTAATCCCCAGACCATTGTTTGATATGGTGTTCCCCAATTTGGAAGGACTTGCTTCAGGAGTTTAAACGTTAAAGTGGAACTCCTTGAGAATTTGAAGTCTATGGCATGACAGCGTTGAAAATTTTGTTGCAAATTCTATGCGTTTCACATGAAGTGCCTTTGGTTAAATACTTGGAACATTTAAAAAATATATATTTTTTTCAGTTTAAAGGTGGTGTATGCGATTTTAATGAGATGCACTTTTGTCAAATTCAGGATATGTCTCCTCACAGTCCAGTAGCTGTCCGTTAGCAAATTCCGCTGAAAATTAGTTGGCAAAACTTTGAGGAGTGGCTTCAGCGGGATGCCTGAAGCAAAGAGGTGGGATTGTGTTGTTTGGTTTGAACAGAACACTAGGAGACTGTTTGGAGAAATTTGCTGAATTTGACTAAAAGTCTGTCGGATTAAAACCGCATTACCCTAACTTTCACAGATGTAGAGATTAAATAAAAATATGAAATGGACAATACAGGTTACCTCAAGAAATAAACTGAAACACCTGTTCCTCGCTAACACCAGGGTTTCATTTAACAGCTGTAAGTATATGCAAACATTCTGTTTTCGTGTGTAAATTACCCTTATTCCTTATTAGCCTATTTACATACTATATTGCTGTGCTACAGATGCTTTCATTATATCTCATTATAATAATTATAATGTGTATGACCAAATATTCTAAGTGTTATGTTAATAAATATCAGCTTTCCATGTGTCTAACATTTTCTGTTCAAGAAATATCAATGGATATGTTATATTTAATTTTTTTTACTTGTGTTGTGTTAGTCTGTAAAGAACTTGAGAGTATAGCCAGTTACACTTTTATACATTTGACTATTTTGAATTGTATTGGAATTGAAAGCCAAAAGAAAAGCTTAATTAGCAGTGATATGACAAACCTGCCTTGCTAAATTGAAAGTTTCCAAATGTTTCTAGGAAATTTTAACGTTGGAGATGTGCGCAGAACACAAACCTAACATTGTCTAGAAGTGCTACCATCAGATATTTCCATTTCTTATTAGGCAGATGTTGCTCAAACATCTCCTAACGTAAAAGGAAAAATGAAATGATTGGAGCATTAATATGAATTGACTACATAACCGTAAGCACTCCCTAGAAAGATTTCTCTAAGTGGCAAAATTTAAAAGTGCTGCAGAGGCCAAGTGATGAGCATTAGTACTGTGCCTTGTCCCCTTAAATTGACAAAATTTTAAAGACTCTAAATCTTTTGTGATTAATTTGAGCCACATGCAGGTGGAATTCTCATTTCTAATAATTACAACAAAGCAATGGATATCATTGTGATGGTGGCACAATAGCACTGCGTATTTCATGACTTTAATTGTACATTCTGATTTAAAGTCAAATAAAACAAACGTGCAAAACCTCCCAGCCGCAACCTGAAACTTATACTTCAGAATTTGTTACTCAGATCACGAGGCGTATACCAAAGAAAATGTGGGTCAAAATACAGATTAAACTGATCGAAAAAAAAATAATTAGTGAAAAAGATACAGATTAAAACAAGATAAAGTATATTCAGTCCAACCACAAAAAAGGAAGGCATTGACTAAGGACGTGTGGGAAGGGAGTGTGTCGCAACTTGAGAAATCCGAGGTAGTTTTTATTGTCAGGTGCTTATAAGCACATTACTCATTTGTAGTTTTTCTGCAGACCAAGAGGCCAGATATTTTTTAATTATAAATATAAAACATACCGCAGTCAACAATGACACAGGTAAACCCATGTAGAATATATTTTGATGACCAGGATATATTTGTCCAAAATTGGGAACGGTCTGTTAGTCTGCATGTGTTTGTGATACAGAGTGCTTAATGTACAAAGAGAAAAATAGCTTTATATGGAGAGTGGAGCCCATTGTAATGTGGTTAGGCTTTGTAAGGCAGTGTGCATATATATATGGACTGCTGTGAAGTATATGCCAGTACTGCAGTCATTGCTCTTCCCCACTCTCTGCAGTGCTTTGTGGTCCTGTGCTGAAACCTGATGTAACATGTTACACAATGAGTGAGAAATTTCCTGTGCTACTGGTGGTATTCAGACCTCCTTCAGACATCTGGGGAAGTAAAGGCACTGGCAGGCTTTCCTAATGACTGATGGATTACATGTTATCCAAAAGGGAGGCTACTGGCGGTGAATTTCACAGCTTTAGCTGATTTTTGCATGTCTTCTAAACCTTTGGCATTACCCTTCAACTATTATTTCAAATGTACATAAAACATACTCTAGAATTAAGGGTTAAATTGAAATCTGGGAGATGGCATGTGCTGTGGACATGTGCATGATGCATAGGTAGAGCAGAGGAGGTCCTGATCAGCAAAAGAAATGTAGCAGACGAGTTGGCAAAAACCTCTTGGTCGGAATGAAGCCCACATACGAACATTTCCAGCTCCAACTGTTTTAAATTGACTTATTTCAGGTCCAAATCAAACTCTTTCAAATGCAAAGTAAGCATCTGATCCTTATGGTTTGGCACTTTGGTTACTGGAACGTTTGGTACTTGATACTTGGCCGGAAGTCAACGGAAACGGCACCTGGTGCAGTGGAAAAGCACCCTAAAAGGCGGGCTTGGGTCGAGGCACATCAGTTTTGGCATCACACTCCACTACTGCTGCACTCCCACACGTCGGACGATACGGCAGATCTTATTCAGGCCAAAAGAACATCTGCAAATAACAGCCCCTCCCATACCTGATGGAAGTTCCTTGATAGTCTGTGCATGAAAACTGAGTGGAAACTTGGTGCATGTCTTAATGTACACAGGAGCCAGACAGGACACATTTAATGCCCCCATTTTCCTGGAGCACATCTGACAGTATGTTCCATAGCACACAATTATGTGACTTCAAGCATGCAGACTGTTACTATACTCCTGTGAACTCAAGGGAAACCAGGGAATAATTGGTCCGCTAATTTTGGCCAGGCTAGAATCTATATTATACTATATTATCCTTCCTAACCCTACATTCAACCAATGGCTGGAATCTGGCATAGATTTTCCCTGGAGTGTCGTGACGTGTGAACACACCCTCTAGGCCCCCTTTCTAAATGTAAGGTCCACCTCCCTTGATTTATAGAATAGTGATACTGATGATCAACCCTGTACCATCTTTCTCTCCATCAGACAGACGCCTCTCTCAGGGGCCCAACATCTGTTTGTTGGAACCAGCAAGTTTCTGAATAGAATCCAAACCTGCTTTGCCACAGAACACTTCTGACAATTCTTCCTCTCCAGGTACTTAATTCCAAACAACATTAACCACAACACGCCTTCGTTATTCTGTGTTTTCAGCATCCCTGGAGAGCTCCTATAGCCCTACGGTCATTCCAACGGAACGGTCTCTGGCCTCCATAATAGCTTGATTTACAACATACCAGCAGAGACTCTTGATGATTGGGCATTAACATTCAGTCATTTGAGAGAACCACAGGGATATCCTTCAGAACATGTAGATTCACCCTGGCAACGGAGGAGGACACTAGGTTTGAGAGACTTCAGGTGAATGTGGGAATTCCGACTATGCTCTTCAAGTTCTACACATTTCAGAAGTGCTTAGTACAAGCATCCCCCACATTTAAAAGTACAACATTCCTATGTTACCTTCCATAAAACAAAATGGTATAAGGCAAACAAGCAATTACCATCAATATGGGGGGAAAAAAATGTAGTGTTCCCAGACCCAAAATAACCAGATCATACCAAATAACACAAAAAACGTAAAGTAACACTAACACGCAGGAATGATAAATATGCAGCCTATATAAAACAGTGTAATTTCACTTCTCAGAATCAAGAGTCATGCATCACTTAAGCCATACTTGAATTGTAACCCTAACCGCTTAGTCACAACACCCGCTACAGGTAGAAAACCAAGAAATAAGCAAAAATGTTGAGTAAATTACTTTATTTAATGTCAGATTAAGGGACGCAAAACAGTTAGCACACCTGTAAGCAGCAATGCATAGGCATTCAATACATTTTAAAACTACCGAATACAAAGGATTATCCCTCACAAGGATAACCCACAGACTAGATAGTGTGATTAATGCAGTATCCTACCAAAGCAGAAGAATCTTGACTGAAATGGCCGTTTTAGCAATACGTCATTTTCATAAATTTCATAACTGTGATGGGGGGGGGGGGGGGGAAAAAAGGCTGCGAAGCACTTTGACAAGAGGCAACTGTCAAACATCTCAGCGGCGGACAGTGGTCCAGCCCTCGTCGTCAGTCTCGTTCTTGATCCGGCGGGGGTTGTCTTTATCTTTGTCTGAACGCCAAGAACTCCTTTCTCCATCACGGTCCCTCTCCCTGGGTGGAGCCTTCCCAGGAGTTTCCCGGTCTTCTCTGCGATCATCTCTCTTCTCTTCATTACGCCGCCAAGAAACACCTATATGCACAAAGAGCATGAGATACCTTAATGACCAGACAAATGCAGGAGAAGGAAGTATTCCAAGCTGCACAACAGGTCTAGCAAATGCTGCTGTAACAGATAGGTATCCAACCTTCTTCGTGTTCTCTTGGTGGGGCTCTGTTTTCCCGATCTTCCTTCCGCTCTCTTATGTCCCGGCGGTCTCGGTCTCCACGACGATCATCACGGTCAAATTCTTCACGTTCACGCCGACTCTCGCGCCAACTGGAAGCATCTTCAGTACCACCACGCCTCCAGCCTCCACCACTTTCCTCCCTGGAACACAATCCAAGACAATAAGTATCATGCCAATAGTCCTTGAAGAAAAAAAAAAATGCATTTATCAACCAGCTGTAGTTCTGAAGTTTGGGTAGACTTTGATAAAAGGTAATTGTCAAAATAGCCATTTAATTTCCAAAAGAAAAGATTCAGAGCATCTTACTACAGAAACCACTAGTAAAACAGGACAATCACAGGTGAACACCCCTGGTAGACCACTGAACAGTATACAAGTATTTTACTACAAAGTCCCATAACTACTTATCCATTTATATTAGCATATGCTTAGACTATCCTAGGGATAGATGGGGCTTGTTATAGATTTAATCTTGAAGAAAAAGGAAGACTCAAAAGGGAATCAGCATTTTCAAAATCAAATCAAGGCTACACAGACCTGACTTAAGTCACTGAAACAGATAAGTTGCCGTAATGATTTTGCTATATTGCATAAATTTGCAGTTATATTCTCACCGTTGAGGCCTGCGCTCCCTGAAACGATCCACGTCTTCTCGTTCATCTCGCTCTAGTTCATCACCTTCGTCACGGTTCCCGTCACCACGAGGAGGTCCCCAACTCTCTTCGCGAGCCTTCTCCCTCTCCCTCCAGCCACCTTTCAATTAGCATAAAACACAAGTCTCAATTTCAGCAAAGCCACAAAGCATTTTCTGTAGAGTGCTTAAAATAAAAAAATAAAAAAAAACCTCTTACTGCCCGCTTCCAACACAACCTTTGACCTTCATGTTGTGTAGGTTCCTTAGTCATAATATAAAGGAAACCAAATGCTATCAAGCACCATTTTTCCGTGAAAATCAAGAATGTACTAAAATAATTTGCTTAAGTTTTGCTCTCAGTGATCAAATTCAAATAATTACTTTCTACTGAACTTCCTATTCATACAATGTACCAATTAGGATTTATTCCTTATGTGCCCAACCGAATGTTTCTGTCCTGCTGGTCTTCATCCAAGTGCCAGCAGAAAGCTTACCTGGCCTGCTAAGGGGTTTCCAAGGTCTGGCATCATCCCCACGGCGGGTTCCTTGATCGTCATCAGCCCCTCGCCTTGGACCTCTCATTTCGTCCATCCCTCTTCGTGGGCCACGGTCATCATCAAAGCCTCTTCGTGGGCCACGGTCCTCATCCAGCCCTCTCCTGTGACCTCTGTCGTCATCCAGAGCTCGTCTAGGACCCCGGTCCTCATCCAGACCACGACGTGGCCCGCGGTCTTCATCAAAACCTCTCCTCATCACTCGCTCCTCCATCCCCCCTCTGCGAGGACCATCTCCCCGTCTGAAGGGTGGTTCTTTTTCTTCATCTTTGTGGAAGTTAGCTTTATCTTCATCTCGATTTTCTTGGCGCCAATCTCTATTGGAGAACAACCCGTAAATGCGTTCAACAATTTGGTTCTGAATAAGCACGGAATACATTCAGGAAATTCATCTCATTTCTGCGGCTAGATTAAATGAATTGGAATTCACCGTTCAGGCACAGGGCGACGCCAATCAGATTCTCCCTCCACTGTCCTCTTCCGCCAACCCCCCTCTTCTTTTTCTGACCAGTGTGGAGTATCCTATAAAGAAATTCCTTTTTAGCTGGGCGCTCTCCAAAACAAATGTCTATCAGCCATGTAACTTCCACTGTGCATTTCCTAAATCTGTATTTATTCCCACTCAGCACCATGTACCAGCACAACCTGAAATACAGCTCAATTGTGACTGGTTGCTTCGCAGTTAGCCAGTCAGAAATCCCGGCAGGTACACTACTCGGCACATCAAACGCATTTTCCGAAATTACATTCTAACAAGTGTATATAAAGAAAAGCATCCGTGTTGTCAACGGCCTTTACGGATGTCCTTTTTTAACGTTCATCGCGTACGTGTTCCAAAAGATCGGTTTTTAGATTTTAACTTTAGAATGCTCCCTCGGGGTTTTTGCTTCGCTACCTTGCTGTGTTTTTCCTCAGGAACCCTCCTCTCCTCCTCGCGGCGGCGCTCCCGCTCCTCGATCTCCTGCTGTCGAGCACGCTGCTTCCTCTCCTGCTCCTCTAGCTTACGCAGGCGTTCCTGGTACTCCCTCTCTTCCTCTTCGCGCTGCTCTTGCTCTATTCGCTCCCGCTCCTCTCGCTCTGCCAGCACAAATAAATGTATCGTAAATGTATTAGTGACAGCCACAACAGCCTAGAGAAACCCTGCAGGTTAGACGGCCAATAATAAGGTACGGAAAAGCAAGTGTGTAAGTCAAGTCACTCAATACACTTGAGGACATTAAGCACGAGAATTTCAGTCAGGATTCCATGTGGGGGACCTCAGTATACGAGACAGGAAGCTGTCAGTGTCACAATGGGCAAGAATACAATACACTAGAAGCAAATGTTTTTAAAGCATATTCATCAATTTATATAATAGCTAAAATGTTACTCACTGCACTGTGTTTTATAAATTACCCATGCATAGTTTTGAACCAGGAGGAAAACAATTCAAGCTACATTTATTTAATGCAGGATCTCTCAATTATTTCTAGACACACCCCTGGAAGAAATTCCAGACTAATTCTAGTAAGAAAGGGCTGCAAGCAAATGATTAAGAAAACCTAGAAATGTGAAGTGTTAAAACAAAGGCACACACAGATAAAGGAACGGCCACTGGTCTTATTTATAGCCTGCTCTTCTGCTCAGTGTGTTAATACTCCACATCACGGTGCAGTCATAACTGACTCAAACATCAACCTTCACTTCAGCAAAAGGAGATGAGCAATGCAGATCAATTCTAGAATGCACCTGACCTTTTTTCAGCTGTTCCTCATGAATTCTTTGCGCTTCTTCCTCTTTCTGCCTATGGTACGCATTGCGCCGGTCCTCTTTACGCTGCTTTTTCCTGTCTTCTAACCGCCTTTTCCTCTCTTCCACCAGCCGTTCTTGAAACTGTTTAAGCTTTTCCTACAAGACAAATTTTAAGCATACAAATAAGGCATTTCAACGAGATGAAGTCGATATCAGCACAGAAAATAATGAGAAAAGTGAAAAACAAGCATTATTATAGCAGATCTGTCCCTTAAAAGTGCAGTGGTACCAATTAGTAGGGGCACAAATTTATATAGTGAATTAAAAATAAATTAACCCTTTATTTTAAAACACGGGATACTAAAAGCCTAGCAGCACACCATTTTAATTTGTATGTACAAGAATGGAATTTAAAGAAAGGTTTTCAGGATTTGTAATTTGAGGTATTACCCACAGCTTCCAGTTAGTCATATAAAATACTACTGTAGGAAAAGTAGCCAAATTTAAGTGACTCAAATCCAAAGATATTCATATGCAAACTTTGAAAATGTATACAAAACAGTCCAGAACAATGGGTCAAAAACAAACAAGATGAAACTCCAAATAAAATTACCTCATAAATAAAGCTTCGGGCAGCGGTAATCTTGGATACAAAGTTCTCCTTGTCCTCCATCATCCGGGACATTCTCTGTTTGTGTTCCAGTGCCTTCTCACGTTCAACTTTCATATTGAGTATCTAAGACAAGCAATCAGTAATTAATTACGGAATATAAAACACTTGTTCACATTGTTCCCAGGGGAGAAAATTTCAGGGAGAATTCTTACCCTTTCTTCTTCTTGTAACTCCCATAACTCCATGTCCTTTACACGCTGTTCCTCATATGCTTTTTTAATTAAGGGGATTTCTTCGAGGCGTTTGGCTCTCTCAAAATAGTCAATCTAGGAAATGACAATTTTATTAATAAACTTTTTAAAATAAGGCCAAATAAAAGGCATTCAATACACCTACACCCCCCCCCCCCCCCCCCCCCCCCCC
>JAODLC010000065.1:10385265-10407794 GCA_026781145.1 Hippopotamyrus pictus
CACACACACACACACACACACACACACACACACACACACACACACACAGACAGAGGCAGACGATTTTCACAAGTGCAGTTATTTCACATCAAGCTGACTTATCCTCACCTTCTTCTCCTGGTTTTTCAGACGTTCTTGCAGTTCTTTTTTCTCCTTCTCCAGCTGTTCCACCTGCTTGGCCATTATGAAGTCTGGATCAAGCTCCTCCAGGTCCTACTCATTGGACAAAACACAGGGTTGTTTCAGCTTTTACCGCTCAAATGGTGGTGGGTTGCAGTGTAAGGACGACTGTCCCAACGAACATGACAGCACTGATGTACCTCTATGTCTATGTCCTTGAAGGCTTTGGCACCCAGTTCTGTTTTCTTGATCTGCTCCAGCCGTTCCCGCACAGTCTTCTTCTTGATCTGTTCATGTTCCTGCATGATGCGTTCCTTCTCCCGTTCTTTGGCCTCCTGCCGCAGCCTCTCCTCCTCAGCCTTGCGGACCTTCTGCATCTCGGCTTCACGCTGCTCCAGCTCTTCTTTTTCTCTCTGAATGTTCAGACTCTCAAGTCGCTCTTTACGCTCCTCTATGGTTTGCCGGCGAGCAAGGATGCGCTGGTGCTCCTTGCGAGCGTTTTTCAAATAAGCAGCTATGGCCTGCTGGCTTTGCTCCTCATGCTCTTGCTGTTACAGGACACGAAATGCATATTTCAATACAAAAAGTGCATCAGACAATCAGAATTCAAATAAGACTACATAGCTTTGAACCTTATAAAGTGCTTTACATTCACTCAGTCACGGCTGGTAGATTATATGCCAGAGAAGGCCATGAATGTTTTTGCACATACCAGTATGGAGGCAGGTTTAATGATCTGGATAGCTTTGGCCAGGGAGGACGACATTGCGGTGAGCTGATTTCTGATCTGCTCCGAAGGCATGTTTTGCAAGAAAGGACCAACAGGAGAATCCTCTTTGGTAGAATAGTTCAAGTCTGAACCAAAACTAAGGGTGGAAGACGTGTGGTCAATCCGCACCTGGTACAAATAGCAGAAAAAACAAACTGAAGCGTTGATTTTATGCAAACAGTGAGAATCTTGTATTGAATATTTTTAAGATTGTTTTTTAAGTCCACAATGTTTGCAAATGCTTATTGCAAACCCTTTACTAATGGAAGTGTCTTACAATAAGTGACATTCCTGACATCACTTCAGGAAAAGGATTAATTACTTGAAAAAGATGTATAGCCAATGGGATGGAGAACTATCTAGCTACTTTACCTGCAAGTCACAGTGTCGTGCAGCATCAACAATGGAACGTTCCAGCTGAAAAGCATCCACAAAAGGGACCAAGGAAGCCAGGCGACTAAACTCAATGCTCTGATAAATCTGAGCAACCTGGAAAAAAAAAAATATATATATAGAAATTTCCAGTTAGAGAATGGATAATTAACATAACATTAAAAAGGTTCTTTCAATGAAAAAAGATCTATCAAACAAAGTAATGGAAGCAGCATTTCTTGCGCAGTGCCCTAGAATACCAGCTACAGCATAACCAGGTATCTGGATACCAAAACATCAATACCTCACCTGCTGCAAAAGGCGAAGGATGGTGTTGTTCTGTAGATGAGGGACATACTGCTGAAGGTCCAACTCCTTTTCAGCTTGGTCTTTAATCCAATTCAGAACCTATCCAAAAAAAAAAAAAAAAAAGGTTGCACTGGTCAAAGATCAACGCATACTGAACCAACTGTGCAACCAGAGTCATCATTAACAATAATGCAGTAGTGGCATATACTAAGCAAAGACAAAGCAATCAGTTACTGGACACAGCCTATTTTTGACCAATAAGTACTCAATTTTACAAACTTAATGGCAGGCACCAAAACAACCCCACTGTGCAAAAATACAGTAAAATGCCCAGACTAGAAAATATTCCAGTTGTCCAGGGCTGCTTGCTATTATTGGTGTTGGTATTATTACAGTTAGTTTTTCCGGCAAATTAGACTAATTATTAATTTAAGCCTACAAAAAAGGGGGATTCACATCAAAAGGACAAATCTGTCTGGAAGCAAAGAACTTTAATAGAGCCACTGGAACAGCAATCATAACCCAAGTAACCTTTCTGTAACATGTCTTCCTACATTCTTAAAAATACCAGCACTTATTCTGGGAAAGAACTTGTCAGGCATGCAAACGTTTAAACTTTATATAATCAACCTCCCCAGCTCAGATGTAGTTCAGTCAGATGAAATAGTAATTAGTACATTAATGTGATCAGCTTTAATGCACAAAAAGTTTACAAATTGAAGCTACCATATTTTTAATCTTCTAATATGGACGACTTTTCTCAAAATAACTAGCAGCTCAAAAATTTAAGCAGAGATCCACAATATCAACATCACATTTATGAACATACGTTACGCACACACACGGATCACAACTGTTTCACACCTTGTATTATATAACAGCGAATTGGGGGAAACCGGGTCCGGTAAACTGAATTCATGGCAGATTATTACTTGGATATCTGGTCTTTTCAAAAGAGTATGTCACTCACCTTTATTACTCTTCCACACAACTTGAGGGGGTGAAAATCAACTTCCAGCCAATTGTACAGCTCTTTCACCTCTGGAACAACATACTGTAGCAGATTAAATCGCACCTAAAGAAAAAGTGGAAGACAAGAATGTGTAAGACAGTATCACAGCATTAACTGCTTGCGGCAGCTTTGCAGCAATCCCTCCGCTTTCAAATGCATAAGACTCACTGTTCTAGGCCTGGCTTGGCAGGACTGTGCCCATTCCAGATTTAAAATAAAGACATCGCTTTGAATGAAAGGGCAATGAGTAACAAAACCACCTGAAATTTAACAGTGTTTGTGCACAGTTCTTCAATACTTATGGAGTATAAGGAACACTATATACCACAGGCAGCATTTTGGTTCTTTAAAATTAGCAACTGTATCAATACCGTAGGATTCATTGTCTATTCTGCCCCGGTTGGAGGAGACTGGTCAATAAGGGCATTTAGAATGAATTTCACAAAACAATTAAACTTATCAAATTCAATGGTAACACGGGCGTACAAACATACAGCTGTAATATTCAACTGATCTGCTAACCATGTCATTGATGAGGCTTTGACGGGTCGGGGGAGACTGGAGGCCGAGGAGTGTAGCCAGACGCCTGTGCTTCTCCACAATTATTCCATCCATGTCCAAGAGACGGGCGATGTCTGTGCGCTCGGGGGTGATGGGGATAGACAAGGTGGCAAGCAGCACCCTTGTAGACATCCTCTGCATTTCCTCCTGAGTAAGATTCTTCCTCATCTCTCTGGAGAGGTGGTAGAGACGGTGAAGGGTACAGGAATGGAAGAGTGCATTCCCCGATTTCCAGAAAACAGTTGAAACCTTGTTGTAATAGTTTGCCATCAGTTGAGGTTTTGGGGGCTTCTTAGACAAGGCAAAAAGACCATGGATGTCTTCCACCGCTTTGAAAGCTTCCTAAGGGAGGGGGGAAAAAAGTTTAATGTTAGGAGGAGCTAGATGTGGATGAAAAGTCCCTAAGATGGAATGTCTGAGTTACACACCTGCCAGAGTTCCATGCTTATGGCACTATCCAGCTGGACCAGACGCGTTTCCAAGTGCATGGATTGACTTTCTGGGTTGTTTAGGTTAATCGCTGTGCTCTGGTTGTGATGCCTCTGTATCTGACCCAGATGCATGCGCAAGTTATCGCACAACTTACGAAATTCAGCCTTGCGTGTATACTGAAGGCAGAATTTAAACGCTGTTAAAAGGAGAGAAAAAAAAAAAATCGAAAATTCAATACAGGCCAAGGCTGCGATTTCCCTCACACCTCTAATCTACTCCATTTGTACCAGGCACATACTGTCCACTCACAAGCAAACGGGATAAATATTCACCTTGCTGGGCAATATCATGGTAGAGGCGCTCAACCTTGGAGTTATTTCGCAGTAAATCCAGACACTGGCGATAGGACTCCCAGAGAAATTTTACCCAGGGAGTGAGCAGCAGCCTATCCGTGCGGTCCTGAGTGTCCTCCCCACTAACTGCACTCAGCAACACGCTGCAAGAATCAAGACATCGCATCCTATAAAACCAAGAACCTGGAAAGTTTCATCCTCATGTAACACTTATGCAGGATAAAATGACTGCAACCATGCTGCAAATTTTATCATGGGTGTTCCTGAAACACACCCCGCATTTCACTATGAGTACAGAATGAGGGCTGATAACATGGTGTTATGCTCGACAGGAACCGTGGGAGGAGTCAAAGGGACTGCTTTCGTCATGCAAAAAAAAAAAAGTGGCACTATCTCCTTGGTGCAAGCTTTCAGAGCCAGTAATGGGAGAGCATGAACTACATCCCATCGCTCTTGCTTGGCAACCGCCTCCATCACAGAAGACTCATCACAGACATTTGTGTGGTTTCTCGATGGCAGAACGAGCTACCCATCCGCATACGGTTCATAGAGTGTCTCAATACTCAAGAAACGCCTCTAAACCCATATGTTCCAAGAACACCTCAACAAGCCCTACAACTGTTCCACTCTGTGGGGGACAATGTGCGGCTCAGCAGGTTAAGACTGTGCCTGTGATCGGGAGGTTACAGGTTCAAATCCCAGTTTCAGCAGAATGACTTCCCTGTCACTTCAGCAAGGCCTCTAACCCCAACTGCCCCAGGGACTCTGACCCTCCTTTCAATTGTACATTGCTTTGGAAAAAAGCACCTGCCTAACAAAATGGTAACAGATCCCTCAACTGATTTCTTGTGTAATCGGAACGATTAGTTTTGCCCTTTGTGTTTCTTATGTTATCTTTTTGCTATGTTTGTACATCCCGTTTAGCACGTCATTCATTATAAACCAAGCCAAGCTGCATGCACCCCTTATTAGCACCGTGACAGCGGTTTGCTTTTGAGAAACATTTTATGGGTTTGAATGCCTCTAACCTGGACCTAGTTCAGCCTGTCATGCTGAACTTCCACACTTGTTCAAATATGCCCTTAAACGAAATATTTAAGCAAAATGCTGACTCGCTTATTTCTCAAACATCCCTTGGAGCACGACTAACAAAAAACACAATCAGAACATTTCAAAGGTCCCACAAAACCTGTGAATTTTACAAAACAAAATACACAATATTATGTTGAAATTATCTGACATGTAGCTAATGGAGACGAGTGCACTTAGAGTGCACTGACACGCAATCAAAAAGAGCAGTACAATTGTCTTACATGACAAGACACATGGGTAGCTCTGCATGCACACTTGCAATATGTGAAGGCATTACCCACAGAAATGCAAGCATACAGTACGCACCTCTCAGGAGTCTGGATGTTATCTAGATCTTCAATATCTAGCACCATCTGCTGAGACTCTTCTTTAGCAGTCTCAGTCTTCTCCTCAGCCAGCTTAAGGTAGGCTCGCACAACATCCTCCAAAGATTTTATGTTGACCTTTTGAAAAAGAACGATCGACTTTTGTCAATATTAGAGTAAATTTACCCTAAGTCCCCAATCCTAGATATTTGCCAAATTTGCACCATTCGTAAATAACTTTTCATTCTGGAATGATGTACTTCCTATTACACGGCTTTATAACTTCTAAGAATTAATAAAAACAATGTATCACATGTTTCAACCATTGTAGAAGATACTGGATTCAAGATCAAGCAAATTAAACTGAAAAAATGTCACCATGATGCTTCCTCCCAAGCGCACCAAATTCTGAGTAATATATTGATCAGTAAAAGCCACCTGAGACTCTCCTCAAGTACTTGTAACAAGTTGATTAAGTCAGGAATTTAGACTTCCAAACAGGATACAGTCAGATAAACACCCACCTGCTGACAGATGTTTTTGTACTGGTACAAACCCTCTTTCGCAAGGTGGCTCTTGCGCAGATCGACACAGAGCTCCAAGTACTTGAGCATGATGGGCTCGTGAATCTTCTGCCATGTTCGATGCTTTTTACTCTTGATAACATCATACAAAACATCCAAAGCTGGCTGCTTCTTGCCAACTTCAAGAAATTCTGGAGAGAATACACGAGATTATACATTGGTTTTTTTAAACCTCATAATTAAAGAAATTATAAATTAGCAGTGGAGAATGTCAAGTGATGCAAGGGGCGAAAAGGAAATCGGGCACCTTTACAATTGCAGGAAAGATCTCATCACCAGAACAGGTTAATTATAATCAGACGTGATAAAGGCATACACTGGGGCTAGCATTTACCATTAATGATTTCAAATGCAATTCAAAATAGAAATGTTGGGTAGTTCCATTACATTAATGGAACACTAATCATGGGTGAAAGGTTTCAGGATGCTTTGCAGCATTTCCCCATTTTTAGCTCTTTGCAAAACTAAAACAGCTAATGCATAATTGCATTACTACAAAATTCATCAGTTAAGGTGCATATTACTTCATAAAAATTTCTTAAAGCAACTGTTATAAATATCTGCCGGCAAATTCACTCAAAAAACTATGGCGGCTTCATGCATAAGTGGAGCATTTCTGGACTACCGTTAGAGGGCAACGCACAGAAACCGGCATGCGCGCGCTGAAATACCGACATTACCCACATTATGCTGCGCCAAATTTTAGAGGACTTCAAAATTTAAGATTATTGTGCATCTGAAACAGCCAAATAGTAGAATATCTATTTTTAGTATTCTTATTTAAAAGCGAAATGATAAATACAGCCAGCTGCTTGTGCAAGAAATTTACAAGGAAATTGCATTTTTAGATCGTCGATTATGGGATTATTCTGTAATTATGAAAGGTCTCGTAGCACTACATGCAACTAGAAATGTGTTTCAGCATCAGAATGCACCATCTGATTTGTTAAAGCATAAAGACCGTGCCAGACAGAAAAAGGGTTTTTGGGAAAATGCACATAATATATTGCAGTGGTAAAATCAGAACTGAAATATAATGTGCTTTCGAATTTGCTGATGTGCTACGGAAATGAATAAATATCTTACATGAATTCAGATCAGAGGAAATTTTAGATATTTCAGTGAATGCTCTTATGCTCATTTAAAGCATCGCCAAAATAGGAGAGGACTGCCCAGTAATTAGAAAATTTCTATCGCTAACCTTAACGGCTCAAGTAAAATATCCAATCGTGTATAGATATCTGTTAAAAACCATACATCCCCTCAAGAGTAAAGGCGTCGGCTAAATGCGTTCTCTTGCTCGACATAATCAATCCAGGTGGAAATCACTGAGCAAGTCATATTTAATAACGTGTCCAGTGCAGTAACAACATTCACTGATATTCAGTTTTCTCACTGAGAAGCACTGAAATGCTTAACTGAATAGCCGAATAAATGGGAGAAAAGGAGGTCAACGTTACAATTGACATTTAATGAGGCAACATGATAACGGAAATCAAGAAGTACTCAGAAAAATACCAGGACATGTTAACTGCAGCATAAATTTGACCAAGTAACTGACACATAAAAATTGTCATAAATTTATAAGTTAAATAGGCTGAAAGTCAAGCAAGGCCCGAATAAGCTTCTGCCTAACAACATGGCTTCCCCGCCATGCTGTCGAGAAGAGAATGGTGGGAAGTAAAAAATGAGAAATGGAAGACAGGCCTGACCCAATATACTCACCATTAGCTCTCTTCAAAGCGTTCTCTGGACGCTGAAAATACGCCGGCATCGTTGCAACTTGCTCCTGTAGCTATAGTTGAGTTTAGAATATGTTCATATGTTAAATCAACTATCCATCCACACCGACGCGAACCGCACGCTCCGCGAAAGTCTCCAGAAAGAGAATGACGCAGAACAATCGTACCCGGATGTAAGAAATTACCCATCTACCCCTGCGCCGCTAGAAAGCGGGTTTCGGACCAATGGTATTTGAGATTGAATCCCCAGTCAGTAATAATTATAATTATAATATAAATTATATATAATAATAATAATAATAAAATAATAATAATAATAATAATAATAATAATAATAATAATAATAATACACTACTAAACTCAGCACAACGTAAGCAAGTATGGTGTAGGCTACTAATCAAAGAATAGTATACAAGTATGTGATCTGAGATTTTAGATGTTAGAATAATGAGCACTTGCCTAATTTTGCATTAGAATCACATTCAGAATAAATTGATAATAACGAACCTGAAACTAATTTCCATGACCTTTAGCCAGCGATACATATTACACAAATTTATGGTGACATCTTGAGGTTTTGAATAAAATTACAGCCTATACATTTACTAAGCATGCTTGTAACTTTTCTTGAAGAGTAATTGCATCTTACTAACCTGGAAAAGAAACTTGGCCGTGTTATTGATCCTTGTCTTTTTCGTGATGCAGTACTTTAATACTGTATGTGACACAAGATGCTATGATGGCTGACATCAGGCGCTTAATGGCTGCCTCCACAATGCATTTGTGGAGTTCACATGTTTTAATTCACTAACTATTGGTGCCATTTAAAATTAATAGTGTAACATAATATTGTTAATAGGTTCTAGTAAAGAAGATGACCCCTTTGTTGGGAATACTGCTAGGGAAAAAAATCAGAACATTGTTTTAAATTTTGTACTTTATTAATACTTTAAAAAAATACATCCGTCCTTCCTTCCTCCATATGAGGGTTACAGAGAGCCTACCTCAGGAATCCCAGGGTACAGGACACCAATCCATTGCAGGGTACACACTGATATACAATGGGCAATTTAGTAACATCAGTCCAGCTAGTCACATAATTCTACATGGGAGGAGTAGCTGGAGGAAATACATTTATTTACACTGTCTGTATTTATTCAATATGCTCAGAATCACACTTTGTTTTTCTTCACAGTGCATGCTTTTAGACTAGATAGGCCAGTGTCACCATCCTTAATATAGACAACTTACATTAATTATTTTTTGAGACTCATGGACAATTTAAAGTTAGGCATTACCCAGCCAGCACATATGTGGGGCCCGCATGGGAAACCCAAGTGGGGCCCAGTCAATGTTGTCCACAGTTTCCATGGTGGCCCCACATGGGTTAGCCCACATGGGCTAATGATGGGCCCCATATAAGGTTTATATGGGTAACCCAACTTGGTCTTAATGCTCATTTGGGCTGCAGTAGGTACATCCTATTTGTCTTTTCACAGAAATCCCCTAAATAACTACTGTATTTAATAGCACACCGAAATTTAAACTGTATTGTTTCAATGAAGAGAGATAAGTAGTATAAGTAATGTTTTAATTAACCAATATCTCTTTCAAAGATACAAATGGAAACATCATGTTAACAGCACACATTTTACTAATACTTCTCCTTTAGGGGGAAGATAAACTTTCAAGGCATAGGAACAAGATGAACTTCACAGGATTAGAGTCCAAAATGGAGCTGATAGGGACCTGAGCTTGCCATGTCATTTTCGGTGCCCCCCTGAAACATCTGTGATATATTGCATGCAGACCGCGCAGGAATCAAACACTGTTCAATTATAATTTACTTGATTTCCTCCATTTTGTTACCCACGTGTTCTTCTAGAAAATTTAAATAAAAAGCAAGCCTCTGGCCATTTCAGAGAGATATAAAACAGAAGGATGAGCTGTAATTTGTTATATGGCTTTTTAAGGAACATGTTAGAATATATACAGTCTCTAAATTGGTCATCGTCATCGTTTATGGAATTATTTGCGCGAATGTGCCATGCGAAGACTTCTTTTTTTTTTTTACTTGACTTTTTTTTTTTTTAAAGGAAGACAGGCATCGGCGGTAAAATATTCGGGGCTATAACCCAGACTGGCTTTTCATCCATGATGTAACTCAGCCATTTACGATTTGCCTGTTATCGATTCCCTGCCTGGCATAAAGCGGTTAGATGACGATTGGAACACGGTGATGAATTTACCAGAAGACTGCACTCCGAGACGGTAGGTGGCAGTATACTTCCTTATGATTGCTTTAAAGCCGCCATTAAATCCACATTAAATCACCATTGATTCACCAAAATGGCGACTCTATTAAGAAGACTATCTGTAAGTTTATTAGAATGTCCCAAATGCAGGTGATGTTAAAATAGGAGAGTTTGTCAATAGTAGTTTTAGTTTAGAAACGGTTTAAGATGATGCAAAAGCGGGGTGGACGTTAACTTGATGTTAAAATAATACTGTGTACAACTAATGGCAGCAGTAATGATAATAGGATTTAATACAAATGTATGTATTCTTTGATAGACGTCGATAGTAATAACAAAATTGTTGTATATATTGCTATATGTAGTACTATAGTACAATAGGCAAGGGAAGCGTAAACCTTGCATTTGTATAGTACAGCTTAAAGCTTTGGTGAATACCATGCTGTATAAATAGCCATTAGTACAAATTCATAATTTGAAATGTAGCATGACATTAAATTTAGATGTAGGCTATATGTTGACAAATTGTTGACGTTGACAGTAATATTAGTAACTATGCATAGATAATTATACATAACATAAGTTCAAGTTTTTAATATTGAGTTTTTTAGCAAAGGAATCCATAAAATCAATAATTTCAGCATCGTTTTGTTTGTCAGTGGTTGCCCAGAATATAGAATTAAATTTGTCTCTTCATTAATGCAGAGTTTGCACTTCAGAAAAACTGCACATGACCCATATGTGAAAAGGTTTAATGTTAGATATATTATTCTATATTCGACTTTTCTTACTTCTACAGATTTACTCTTAAGTTCTTAACTTAAGTTCACGCTTAACGATTATCTTAAATGCTATGCATATGACATTGCTTTGAGGTGGAACAGACACTCAACTCCTCTCATTTAAAACATTAGTACTGTTGGATTTCTGGCCGTTCTTGCGTGTCTGTGTTTAGCCACTTATGGTTGTTTCTAAGAGTCTTAATCGGCATAAGTAAAACAAGACAGAGTATTACCCCAGACCAGAATCCAGCCCATTGCAGGAAACTCATGCACACCCACACACACTGTGTGCAATTCACAGATGCCAGTTTATGGAGTCTGTGGACTGTGGGAGGATTCCTATGCACAAATGGGAAAATGTACAAACTCCACACACAGATTGGGGCTGGAATTTGAACCCATCTATGAAGGTCTCGGGCAACAGTGCTACCCCTTAAACGTTTTTTAAATTATGTAATGCTTATTAAAATAACTGCCAAATATACAATAATTTATTGAACTTACAACAGTGATGATATGTTTTATTCCACTGCCCCCCCCCCCCCACCACTCAGGCTTCCAGGGTTATTTCAGCATCTGTTAAAGCTGCCGTTTCAGTTGCTGGATCCGTGCACAAGTGCTCCAGGATTTTTGCCAGTGATGCCGTCCACAAAGCCTGCTTCTCAAATGGTATGCTGGGTTGGGTGGGGCTATGCTAAGCTTAAACGTAGGAGGAAGGGAGACTTCTGTGCCATAGCGATGCTTCAGAGTGTGCTTAAAATTTTTGATGATTCCTTTCCTAATATTGCATTGCACATTTTCCCATTAGGACAGCCTCAATAGGGACATAGACTTCAAATGATGTCAGAAACATTTCTCAGCTTTTGCTGGGCAGGTGCCTGCATTAAGCTAAATTTATCGGCAGATTTAGGGAACTATTGCTAGACTGTCTTAGCCTTGTCGCACAGGGCATCATCCTGCTGAAAACCCCATTTGCTGCAAGGATGTACCTCGATTGCATAACATGTTGTATCAATATGTTATGCAGCCAGCTTAAAGATTCCTTATTATTGTATACTACTGAATTAACTTCGCTTTACTTGGTAGGAAGATGAGACTTTGAAGCAATTCTGTGGCCAGTGTAGCGTTTGACTGTGTCTGTTACCCTGGGATGATGAACTTTGTATAGATGTTAGCAGTTTGTTTGTCCAGTTGTGAATGATGGATTCAAGATTACAAATAGAAATTTAAACAGAGAAAGAGGGTCTGGGGGTTTTGCAGACTCTTCCATTGTCACAAATTGTATTTGCACTCTTTATTTGTCCTTTAACATTTTATATAAGAGAATACTAATACAAAGCATTTTACGGAACTCCAGGAAGTCATTGTTAGAAAAATAAAGATTAGTGATGCGTGCTATTCTTCATTGCTGCAGGCTCATTCGGTTAATGTGATGTATATATTGCAACATATTTTATGCAGCCATAAATAAGTGTGAAACATTTTATCAGTAGCTATTTTTCATGATTAGGTACCATATCTGAGTGTGTTGCTGGTTGCAGTCTGTTGGCAGAGGAACTTTGGAAGACACTGTCTGTTCAGTCTGTACAAACCAACCAAGCATGCAAAATATGGCATAAAATTTGGCCTGCAAGGCGCAGATCACCTTGTGTGTGTGAGCAGATGTGACAGCAGTGTAAGGTGCATGTCTACCATTGGGCATCTGGTGATTTTCAGCACGTTATTAATTGTCTGCATGTAATTTTATGTCACGGCAGAAATTAAAACAAAAATATATATAAATAGAAACTGTCCCTGACTTACAAATGAATTACACATTTAACCAAAGGGGTTTTTTTTTGTTAAATTAGTAATGTTTGTAAAAATAATTTTTGGTTGGCCATATGCCTGGTAGTACTACTACCTAGTGAATGTTGCATGCCGTATTAAAGTTGTCACGAGTAAGTTAAGTTGAGATAAGATAATCTTTGTCATTGTCACTTGACAAGAAATTGAGTTCTGTATTGTATGGCATTTAAAACTATCCCAGGTTCACATGCATCTCCCAGTCTAATTCACCCTACTAAGTCAGTGCAAATATCCTATTCCAAAATATGTCCAGTTTAACACGTAACCTTTGTTGGAATGGAACCCAGTCGTAATTAGATCAGGTAGTTAGGGCAGAGTTCTTTTTCAGGATGGAAGTACTTGTATTGGCTTCTTCACACACTGGGATAATGTAGAGTTTGGGTTTACAGAAATCGTTGAATTTTGTTTGATGACAAAATCAGGCTTCAAGTGAAATTTGTGCCCTGCAAAACCGTATTCTGTCGTGGATGAGCACCAAATCTGACTCTGCCATCGGGAACTTCAGACAAAGCTTTACCTTGTCTTCATTAACTGTGGAAGACAGAAGAGTATACATAAAATGTCATTTTCTGTAGTATAGGCTAGCGTTTCCTGTCATGGATTGTGTTGGGAGGTTACACTATAGGTTAATTCTTTTTTGTCTTTACTAAGATATTAAGTAAACTGAGAATGATTAGTGTTTGTTTTTTAGGTACTGCGCGGTGGGCTCCTGCAATAACTCAGCATGCACCTCACTTCAAAGGCACAGCTGTTCATAACGGAGAGTTTAAAGAGATCAGTTTGGATGACTACAAGGGCAAATATCTTGTCCTTTTCTTCTACCCCTTAGATTTGTGAGTATTAAGTTTTCAGTTCTTCATATGTATATCAGAAAATGGCTGCATAGTTTAATTCCTCTAATCTTTCCGCCTTGTTTTTTTTTTTTTTTTTGGTCTGTATTCATCTTAATGTTTATTGTTTTTATTTTTCAGGTAAAGCAGTATAAAAATAGTAAAGTCGTAATGTTTCTACCATTCCTAAATATAAAGCAGCTTTAAATTCTAGCAGTTTAATCCTTGGAGTATATTTGTAATATTTTAATTTTACAGATTTTTTTTTTTCTTTCTCTCCCCTGTTTCCAGCACCTTTGTCTGCCCAACGGAAATAATTTCATTCAGTGACAAGGCCAGTGAGTTCCACAGCATTAACTGTGAGGTTCTCGGTGTGTCTGTAGACTCACACTTCACCCACTTGGCTTGGGTAAACACGCCCAGAAAGGTGGGTGTGACCATCAGCATGTGACGGTCCTTTTTTTTATTCTCAATTCAGCATAAGAAAACAAGGACTCAAGGCCATTTAACTCATTTTACTTGCAAAGACATGAAGCGGCACCAGAATTTTATACAGTTTTATATAAGTTTAAGATTATAACTATGAAAGTTTTAAGTTTATTCCTAACCTCTACTATCCTGGGGAAAAAAATTCTAATTACTTGGAGCTTGTAGAATTTATGGAAACAACATTTCTCATTCATTTGTCAGAATTACTTTTGCTTAGCAAGCTGCTTTTTCCCTAGAGTGGAGGACTAGGTCATATCCACATTCCCCTGCTGGCAGATCTCAATAAACAAGTCTCCCGGGACTATGGAGTCCTGCTGGAGGGCCCGGGTATTGCACTGCGGTATGTTGCCTGTTTTTTTTTGTTTTTTGTTTTATTAATGAGTGGTCCCATGAAGCGAATTTACATTTATAACAGCAAATCATAAAATGCACCCGTGTTTAACTTTGAGCTGACGCCACGGCGTGACTGTAAAGCAAATGTCTAATAAGACATTCAGGTTTGACAGACTCGCCCAATACTGCGAGGTTAGCCATAGATCTGTGTCATTCAGCCTCTCAAAGCAGCCTAGCCTGTCTTTGTCATCACTCTGACTATTTATTTTGCTTAGTGTGATAAATGTGTGTCAAACTAATCGCTGCTAAAATGCAGGTTACTTTGTTGCTTAGTCACATCATATTACTCAATACGGTATGTAATATCCATTATTTTTTGTTGACATTGCATATTTTGAATAGGGATGAACGAGACTAGAAAGGTCACATTGAGATATTTAGGAGTTGAAAATGAACTATAGAGCCAAATGTAGAACTATTCCACCTCTTAACTTATCTACCAACAGAATCTGTCAGATAACTTTGTGCCATTAGATACAAAGTAGTGCCGACAAATCGCTCGCTTTTGCTCATTGTCACTATAAAACATAATAATATCCATATAGGGGAATACAAATGGCTTTTCATGACCAGTTTTTCTTCACCTTTCTCCTCTTCACTCATTTATTTTTTTGCTTAATTTTTCGCGAACGCGCCACACAATCTATGAATCAGTCCAACAGAAAGGATGAAAATGATGTGGTTGTCTCGGAGATCGCATGCAGTGCTCATGCAAAATAGGCGAGGGTAAATGTGAAGCTGAATTTTTTAAACCTGTAGTACATAATGCTGAAAGGGAACCATCATTAAAATGGCAAAGCTGTTTTTCTGTGACTAAGTAAATGTTTTAGCGGAAATAATTAATGGTTTGAACCCTGCAGACTATCGCAGTTCTTGCAATATGACGATTGTGCATGTGCATGAAATGCCATGTTGATGTGAACATCGTGCATCATGCCAGCCTAGTGGTACAGTGGCGTACTGGGTAGTGCTGTCGCCACACACCGCCACTTTGTGTGTGTGGATGCCTTTTCAGCAGATTTGCTGATTTCTGTATACTATCGAAAAACATTAAACTTAACTGAACTGGAGTGCCTAAATTGACGGTATGTGTGCTGAGCATGTACCCTGCAATGTGTGGTTGGTTCCTGCCTTGTGCCAATTGCAGTGTATAGTATAATATAATATAATATAATAGAAGTGATTACTCGAATTGTCAGATTAATCGGTAGATTACTCGATTATTGATATAATCAATAGTGACAGCCCTAGTTTAATTTCAGCTTGTTTTACTTTGAATATGAATTCTTTAACTATTTTTTTTTCTTACTTGTGATTTAACCACAGTACCATCTAGACACTTGGATTCCACTTGAAGGCAAAGTATTTGCAAGCAGTTTTCAAATATTTGGCTGTTTGACTGTGGCGATTTCAAGATTATGATCTTTAGGTCAAAAGCACACTTGTTACTGTCAGCTGTAATGTCAGTGCCGTCACTAGCCCCACATACAGCTTCATATGGTGCTGGAATGCTGGCATTTAGGGATTCCTCATGCCAGTGCCCCCGCTTGCCTCCCCCTCTTGGCACACTGCCATTACTAGGCCTGCCACAGTTTATTTATTGCATGCACCCTGGTGTCTTCCAGTGTCGCATTTCTGTTCTGTCCTTGTTAACGCACTTTCCCTTATCTGAGGTGGGGAAAAAGTACTTCATACTGTTCCAGTTTCTATTTACTGTGTGTACATTTCACATTGGATGAATAGAAACTATAAAAATATTTTAGAATAACTATATAACATTCTATGGATACTTATGAAACCATTTAAAGAATGTCATTTAAAGCAAGTTTCCCTCCTGAATTATGCCTGCTTTTTTTACATTACGTAGACTTTTTTTGCACTCAACATGTACCTTTCCATATCATAAATAAAATAAAACATAATATAATACCTAGTGGGACTATAGTGTGCTGTCATGTGTTGGAGTCCTGATGTTCCTGGATTCCTCATGTCTTCCCACCTGCCTCTGCCTTTTAGTTATGCTGCCAAAGCCTTTTTTGGTAGCAGAAAATCTGTGCGTGACACAGATAGGTCCATATCAGGATGTATTTCTTCAGGAGTGAATATTCATCTTGCATTCACATGGCATGCCTAATGAATATTCTCTCTTCTACAACTTATAATTTACAACTTTGTAAACAGCTTTAAATGCATGAGGCTGTACAACATAAACCAGTGGTTTCCTGTATGAATTTATGATTAATTCAACTCTCAAGTTCCATAAAATCCACTTGTTTTGAGACTGGATATTAGAATCAGAAGCCAAGCAGAAGGCACAGAAACTACCAACTGTCTAAATGTGGACTAAGCAGAGATGGTTAAACAGTTTCTCTGCATACTCTGAAACCAGTAGGACCATCATAGCAACATCCACTGATGGAGAATCTATGTAATTCAGGCTTTGTTGCAAGCTGTTGATTAAAGGATCAAACTGACAGACTGGTTCAAGTAACTTTCAATATGTTTGATTTATTGCTTGATTGCCTGTCATACATTTCCCCATTCAATTAAAATGCACTTCTGCTTATGTGACCACAACTATATTTATGGTTAACTGGTCTGTACTTCTTCCTCCTCAGGGGATTGTTTATCATTGACCCTAATGGAGTGGTGAAACACATGAGCATAAATGACCTGCCAGTTGGCCGCAATGTTGAGGAAATATTTCGTCTGGTCAAGGCCTTCCAGTTTGTCGAGTCTCATGGGGAGGTGTGTCCTGCTAGTTGGACCCCAGACTCCCCAACGGTAAGGATTCTCAAAGAGTTCTAACCAGGTTTTGTTTCCTAAGTACTATGCTGATCTGAGAAGTAACTCAATGTTCCAGGAGATGGTATATGGATGAATTTCACTGTAATTGCAGAATGTCGAGCTTTATGGTGCAGTAGATTAACTTCATTATGATGAATGTACTTTTATTGTAGGGTTGGGCACATTAATTTTGTTTTCTTTTTCAGATTAAGCCAACTCCTGAAGGCTCAAAAGAATACTTTGAAAAGGTCAACTAGAATTATTAGTTTTGTCTGTGACCATTAAAAGCTTTACTGATCATTTAGAAATTTACATTCTGTTGTTGAATGTGTTTAAGGAATGTTGAAAGTGTAAGGCCAAGCCATACAGTTAGCATAATTGGATTCATATACTTAAATGTAGCGATTTTTCAATACATCAGCTTTGATCGGATTCAAATTTTGGATGTAAATTAGGAATGATAGAATTGAATTTGGCATTCATCAATGCAGGTATACCTGTCTTTCTAGAAGTGTGTGCCCACCATTTATTTGTAGTTTTTCACCCAGACACACAGTCTAAAAAATGTAAGCAGTGTAATGATAAAAACCAAAAAAAATTAGATGTATAAATAAAATGTTTCTCGTGCATTTGTGTGAACTACTTCTACCATGTGAAAATTCATTAAACACAACTAATAATTCAGGTGCGGTTTTATATCTGTAGTTTCTGCTGTGATAAATATTAGTTGTGCCTTGCATTTTACTCTTTGCATTAGGCCGTCAAAATGGAGCTCATGACGGCAAAGAATGTCATTATGTACATATCGCGACAATATTACTAGTGCTTCACAAATCTGGTTTCTATGGGAGCGTTGCAAGGAAAAGCCACTCCTCAAATACTCTGAGTATTTAAAAGCTAAAATGAGACATGTTGTAGATGCTGAGGCCAAGTGGGGGGAAAAGGAACTATGGTCAGATGAGATCAAAGCCAAACTCTGGCCTCAACGCCATCTGGCAGAAAGCCAATACGGCTTGCTATCCAAAGAACACCATAAATACAGTCAAGTAGTGGTAGGATCCTATTGTGGGGGTGTTTCTCTGCAGCAGGCACTGGTGCACTTCTCACCATATAAGGGAAAAGGAATGCCACAAAATACCTTCGATTCTGGAAGAAAACCCACTGCCCTCTGGCAGGAGGTTGGGAAGGAAGGTGGGAAGACATTTCACCTTTCAACATGACAATGACCAAAAGCAAATTGACCATACAGATGCTGGAGGAGGAAAAAGGTGAATGTCCTTGGATGACCTAGTCAAAGCCCAGCCTTAAACCCCACTAAAAATCTGTGGAATGACTTGAAGATTGCAGTTCACCAGTGGGCACCGTCCAATTTGACTGAGCTTGAACAGTTCTGTCAGCAAGAATGGGCAAATATTGCCCAGTCGGTGTGCCAAGTTTGTAGAGAAGTATCCAAACAAACTCAAGGCAGTTATTAAAGCAAAAGGGGGTTATATAAAGTATTGATGCGTTTTCATTTCAGGCTGTAAAGTGACAAAACGTGCTTTTTGACAGGGGTGATTTTCTATACCCACTGTACAACTTCAACATCTTACACTGCAGGGATGAGGCAACAGTGATAGCTACTGAGAGCACATTCTCTATGTATATGCCTTATTAG
This sequence comes from Hippopotamyrus pictus, assembly GCA_026781145.1. Lineage (NCBI taxonomy): Eukaryota > Metazoa > Chordata > Actinopteri > Osteoglossiformes > Mormyridae > Hippopotamyrus > Hippopotamyrus pictus. The sequence continues at coordinate 10,403,958 of JAODLC010000065.1, forward strand.
TAATTATTCAAAGCCATATCTAAAATGGTTTGGATCCAACATCCAATTAATGTTGAACAAACGTTACACCTCTCCTACATTTATGCCTGATATTAAGCTTAATGATATGAACCCAGAGTTACATGAAGGTCCCAGGTCTCATTTCTGCAATCCAGAATAAAAATGGATTTGAGTTCATTTATCATCTTTCTTGAACCTGTCTGGCCTGGATGCCTCTACTCATGTCCAGTTTGTCTTACAGATTAAATTCTTCAAACAACTCATCAATTGTGATGGGGTCTTCATCTGAACTTGCAGGAAATGATTACGTTTCCTCTCATACCCTCCGATTCAGATACATTTTTTTTTTTTTACACAACATGATTCTTATATCATGAGGTAGCATACTACTTGGATGGCAGCTTACGCCTTGTTTGCCATTTTGTCAATCAACCCCATGCTACATATCCAGCAGACCATACAAACACTATGAAACAGTAAATGCAATTACAGCTATTTGAATACATTTTTAGCTGATGTGCAGCCAGTTGACTCTGCACTCAGATTGATGTTGAGTAGAATGCCTTATCAGCATCCTCCTTTCTTGGGTGCTCAGTTTGGTGGGGGAACAGCCTGATCTCCTAATTTGTAGGTGGTGATAACTCTGACTGGTTTTGAAAGTACGTTCTTGATGTCTTTGCTTCAGATTCCATTACCTGATTGAGGGACCTTGCAGATATAGGTGGGTTTTTAATTTAAAGTGTGTCATCATTTATAACTAGTCCTGCGCACTGGCATAAACCAAATAATTGAGGGGCACATTAAAGTATTCTGCCCGACTTAAGGTTTGTCCCAATGAACTGGTCCAAATACTTCGGCAAACACATTTCACTTTATTTTGAGTTTATATTTGATGTAAAACCAAGTGAATTAATTTGGATTATTTTGAATCCATAGCCCCAAGACCCCTCTCAACCCTGTACGGGATAAACAGTTACAGAAACTGGACGGATGGATATTATATATTATATAAAAATTGAAGAAATAATGCAAACTAGTTCAACAATGGCAAATTCTTTCATAAAATAGACTACAGAGTATAACTAGAATTGTTTACGGATTAAAATGCCTTCGTAAAACAGTAAGAGACCACAATTAAGTTTTATGGCAGAAGATGACACAAGGAACACCAGTATATACTTTAGGAAACTATAGAAAATGGATTAATTAAAACCAGTGATCCTATTAACCTCATTCAACCAACTATACCCAGCAAATGTGAGATCTCTGCTACTTTCATAGGCACTCTGGTAAAACCCAGGTAGGAACACAAAACCTCCATAAAGGCACCTGCATGGGCACCAAAAATCTACAAATGCTTTCAAACAAATCGCACCATAGGTAGTCTATACTAAAATTAGTTAATTTAATACTAAGTTTGCATTAAGACCAATCTGAGACAGCACCTCAATATACGGCGAAAAGATTGCATCCTAGACGATTTAAGTCAAAACAGACAAAATTAATACATTCTAGTTTTATTCATCAAATGGAATAAATTTAACTTATCAAAATTTGAAAATGTATAAAACAGAATGGAATTAACAGATTAATTATTGATCTTAATATCTGTATGATGGAAAAAAAAAGTTTCCCAGAAAGGAAGGGATTCTTACCTTCATAGAAAAAGATGATTTATGGAGAAATACACTTCAAAACACCGTACAAAAATATAAACAGTGGAAGAACTCCCATGACACCATAATTTTATTCCACAAATTGGAAAATATGATTTAAACAGGATTTCCCCAAAAGCACGTGCACACATTTTCCCCCCTCAGACATAAGCAGGAGTCAGTCTTGTACAATAAAAAAAACAATCAATTATTGTACAGAACTTCGGAACATGAGAACTTTAATCAATTCTCCTTTCTTAAAATACAAACCATGTCCAATTATGTTCTGTCTCAACAGCAACTGTGATCATTTTTAAAACGTTTTAAAGAGTTTTCTATGAAGAATCAAATTGTGGGCGGAAAGATAAAAGTAAATTGATTCATATCTTCAGAATGTTTGAAGTACATATGGTATTTACACAATTACACATGGAAATATTTTAAACATTTAACACTACAATGGAAACACCCAGATAAGTGTGCAGTAACGTTTTGTACAGTATATCCGCAGCAACTCAGTTTCACAAATTTTAAAATAAGGAAATAAAATATAATCATGGTCATGACCAATCAGAGTTGGAGCACTCTGTTAAAGCTTTAAATTATAATTAAAAATAATGAAGTCACGTTTTATTTGTAATGTGTGTTTTCTGTGAGCATCACCATGTCAGATAATCATATTTTTTACTTAAATTTTCCTTTACACAGTGCATATTACCAAGATATGACAGGCATTATGGGAAAAAAACAATTGATACATACAGTTCAATGAAAACTTCATGCAAGATTTAAGAATGAACTTGTGATGAGGACACCAAACTTTTTTTTTTTTTTTTTTTTTGCACGCAGTGTTCATTAAAAAATAACCCTAACCGAACAAACATAGTAAATCTGTACAACCAAATACATTTCCATTCTACAACTAATGTTACATTATTTTAAGGTTATATACATGTTATATCACCTATGATATTATTTTCATGAATATACTTAATTCAAACCCAAGCATTAAAATGGTATGGGGGAGGAAAAGAGATAAGACACCTCAAAAATAGTTTAACAGTTCTGCATACTACCTCAAGCATTTGCCCACATGTACAATTAATTGTGGCAGAACTAAAACTTAGCATTATTTCTTTGGATGGGTAGGTTTTACAATTTAGACTCTAAAGAAAATAATGCATACCCAATATGGTGATGACTTTGACCAAACTTAGAATACATGTAGCCTTCAAGATGTATACAGTGTGACTGAGCAGGTACATCACATTTTGCAATCAGAAACAAAATGCAGAACCTGACATAGAATAATGGCATTCTCAACAGCTAATAAATACAAAATAAAAATCGGACTTCAGTGAACGGTTAAGCAAACTCCCTTTTTCTTATACAACATAAAAATTTTCAAATATACCTTTTCCTCTTCACTGAAGAGAGCCTCAAAAATGAGCTGTGTTCTTTTTTGGGAGGCGAAAGGGTTGCACGAAAAGGGAGTAATTCCGCATGAAGTATTACCCCATATAATCTAAGCATTTGCCCCAAGGGAAAAAAAAGACATAGAAAAAAGAAAAAAAAACCCTAATGAACATGTGACTATTTCTGTGGCTTGATTCAGGAAATGAAAAACAAAATTTGTAGAAAGTAAAATACCACAATCTTGCAAAATGACTTGTGCCTGTTTGTGTTAGAAAAGTTGAAGCTGATCCACATTTCCCAGTGTTAATCATGTATTCTCTAATCAATTTTCACATTTGTGTAGATTTTCCTTACAAAGGCACTTGTTCCCATGTAACCAACAGCCCCTAAAGGGGAAGGAGAGGGATGACACAGAAGTTTACTTTTAGATTCACCACTAACACCAAAACACATCCGTAACCTATTAACATATTTAACTTGTCAAGTATTTATGTTCTCCAATAAGTAGAACAGAAGGCCATTTAAGAGAAAAACTGGGCCTTTGGATGCAAAACGAATCTTAGTGCACTTAAGACACCATAGCTGATTTGCATTGCAATTCAAAACAGATAAAGCGCGAGTTACATTCCATGTACTATGATTCTATCGCAGTCTTTTACTTTGCCTAAATTAGCATTACAGGATTGGAACTTAATTTACTACTATATATATATATATATATATATATATATATATATATATATATACACATATATATATATATACA
>JAODLC010000065.1:10407848-10450068 GCA_026781145.1 Hippopotamyrus pictus
ACACACACATACACATATATACACACACACACGTGTATATATATACACACACACACACACACACACACTCACACCTTATATGCTAATAAAAAAAAAGTGTTAATTGCTCCGTCTATCATATTTTTTTTGTCTGATGGCAAACTAAAGAATTCAAAAACTTACCACACATTATTCCCAAAGCTGTACTGAAAACAGCCATATATCCAAAGTAAAAGGATGTCTGAAATAAGCCATACATCCTAAGAAACAGGGATTACAGTTAAATTAGCATTACGTTACATTAAATCAGCAAGATGCAAGACATCAGTTAACGTAAAACACAGGAAACATTACGGCTTCTCTACTTGGATAATGAACATTTTATATACAGTTATACACTTTACAGTTATTAAAATACTTGATATGGATGAAGAAAACGCAGAACTTACTTAGTCTTAAAGAAATAGTAGTAGAAAGAATACATGTAAACATATACAGCAGTGGATGCTGCTGACAGGAAGCTTGTCCATTGCCTGGTGGGGAGGGTTAGGGAAATGTTAAGTATGCCAGGAACTTAAAGCTTAAATCCCATACAGCTTAAGCTTTATACCAAACTTATTCCATCAAAAACAATTAGAGAAATGAAAATGTATGAAATTAGCCTTCAAAACCAATATTTTGATACAGGTATAGAACACGGCATAAACCAAAAATTTTGGTACATTCCGACTGCAATGCTGAATATCAAAAATTTGGTTTATCATTTTTTTTCTGTACAAATTCATTAGAATATTAAAAATTATATAAAGAGGTCTCAATTCAAAATCCACTGCTCACATGCATTACTCACCATCTATAGTCTTCTGCATTGAGAAGGAAGTAGGTGCAGACGATAGTTACGCAAACAGTGACGATACACAAGATGACCAGAACAAGCATCATAAATCCATATACGTAGTAAATCTTATACGCCCAGAATGAGGTGAAGATAAAATACCTGCAAATATAGTCAAAATACAAATTTCCAACCAAATTAGCATTTTTAAAAATAAAAAAAAAAAGTCAAAAAAAGAGAAAATATCATGGTGCAGTGAGAGAAAAATGGAAATCATACATTTCGATGAAAATTGAGCCAAAGGGCAGGATTCCACCAAGGCAGACTATGACAGCTGGCTCCATGAACCTAGGAGATCCAACAGAATAAGGTCATTCAGTATACCAGAGTAAAACTTTTGTGGACTAAACATGTTAAATTTAAATTTATTCACTACAAAACAAAATCTACAAACAAACAAAAAAATAATAACCACCATTTCTTTTCCGGAATAGGTCTTGGAACAGCATTGACACGGCATGGGAAGTTGGGCTGGCCTGATAGATTTCTACCCAAAATGGTTCCCACTAAGTTCAGAGGTAGTATCACAAAGAAACAGATGCAGCACACAGCAACCTGATAAAGGGAAGAAAAGATCTGCTGAATCTGATTAAAATTACAAGCAAAGAAATTCTCACATCACGCTAAGGTTCTACAGGTTGCTCAATGATCATTAAGCACAGAATGCTATTCTGGATATCTGATTTAGCAGATTTTCTATTGTAAACTATTATTTCACTTTTAGAGGATCAAGACAATTCCTTTGACAATGTATTTGACAAACAATAAAATTTCAAGTAATTTGATTAAGAAAAGTCTCATGCTGAAAATTTTGGTTTATGTATAAAAGGGGTGGCTTATCCGCAAAGAGCCGGTGCGTATGCGGATTTTCACTGCAGCTCCCTAATTATATTCCTAATTAGAGGACTGACTGGCTGAGGAGTCCTCACACCTGGGTTTGAACAGCTGACCTAAAGGTTACCCCAAAAACCTGCACACACACCGGCCCTTTGTGGATAAGATTGGCCACTGCTGATGAATAAACAAAGGGCAAGTAAACAGCTAGTGGCTGGAAAATGACCATGTCAAAATAACAGAACACCAGTTTTCACTAATGATGAGGGTCGTTCATAGAAAAGTTATTGATTCTGGCATTTAAAATTATGAATTGTTTACATTCATTATGACATGGAACATAGCCAAAAAAAGCAAGTGAGTATACTTAACACTGAAACAGAAAATATTAAATGATTAACAGACTTGAAATTCTTAAAAGTTTTTTAGGTAAAAATAAACCAGCACTGACCATTGTGCCAAAAGGAATGGCTCTTGAAGCATGGTAGTAGATGGCAATGAAGTTGATGAAGAAGGCAGTGCCACACACCATTGCAGGAATAAGGAAGGCGCCAATGAACATTTGCTTAATCCACCTCCTGCCTGTTGGATTAAAAGATAAAAATGTAATCATTGTATTCATTAAATGTTGCTAAATGCGTCAAGTTGTAATGTATTTCCGTAAAGCCAAAATGCATGTTTTCGGACTACAGATGGAAACGGAGTGTACCCAAAGGAAAGCCACGCAAAAGAGGAAGACAGGCAACCCCCAACCTTGGAGATGTGAGGCAACAGTGCTACCCACCATGCCAGCCAATGTGTGCTGTATCTAAAAAATAAACACAACATCTCTGTGGTATGCCTTTTTTGGGGAGTTTACAAATAAAGGTTATTTAAAATTAAACACCAATTCCGAAGAACATGGCCTACACTAAAAGCAGACCGGAATTCATTTTTTTTTTTTTTTAAATTATATATATATATATTTTAGATATTCAAACAAATGTCCAAGATAATTTTCCCACTACTTTTTATCTTAAGAGTAGTACCATATCCCAGTCAGAATTCCACCCGAGTCCTCAGTGCATGAAGCCACACTTGACATCTCTTAATTCAAAGTAGCTCAAGGTAACAGTACAAATGAAGAATATTCTCTCGCTTGACCAATCTACTTCACTTGAGCTATGTCATATTGAGCAGCCAGGTCCGATAAACGTGCACCGCTTTCCCCATTCCCACTTAGTGATGTTTCTTTTTCATATCCATCGCAGAAATTACGACCTCTCTCTTAGACTCATTTATATATAAGGGTCAAAAACATTACATTAATGGACGACAGTGTGTTATTCTGGGCACTTTAGTAAACTTTTTAGTATTAATACATTTCTTGAGGTAGCATATGGGGTGGGATCAATACCATTTTGAGCATGAAAACAGATCCTGTCAGAAAGTGTTTAATCATCTTGAACTCTGCGGCCGCTTTTTTTTTTTTATCTCAAAGATATTTTTATTGACTCTAAACAGAAGAAAGACAACAGCAACAAAACAAAAAACAAAACAAACAAACAAACAAAAAAAGGCACACAAGTTTTTCCCCCACAAAAGATCTCACTAAATAAGTCAATTCTGTAAGGGTTGCATACAGAAATCAGGTAACATTGCACTAGAGTATTAGCGGCCGCTTTTTTTATCTTAATATTTATTGTACAAATGTAAAATACACTAACATGTATCACTTTGCAGCACATTTTTAAATCCAGATGACTCCAATTGTAGAATTTCACTATACTGCTTGCAGAATCTACCACATTAATTTGGAGCAAATCCCTTAGGGCTCACAATTTCTTCACAAGCACATTGTAAAATGTTAGGCACTAACAGCATAAGGTCAAGACCACACTGCAGCAAATCTTTATTAATCTTTATTAATGTAATATTATTAATATTATTAAAGCAAGTCATTGCATATAAAAGAACAATGGTTTAAGTTCATTTAAAGGCAATAAAAATAAAGGTATTTAATATTTAGATTCTTAACCATGAACTCTGTACAGGCCATATAATGTTTAGTTTTGCTGGAGATTTTAATTTTGAGGTGGGGGGAGGACATAATTATACATCAGTTTTGTAAAAATTACATATCAGTATTGAAAGTCGTCTTCTCAATGGGTATATTCTGTTTGCAATGCTGAATATCAAAAATAATCTAAACTGCCTTCATTTATTGCCAAAACCTAAAAATTTTTTTTAATAATTTTATCCAAGATACTAAAATTTTGAATACTATAGATGTACTTTCCATTACATTGCAAAACTTCTTGAAAAATTTTCCTAAGCATGAAAAAAAAAAAAAACAATTGTGCATCAATCTCATGCTTCCAGTTTAGACGTGAAACTTCTGAACTCTGGAATTAGTGTTAAAACCAATTAAAATATTTTGAAAATACCACAGAAGTGAACACTTCTACTTACCCCCTTGCTTTGCATATAAGCTTCCCCCAAAATAACCATTCACTGGTGAAGTTGCTGCATAGACAAAGATGGCAGTGCTCAGCATAGACCCCCTCCTAAAAGCATAAACAAATCCACATGTATTAGAGGTCTCCTTATTTCTGAGAAATTTACATTTACTCCAACAACACTTCTGCACAACTGTTTGGGTCTTATTCAAATACCATCTGCTTTTTCGGCATATGAAACACTGCACTTCACCATCCTACAACGCTTCATTAAAACATGCAGAAATACATCAACAGCATCTATTCCAAGTAGGAACTGAAACCAAGCAACTACCAAGCAACTTGTGTTTCAACAGGTTAGTCAAACAGTTAGGTATATGGTAAGCCTTGACGTATATAGTCTACAGTGAAAGCTAGAGATGCACCGTTCCAATATTTGGTTCGGAATCATCACTGATCCAGATCGATTTAACAGATCGGGCATCAGCCATACGTGATCAATCCACGTCCGGTACTTAGTAATTTAGTTTTTGGCAATCTATTTGTACAATCAATTGCACGACCACTCTGTCCCATTTTACGGTGCTTTTTCACTGTGCCAAGAAATGTACTTTTGGTATGGTACTTTTACTTTTCCATTGACTTCCAGTGGAGTACCAGTATCAAAAGTGCCAAACCAGCTAGGGTACTACTTTGGTACTTTGGGGAGGACCTTGAAATGCTTTGTCAACCGGTTATGCAAATATCCTGCTGCAGAAACACAATACAAACGCCGCCGTGAAAACAGCTGAGAGTGTAGGATGCGTTTAATATATTAGAATCCTAGCGATGTGACTTTAAATACTGGGGTATTTATATAAAACAAACCTGTCTACGAGTGATTTAAACAGTATGGATAAAAATTATTATGATTGTCTCGGAGAACACATTCAGCACTCATGTAAAAGCAGTGATATTACTATAGGTAAACCAAGTTGATTTTTAAACATATATAAAAGGAATAATAAGATGGCAAAGCTTAAGTTTTTTTCCTATGACAGATTAAAAATATTTTAGCACAACCCTGTGCTATAATGTACGTACATAATTGAAAAGAGAAAAAGCCCGATCTTAATATAGCAATTCTTACATCGCTAGTCAGCATGTGCACAACATGTATGTTGGTATTAATATCGCAGATCATCCAGCACTATAATATACTAGTCATTTTTCAAAATCAGTACAATATACCCCGCAACATGTTGTGATGTCATTCGGTGCCGGGACTACTTTTTACGCCAGTGGAAAACCAACACCTTGAAGAACCATCCTTTTGTTACTTTCGTGAAGTGGCAGAAACATTGTGGGGCGTTTTAAGCATTCGTCACCTGCGTATCATCGCTTGGAAGGTATTCAAACTGAACTGCAAATGCCTCAAAAATGCTTAATCGAGACGTACAAACAAGGTGGAACAATATGTTTCTAGTAGCCAAGCTAAAAAGATTTTTTGGTATAAATTATTAAATATAGACGAAAAATGTAAACATATTAACATAATATTATATATTTATTATATTAAAATATTAAAGAGCTCTTATATTGGAATCTGTATCAGTATGGACAGTTGTGTATCCGAATCGGATCGGCCCATCTCTAGTGAAAGCAATTTAAAAAGATTCTGCCCATTTCTAAGCAGATTTTTACAATGTTTAAAAAGAAAATTTTACAACCTTAAACTGTGTACTCTAACACTCCTATTGCTTCAAGTATCTAAAATGAATACAATACACATTAACCAGATAGCTTCTTTAAACACAGTAAATACTGGATCACTGTAACTGAACATGTTTTTCTCCAAAATTAACCCAAAAAAAAAAAAACAAAAAAATAAAATAAATAAATAAATAAATAAATAAATAAATAAATAAAATTTCCAAATTGTGTTCAATTCAAAAACATTTCAGTAGTATAAATTCACATGGTCACAAACATGCCTGGGTTAAAACCTAATAAATATTTAGGTGATCTATAGTGTTTATCTAAGATGCAGGAAAAGGTTTCACTTTGGATGACAGTATCATTCATTATACATGCTTATACCAATGAAGTATCAGCTTACTATCAGGCAGTAATGGAGCCAAACTCAGGTATTTGGGTTCTAGCTCAGAACGAGAGATGGATCAAAAAAATTACAGAATCAAAACTTACTCTGTGTAAAGATCTTCAATCATTGCAACAATAATAACAATAAGTGAAACGGAAAATATCTGGCAGCCTGATCCAATAAATGATGAGAATATCATGGGGTGGCTTGAAGGCCTGAAGACATCTCCATGGACCTGTTTCCAGCCATATTCATCACCAAGATCCCTGTCCTGTGGAAGGAAGAAAACACGAAAACCCAAGTGAAAATATGGTGGAAAGAATCATGAAAGAATTGCCTAACAATACTAAAGAAAACATGCTTCGTACAATATACGAATTTAACTGAGAATTAGCAAAATGACACATAAAAATAAAACAAAGAATTCGACTTACTATAGAGGAATAGAGAACAATGAGATTCTGATGCAGATGAAAGCCACTGTAAAATTTACGTTGCACTTACAGTAATTTAAATCCTTAATTTCAATAGCACCTTTCCATGAATTCTGTAGGCACTTGATCTACTGGATTATCAGGGATCTTAAATGTTTAACATACCACATACCTCACCACTCCCCTTAGAACAGCACCATTTACATTTATGATAACTAACTTTTAAAAAATTCTAAGCACGAAAACAAAGCACTGCTCCATTTAACAATAAATGTTTGATGCTGACGGTTTAAGATGAGGTGGCAAAATGGCGTTTAACTAATGCGGATGAGTCAAGTACTGCATTGCCCATGAAACGATTTTAGCTAATTTCAGTTACTTTTCCTCTTGTCTGGCTCCCCCCCACCAGGAATTTATTACATTTTAAAGTGAAGAAAAATTGTCTTTGTTTGAAATAAATACATACAAAGAGTAAAAACAATACATTTGATTCCACTGAATCAATTTTCATGGAGACAGCCAAAAATAGTCTTTTTATATAAATTGTCATTAAAGGTTTTATTTTTCATGCAATTTTAATAAATCAATGCAGTCAGTTTAAATTCAAGCGGTGAAATGTCATGAAGTGAATGAATAATTAAAGTTTGAATCATTTGATTTTTATAACTGCAATCTTAAAGTCATTTTTGAATACTTTATACAGTGTACCATCTATGGTTTTTCCCTTGGACTCTTGTAGGGGTCATATACTGTTGATATGAAGTTTTGACCAAGCAACAATACTCACCATATCATCCATTTCCTCCTCCTTACTGTATCTTGCATAGTCTTTCCTTAATGTTCTCATCAGTATCATAGACACAAGTCCCACAAGGAAAATTACCATCATGAAAGAATTAAAAATGGAAAACCAATGAATCTGTTAAGGGGAAGAAAGCATTTAACTCAGATGGCTCTGCCTTGGGTGAAATATCAGCAACATACAAACAATTAACCATTTTCATAGCTGAAATCAAATTCAGTAATTATACTGCATTAAATTATGTGCTAATTGGATTAGTAGCTTAGGAGACTGAAAATACAAGATGGCCCCCAGGCAACCATGTCAGGATTATTATGAAGCTTTCTTAACAAGAAAATTTAGAGTAAGCAGTGAGTGCTTTAATACAATACTGATATAAGGATCAGTGTCACTATGTATCCAAATAAAACTTTAATGTTCAGTTTCAGTGACCATGTGGGACAGGTTAAGACAAAGGAAATCAAAACAATTATCACTAAAATAGAAATCCAATTATTGCACACTGACTGCTGTAGTGGTAATTATATTGACTTCTAACATTTATCACTACTAGGTTCAAAACAACCTGCAAGTAATTTGACCACCCATCCAAAAACATACAAGACAACAGCTGTTTAAATTATTGGGTGTAAACTTACTCTGTGTTGAAAAAAGGATGGATCAAGATATTTGTCAAATCGGTCTTCAAACTTGACATCAGACTTTTTCCATTTAACCTATAAAAGGCGGGAAAATATCAACTGGATGCCTCACAACAAACGCAGGGACATTCAGGAGCATTAAACAATGCTACACTGAAAACAACCAAAAGAAAAAGCAATGCAATATAACAATTTATTCATTTCATCAGTGGAAGCTTGTTTGCAGTAGTGGTTGAATCTTAAATTAGCAAGACCAAGCACATTTATTCTAGTGCCTGGCATTGGACTATAATATCCATCTTCCAACCATTCATGCTGGACAAAGTAAGATCAATATAAAATAGCCAATAGAAAAAACACCCTACTAAACTGGTTAATACCCACAGATTTCCTTATACATAGACACATTTAAACAGAAACCCCCACAGAATTTTTTATTCTCCAACACCCCTAAGTTCTCTGTGTGGGTGCATAATTTCCAGCATGATATACCCATCCATCTTCTAACCACTCACCCTGGTCGGAGCTGCCAATTAACCAAACTGCATGTCTGGTTTGAGAGAAGAAAACCCAAGAGATATGGAGACAATATGCAAAAGCTACACACAAAGCACATGTGGCATTCAAACCAGGGGAGGTCTGAGGAAATAATGCTAGACACTGTGCCACCCAGCATGATATTTCTATAAAAATCCGACAGTTGTCAAGTTCAGCTTGCTACCATTTATGATAATTTTATTCCCTCCCTATTATACAGTGCCAGAATAAATTGAGTTGGTCCATTTTTGATTGATAATCCAGACATCACATAATTGCTTCTGCAGCACTCTGTAGTGTCAGAGCCCAAGACCACCTACAAATTCATCCACTGAAATGAGATGAAAAAACAGAAGATAACCAGCAAATTGTTTCAGAAACCTACAGTCCGCCACATATGGGATAATGAACTGAAAGTACCACAAAAACAAAGAAAACTGTCTGCCTGTTTTGGGAAAACATAAGTGTCAAAATTCAGTGGTTTCAGGATATTGCTAAATTGTTTCCTATTATAGAGATGTATGCAAAGTATCCCTTTTTACATTCCATGCAATTTTTAAAATAAAAGTTGCTGTTTTAAGAATACCTTAAAATAAAGCTAGCGCTATCCACAATAAGATCCTTCTCAATCGTACAAAAGTATACATTTGATTAATGATTTTCCTCCGTATTTTAGTACAAGAGACTTTGTAGAATAATTTAGCCTAAAGAACTTCCATAGCAACCAATCAAATTAAATTATCAAAGTACTAAGGAAGACAAATTTCCAGACACTTCTGGCATTTTACTAGGGTTAAAAGCAAAAGTTTTTTGTTTCTGATTTTGCAAACTGCATAAACCAAAAACAGGACTTAGCAGTTCAACAGATAATGTCACCTAAAACAAGGAGTATTCAATACTTCTGTATGTTCAGAGTACCTTACATTTATACAAGTGCTAAGGACCAGATTTTTAAATATAAAAATTTCCTTTAGAAAATATTTGGCAACCCTTGAGCCTCTTTTTAGTCACACAGAATGCATGCAAATGTATACCTGCTTAGGTCAACATATCTAAGACTAGGGCTGCAACTAACGATTATTTCGACAATCGCTTAATCTGTCGAATTTTTTTTTGAAGGGACGGGGCGGGTGACATCATTGGCAATAACGTCATTGGTTGCACTTGAAGTGAGAACTTATCCAATCAGACAATAAACGGCTCATTAATAGGAATACTCTCAGAGTTGGGATTTTATTTCGAGACCAGCTGAGACCACAAGTCCATGACAAGAACGAATACAAATACGGCTGATTCAAAGACAAAATCGAGACCTTCAAAAACTGGTCTTGAGCACTACAACATTTGATATTACTATAAACTTCTATCATGAAGAAATGAAGCAGTGGTGTAGTGGTAACAAGAAATTTAAGGTGGGTAAACTATATGCACAGCAGTAAAAACGGTGGGTAACTATTCATATCCTTTACATTAGTGATCTCAAAAAAGGTGAGTAAACGCTGTTTTGTAAATTTAAAAAGGTGCGTAAACGGCGTTTATGTGCATTTACCCTCCACTACACCACTGAATGAAGGATTTGCGTCTCCTTTTTCTTTTACGGCGGTCGGCATCCAGCTTATTGATGCTTTACTGCCACCATGGCTTTGGTTAGCTTACTGCTCCCAAATTAGGGGGCAGCCACTGTGCTTATGTGTATAACGTAGACCCAACTAATCGATTATTAAAAATTAGTTGCCAGCTATTTTAAGTCGATTTTAATCGATTAGTTGTTGCAGCCCTAAGTCACTACCTTTTTTTATTCTGTGCTTGCAAAAAATTAAATGCAACACTTAGGCCCTTTATACTGTTTGAACAAACTTTACAAAAATAGAAAATCCATCCATCTCATAACTGCATATCCAGGACAGGGTCATGTAAGGTAAAGGGCAGAGGCATAGCCTGGAACCACAGCTGCCCAACTGCTGAATTACATGTGCACTTCAACTCTGCTGTTTCCACCAAAACTGTTCTTTGGGAGCTCCACAGTGTCAATATTCATGGTCTGGCTGCTATAACCAAACCTTTGGTCACTCATGCCAATGCCAAATATCAGTTCCAATTGTGGCAGTAGTACAAATCTTGGGTTGTGGACAATGTGAAACGTATTGTTCTCTGATGAGTCCACCATCACTGTCTTCAGTGGAGAAGTCCCAAAAAGGCTTATCATCAGGACTGGTATGTACCCAGATTACAGCCTAGGGGTCGATCAATGATGGTTTGGGTTGCAATATCATGGCATCTCCTAGGCCTATTACTTGTTCTAGATGGGCACATCACTGCCAAGGACTACCAAACATTCTGGAGGACCATGTTCATCCAGTGGTTCAAACACTGTACCCTGAAGGTGGTGCCGCGTATCAGGATGATAATGCACCGGTGCACACAGCAAGACCGGTCAAGCATCGGTTTGACGAACACAAAAGTGAAGTTGAACATCTACACATTCACCAGATCTGAATATTATTTGGAGGAGTAAGCCAGGACACATTTACCTCCACTAGCATTACGTAGTGACTTGGCCACTGATCTGTAAGACAAATGGTTCAAAATCCCTCTGGCCACTGTGCAGGACCTGTGTCAGTTATTCCCAAGATGAACTGATTCTGTATTGGCCGCAAAAGGAGGCCCAACACCATACTAATAAATTATTATAGTCTAAAACCAGATGTTTCAGTTTCATTGTCCAACCCCTGCATATATCCAAAGGAATTAATACATTTATTGGATTGGGCAGAGCCATTACTAAACACTGTTTCTTACTTGAAAAGTACTCTTTTGTGTTGATCGTCGTATATTCTCGGTTATTAATCTTTTACAACATATTGTTATTCTTCATAGACAGCATGCAACCGAGTGGATCAGGGGTCTGTGCCAGTGTCTAGAAGGATGCAGGTTCAAATCCTGTGGCTGATACAGTTATCATTACTGTTGGTCCCTAGAACAAGGTCCAGTTACTCCACGGGTGCTGCACGCTGAATGACCCTGTCCTCTGACCCCAAAAATTCTCTTATAAGAGAATAAGATGGGAAATGCAAGAAGCGAAACAATTCTGGTGTGCCTTATACAAAAGGCAAATCAAGCATATCTTATAAATGATGGTTCTTGCCATCTGACAGGTTTCCCCATCAAAATTTGCCTGTTTTTGGTTCTGTCCATGTAACCCTTAATAACAAGCTTCTCAAGGTCTCCTTCTGAAAAACCATCTTACAGCATAATGCAGCTACTACAATACTTGACAGCAGGAATCCTGATACCTTGGCAATCCAATGTGTTTGATTTGGGCCAAATATAGTTCTTCACTTTCAGGCAAACTTCCAACTTTACTTTCAGCATATCATAAAATATTTTTCCAGGTCTGAGACTGCCATATAGTTTCTGGCAAATCAGACTCAACGCTGGCGCCCTCCCAGACAGTCAAAATTGGTATTAACTAGGGGTGCAATGGACCACAAAACTCAGTTTGGATCGTGTCACAGTTTTGAGTCACAAATCAGGGGGTGGGGGACAAACATAACTTTACTTTCCATTTATTACTTAAAAAACAAAACAAAGAACTTAACATGTCCTATTCACAACACCACAAATACTTTGCCTTTTCACTACAACTCTGCATCATATAGACGTCTATAAAGGACATCCATCCTTATCCTTTAATCAGTCTTATGTCATGTCAGGATTACGACTTATTTTTCTCGTAATCTCAACACAGCCAAAATTGTTTTCTGAAGATCATGAGTTTTTTTTTTGAGATCACAGAATAACAAAGGATGCAATTAGACATGCAAACAGCATTTAATCAAGAGAAAGGGGGAAGCATATTCCACTAAAAATTCCACAGCTGATACTTCTGAATCCACACAGTTTATATTGCATTCCCATCAAAAATCTATAATTCCCCCCATATGTTACACGAGAGGGGAAGTCTGTCCCACTGTGAGAAATGAATTTAAAGTCCTTAATGCATGTCCCCTATGGCATTGAGATTTAAGGAAGTATTACTTTTAAAAGGCATAGCAACAGTAGAAGTGCATTTCACACAATCACGGTTAAACTTTGCAATTATTCTGCAATTCACATGCGTTTCAAATTGGGGGGGGGGAGCAGGGCAGAATCTGTATGGATCATGGATCAACTATGATCTATTACACCATTAGTATTAATGGATCTCTACACAGATCCTGATTTCAGCTAATGAGTGAGTATTCCAGCTGGTCACCAACAATGGACTCTGAATTTCAGTTTGGCAAGACTGTCAGATCATAGTGATGTCCGAGTTCTAATTCTCTCATGCTGAACTGTGTACCTGTGAAGTTTTAAATCCTCTCCAAATTCCCTCTAAAAGTCTATTTTCAAAGCTCCACAAGCACCGTCACTGTAAATGATCTGCTACAACTGAGAAGTCAGCAATATTTATTTTCCACAGAAAATATAGGAGGAAGGATTTTTAGTAGTTCAATAAAAATGCCTGGTCTAATTTAGGCGCCATGAAAAATATGAATAGGTGAGCCAATTTAACAGTTTACTTACAGAGTAGGACATGGCAATTCTTGTGTTTGGCACAAGCTTGACTTTCCCTTCACTTGTAAGATTTACATCCACTATTCTGTTGCCATTGTAACCAATCTCCAATTTTTTGTATGTCCAGAGGAAATAGTCTTCTCCATTTTCATCTGCTTCCCCAACAATTCCTGAAATACAAAAACATTGCCTCAGATATTTGTATAAATGCCTACAGTAAATACTTCCAAAGCAAAAAAATTCAATAAGCAATGACAGGTCACAACATTCCACACACATCATACAGTACTTTTTTTACCCAATAAACAATAAGCTGAAATTTTGAAGTATACATTACGAAAGCTGAAGGACGTAGGTCTATTAGTAAGTCAGACTTAAATGCAAATACCCAATATCTACTCACCCCAAATAGGTAGGTCATCAATGTACATTTGGTACCAGTAGTGGTTTTTTATGGCATAAACAAAGGCATCCCGCCTGGCTTTATCAAGGTCAATCTCACAGTAGGTTGTCTGCATCACTTCATCTGTAGGAATTAAACATTGAAAACAAGGTTATCAAATTATATCTTCATCGTTAGGGTGTTCAAATTTTGCATTCGATACATTGTACGAATTCCCAAAAGTTAATTCCAGAATTCTATATTAAATTGAAAACGGCTGAACAGAACTGAAGCTTGATAAAGATTTAGCTGCCCGATTACAGTCTTGATGTAATACAAATTAAAAGGGTACAAGTAGTGATCACAGTTTCTTTTTCTGAGACCATCAGGAAAAAGATTTTCAACCAGCCTTTAGTAATGGAAAAAAATCAGCTTCCTTTTGACAACACATATTTAACTTGCAGTCAATGATCAAGAAAATCCCTAGCAAAAGTCCAGATCGAGACAATCATTTTGAAAAGCCACAAGTCAATTCAAAATCAGAATGATCAAATCAATTACACCCTGGACAAAGACTATTATCATGTCTATAACATCTGCCTGGAGATCAAATGCCACCCCGACTGCTTGCACTGATTTTATTCATGACCAGAATCTACATGATTTTATGTCTGTAAACTGCCCATCATGTATGACTGTGTGTATTTGCTTATGTGAGCTACAAATAACTCACACCTTGTCCAGGGTGTTCCTCTGCCTTTTGCCCAGTGCTGCCTGGAATAGACTCGATGTCACAACCCCAGTAGGTGGAAGATGGATTGATATTAAGTGGGCTAAGGACCGGATTGACTTTCCACTCATGCTTCACTCAACACTACTGCAGGCTAGGAGTGTAAAGATGCATCAATGTAAAGTGAATTGATTAAGGTGGTGATTCAACGGCATCGATCTGTAACTTCAGGAGTTGATTATGAGCGATTTTTGGGAGCAAATCCTCCATGGAGATACTAATTCTGAATAGCACACCATCCTGTTCACATGCTAGAAGTACATGCTGAAAATAGTACAGAGATGTGAATTTCCAGAAAATTTTATGGCAGGGGAATGGCCATTTATATTCATAAACGAAGCATAATCTGATGATCTCTGAGCTACAATGCTTTTGGAAATATACGCATATCACTTTACTACATTTTTTTAAAGGGAAAATAACTAAGATTAGACACTCGTCTTTAGCTACGTACAGCTACCAGTCTTCTGCTAGTCCTACTAGTATGGACACCTTTGAATCTTTCTTTCAGGTAAAACAATCAGAACTTTTGAACCTGATTTGTTGGAGGAAATTATCTACTAGGTTTGTACACCCAATTCCTATGCAATTCCTGAAGGAGATTGCACCACTGATTAGCACGACCCCAGTAAGCTTGTTATTCAAGCCTAAGAGATGAGTTTATGTCCCAAAACCTTTTAAAATGGGTATTAGATCCATTCTAAAGAAACCAAATACCTGAAACTTGTGATTTAGGAGATTAGACCCATCTCAAATCTTCCTTTCAGTTCAAAGATCCTAGAAAAAGCTGCCGTTCAGCAGCCATTTTCCTTCCTACAGAAAAATAATGCTAATACTTTAGAACAGTCTGGCTTCAGACCAAGCCATAGCACAGAAAAAGCCCTTGTAAAAGTAATGAAGATTTGCTTATGGCTTCTGATAGTGGCTGTGTGTCTTTGTTGGCGTTACCAGATCCAACTGCAGCATTCAAAACTGTGAATCATAATATTCTCTTGGACTGGCTAGACATTGGTGGTTGGCATTATCTACAGCTCTTTCTTGGTTTGGCTCCTATTTAACTGATTGTTCACAAGAACAGACTGATAATTAATCTTCCAAGGCCACTAAAGTCAAATATGGTGTCCCGCAGGAATCAGTGCTGGGCCCGCTACTGTTCACTTTATATTTGCTACCACTTGGTAACATTTTTAGAAATCATGGTGTTGGTTACCATTGATATGCTGATGACACATTCATCTGTTAAACCAAGTGAAGCATCCCAGTTGTGGATTAGAAGACCGTCGACTAGACATCTGGTGCTAGATGGCAAAACATTTCTTTGTGTTAAACAGAAAAAATGGAAATAAGTTTGACAACCTCAACCTTGGAGGTCTTTCTAATCAGCTTAAAGTGGTCAGAGATCTTGTCCTGGTTGATTCAAATCTGTTTCAATGCTCACATAAGAAGTATTACTAGAACTGTGTTCTATAATCTATGGAACAGCCAAGCTTCTGAAGATGCTCACTTTCCCTGATGCAGAAGTTGTAATGCAAGCCTTTATAACTTCCAGACTGGACTACTGTAATGCCCTCTTTTTTGGTTGACCATCTGGATCCTTAAACTTTGGCTGGTAAAAATTACAGTAGCCAGAGTTCTTACAAAAACTAAAAAAGTTTGATATTAGCCCTGTTCTATGCTCCCTTCACTGGCTAAGTCTTGGATTGATTACAAAATACAGATGCTCCACGGGTGACGACGGTCGTGTTATGTTACTTCAACTTTACAATGGGTATGATTATTCAATTACACAAGATATTTAACACTATATTATAAAACAGGTTGCGTGTAAACGATTTTGTTCTCTTAGAGAGCTCTGCAGCTGTATAATAGTCCTCCAATGTGCGAGATTCAGATTCACTGTCAATATTCGAGTCTAGACTAAAACACACTGTTTAGTCTAGCTCATAGGGGCTACAGTTCTAGCTAACTGCTTACTCCCAGTTAGACCTATAGTGTGAGGTGTAGATCTGAGTGTGGATCGGAGCCATTGGTTTTGGATGGACTGAACTGTCAGCGCTGTCACTCTAGCTTCACACTCCCTTGTGGAATTGGAGTGCTGATGTTTCAGGGACTCTCCCTGCCTGCGTTCCCACTTGCCTCTCCTTCCTGTTTATACTGCCATAGCCGTATCTGCCAGAGCTTACATACTGCACTCACCTAACCATTTGCACTTCCTCTAGTCTCCTCTACTTTGAGTGATGCACTTATTATTTCTCCCACCCCACCTGAGGTGTGCGATCCAAAAACGAAAGATATTCTGGCTTCCCTGCTGCCTTTGACACCTCTACAACCGGTCCTTCCACCCTGCCCGCCGTTGTCCCTTTAACATCACTCCTTGCTTCCCTGCTGCTCTACCACTGTTCATCCAGCCATCAGAAGCAGCACCAGGCACATGCCATCACCTGCCTGCCCCCACAATGACACTCAAATCTCAAAATTTGGACAGTGTACATTGGGATTTTGCCATCTTGACTTCCTCTGCCAGCCCCTGGAGGATGGGTTCCCCCTTTGAATCAATGTTCGTCTCTTCCTTCGAGGGAGTATTTCCTTGTCACTGTCCCCTCCAGCTTGCTCACTGGGGGTTTTGGGCAGGAATAATATGACGTGCTTTTAGAAAATAATGTTGTGAAAATGCTCTAATAATAATAATAAAACTGAACTGAATTGCAATGCAAGGATATACAAAAAGTTTGGTTTTTTAGATTTGAAAACTGCTTTGATCGATTCACTAAAAAAAAAAAAACTAGTTCAAAAGATCAGGCATTACGATATACACTCATTGTTCACTTGGATAGCTGTTTCTGCGTGCTAGAAATATTTATAAAGACCATATCTCATCGTCGCATAGTGCTTTTCTGTCCGACTGAAAATCATACAAATACAAATGTGCTTCTGCATTGTATTGGACTTCGGTACTAATATATCAGTCTTGTTGGAACAGATTTGCGGTGTAATATTACATGTTGTAGCAGGACTAACTGTATAAGAATAGTCAAAGTTAGCAGCACTAGAGATACTACTAGAACTTTAACTACTAAAATAATGGACATGATTAAACTGGATGATGAGCCATTTTCCATAGTGGAGGACAAGGGATTTCGTAGGCTCATTCACCGCATAAGAGGTCCCAAAATACCAGCATGTGACATATTTATAATTCAATATTAGATCTGGCCTGCATATCAATCTCTCGTTTTCTACAGAATAAAAAAACGATGTAATGTCATTCCGCTAATCTGAGTAGGCAAGCTCGGCAAGTTTCACAGCTGGTGTTTATGCCTAGGTGAAAGCAGCCAATCAGGTAGCACTTCCTTTGCTCGTGTTTTTTGTTTCTGTACAATACAGTAGTTGGCCTCTTTGACAATTTACACTGGCTTGTTCCCCCCATTTAGTAATAATAAAAATTAATATGATATTCTACTTTCTTTGGATTCCATTCATGGTAATATTTGTAATTTTTTCAGTTAAGTTAAAAAAAGGTTTGAGTTTTGGTTATCAAAATAATCAAATCACAGTAGAAATGAAAATTATAATGCGTCAAACTGTTCCCTAAATAATAGTAATCAAATAATTTTCACCCCAACTTTAGCCTTTTCAGGAGCAACACCTGCACAAGAAGCAACTGTTTAAAAGCAAGTATTTAAAATTAGCAGTTTTTTTTTTCTTTGTAAACTACATGCAAACAGGTGCACTGCTTTGAAAAGCATGATCAGTGATTTGTACATTTACATATATTTGGCAAGATACTTTTGTCTAGAGCGATATACAGATGACAGATGATGTGAGGTCAGAAATGAGCATCAGAAATGCCTTTGGAGACATGAAAGGCCTCGCCCAACACTAATATGATGAATATGATAAAAATCTTGCTAGATACAGGCATCTAAATGCAGTTGCATGTGGAATAAATTCAGAAAAATTTTTATACACTGAAAGTTCTCATCAATCCTCCCTACCGATGATGCAAACATACTGCCAGCATGACATTTCATAGCGTCAATAAAATTTTAAATTAAAAATATTCTCTTGCCTGGGAAATTTTGGAGAAGACCCATGATCTTATGGACTGCGTCCTATAAAATTCCATAATCGTTAATTACAAGTGATTACTAGAGACACAAACTACAGTTACACTTGTAATACATTTCACATGTTCCACAAGGGGGGCTTTGTAACGATAATCTCAGTTCTATTCCATTATTAAAAGTCTAACCACCACAAAAGCCCAAAGCTCCAGGAATGGCTGGAGAAATACTTTTAAAACATTAAGAAACAGAAAACTAAACCCTTTCTCCTTTGGAACACAAATTTTTATATTTAAATTTAAGATACTTAATTCCATACTTCTAGAAGACATCTGGGGACAACAAAGATTTTATTCCAAAAAATGAAAAATAAGAATCACTGCCTGGATAAATGCATATGACTACTTACCAATAACATGACATTCTGCCTTCTAGATAATATATCAGTTAGGTAATGTTCAGTTATAATGATTAATTATGGTCTTTATAATGCAATGAGAGAGAGACCAAACTAAAGTGCAGCTGGAGACTTTCAAAATAAAGCAGCAGAAAGACACAGACCAGAAGACAGATAGAATTTCAAAGGCCGTCATTATTAAATAAGGAAACCTGTTCAAGATTACCAAGGTCACCAAGAAGTAGATGGCATATGCCATCATCAAAATATTGCAACAATGATAACAGCACCAACAAGAATCCAATGACTACTATGGACATGTATCACAGGCATTGTATGACATGTCTAAATAAAAAGGAAGCTTGGGGGTCCAATTAAGTGTTGCAATTTTAAAATGCCCGAAAGCCGTTAGGCCTACATTCAGAAAAGCTACTTAAGTACAACCCCAACATATTCAAACTATTTCCTACTTCTACAGAAATATTGTACAGTACAGAACATTGTACAGAAATATTGTGCAGTGCCAATGGTCCACCATTGCGTCTCACAGGAATTGGTGTTGGGACCAACATCTCTCTCCCGCCATAAGACTACCTAGTACAAAAGATTTCCCATTTCATTCTCTTATCCTTGCTCAGTATTAATAGTAACCCACTATGTTTCCCTCTTGTCCTTTGTTCGCAAGTTCTATGCAGAAGGAACATGCAACCTCAACTCAGAACATTGATGCAATAAGAATGACAATAACTGGTTGCCCTAACTAATTGGCCAGTGGGGGAAAAAAACCACCACACCATTCTATGCTTAGTTTTAACACCTAGTTATTTCAGAACTGTACAAGGTCAGCCAGGATAGCCCAAGAGCAACTCACTGTGTGTTCCTGTCCATGTAAACAAGTCAGAACAGTAATTTTGCCACGTGGCAGCCCTTAATTTCTATTAATTACACTCAGGAGGCCAATCCACAAACACCATTTATCGTCAAATATAAAAAAAAAACAGTTGAACTGGGAACAATGCTGAGAAACGAGTAAAAAGGTGGATGCTGGGCTACACATCGCAAAGCTCATAACTAAGAAATTTGGGAAAGGTTTTACGCTCAGGACGTATACATGCACAGCTAAGTCGACCTACAGTTACAGCTTGACTATGCCATTTAAAATCAGACTACTGTCCTTGTGCCAGTACACATGCAGTTAAAACATAACAGAATTACTAGGTGCTTTGTGCAAGACACTAGAGGTACCTTTTGAGTTTAAAATTTCAGGTAAATGGCAAAGAGAACACATTTCAGACATTATAAAATTCAATAAAAATTTGGGATTTTTCGCCGGCATTAACTAGAGTTTTTTTCCCCTCACAGAAAACACTGGACAAAAAGAACACAAAAGTAAAACCAAACTTTGGGTTTCTATTGTAGCCATTATCTCAAATCTGACTATTCCAGAAACAAAGCACCTAGGTCTTGCCAAAATCACGCCAGCCTGGTACTTTCTGAAACTAATTTAATGCTTTAAGAACCAATAAGCAAAATATTAGCATTACATCAACATACAGAATTCAGAAGACAGCCAGGAGGTTACATGGGGTGTTTTACCTTTAAATTTGATGTCCAATCCACTGAATTCAAGTTCCACTCCTTGAAGAGCTTCGCCCAAGGTTTCATGATAATGAC
Organism: Hippopotamyrus pictus; assembly: GCA_026781145.1. Taxonomy (NCBI): domain Eukaryota; kingdom Metazoa; phylum Chordata; class Actinopteri; order Osteoglossiformes; family Mormyridae; genus Hippopotamyrus; species Hippopotamyrus pictus. Next base: position 10,428,356 of record JAODLC010000065.1, read on the forward strand.
TGATTGTCTTTTTGGTTCCCACACAAAAGGGTAGGGAAAAGTACTTGTAGGTTTCTTGTCTATTGTGATATGGGCCCACTGTATTCATCCACAAAACGACCTCCTCTTTATCTGTGTACTGCAAGGGAGGAACGGAAAAGAAAATATTCTGAAAAGTTGCAGTGAAATAAAAAACACTTCTTACAATTAAAACATGCAAAATAGGTTACATTTCCTAAACACTGAATTAAAGAGATTGTATAATACAGGGGAGAGTATGCACCAAATATTTCCAGTGAGACAAAGTGTAACATCTGTATCAGTATTCCTCATTGTACTCAAGCGGATGAAAAAAAAAAAAGGGAAATTCTGAGCTCAGAACTGAAAAGGAATAAATGTGTTAATAAAAAAATGCAAATAAATAAATAAATAAACACTTGTGGGAAATTCATTTGAAAATTCTTGTGCAGAAAACACACCACTACAGAGGCAGTTAGGCTGGCACAGAATATTGACTGAAAAGTTATTTCAGAAATAAATATGCCCATCTCCAAAAATATTTACCATCAAATCCATGTAAATGTTTTAGCAGGGTATCTGAACCTTAAATTTAGAAAAAGCCATTTAAAAGTTATGGAGAAAGACTGGGGAAAACTGACTCTTCGGCTGGGAAATTTATAATGTCACATATTACATGGCCTTGGTGTAATCCCCTGACACTCTGATATTCATTCAATACATAATCAAAAATCAGATGCACTGAAACTTGAAGGCGGCATATCAGTGTTGTCAGAGTAAACAATTTGGGAGATGTACAGGATTTTTGGAAGCATGAGGGGAGAGAATGTTGCTGTATGGTTTCAATATGGATTAAAAGTACAGTCATCGGAGCAGTTTTCTCCAGATACTTTAGAGCTTTGTCTCAAGTTTAGAGAAAAACAAAAAAAAAAACTTGACTCCAATTAATTCATTGAGCCTCTACGTGAAATAGTCTTAATTGACCGGCACAGGCCAATGCTAAGGCTTAGTCTGAACTGTCTCCATCACAGCACTCAGTGATGAACAATCAGGGCCCCCAGGTTTTATAGACCGGGTAACCAGAGAAAGTAATATCATTTCTAATAGGACAAACTGAACAGTGGTGAATAAAGGGCCTAACTTTAATGGCTAAAGCCCTAACTATTACAAAATCCACAAGCACCAAAAATTGATAACGTAAAAAGCTGAAACTGTCTACCAATCTACCAAGCACACACTGTTAATATCTTTATCAAAATAAACAGGGAAAAAAATCTATTTTTAAAAAAATTTTATGGGTGTGACACAAACCTATAACTTATTTAGGGAACAATACAACAGATATGACACTGTAAAACAAGTAAAGCTTGTAAATAAGGATATGCAAAGCCCTATAACTGAAATGTCGAGTTTTTCTGACACACTGATTTCTACAGATTTATTGGAAAAATGGACTTATTGCTGCATCCCATTTACTTGACTCATTGAAGTTTATACATGGAAACGTCTTTTACATTTAACTGTGGTACAATGTCTGTTGTAAAATCACAAGTGTAAAACCTCTAGGCTTCTACAAGGAAATGTAGTCCATTGGTGGTGTCACTTCTCCATGCACTCTTTTTCAAACCCTTGCAAGCAACGTCTTCACCAAACTGCTCTCTATGAAATTAAACCAAGCGCCTTCAAACTTGACAGCATGACCAGCTTACTTTTTGAGCCTTTCAAAAGGGTTAGTTCTATAAATGTAAGCTCACAAAACGACGGGATATCTGTCAAGATATTTACCCCTTGAATAGAGAAGTTTTTAATTCTAACTGTCGATGCGGGCCTTTTTAATCTAAAAACGCCAAATCATGTTATTGTTATATTCGTTTGATTAATTAGCGATCAGTGACGAATGGACTGCCGCGTGGATATGTGGCACACTTGCACCCAACAGTGCGACATCTGAATTCTTCCTGAGGAAGATGATTCTCCATCTTTCTCCGAACTGGGTTCCACTTGTCGGATTTTTCCACGACAGCGATGTCGGATGGTTACATGCAATCTGGCATGACGATACATTCAATACGCTTTACGTTCATTGTCCTTTAACACCCCCAAAGAATGAATTAAAGCTCCAGTCAACGACACGTTCAGTACATGATGTATCAACACATAACAAGGCCAAAACCCGGATATAGTTACTTGGATTCAACTTCACAATGGGACACGGGTTTTTACAAGTATCGTGCTATCTATGTGCATTTGAAATAGCTGACATCTTTAAACTAGTGTCGTGATTACCGAATATTGCTGGAAACTAAATACCTGCGGAATTTTACATCGATGGACACTTTTACGATGGATTTAGCAACAGCTATCTCAAAAATTGAACTGCTATGACTTACACTGCATACTATTTAAATGCAATATAACAAGCCCCTGATGATTATATTAGATCCCAGGGAAATATGCATAGGATGACGGAGAATGTCGGAAATTATCCTAAAGTTATATTACAAGTCAGCTAATTTAACATCACAATTTGTCCTACTGACAACCTTTCGTTAACGCAACGGAATGGTACTTCTCAGTTTTATATTATTCTTTCTTGCTAACTTAGTTCAGACCACCAGGTGTATCTGACATAATTATGCGGAGATTTCTACCAACCGCTCAATCAAGGCTTTATTTCTGGGCCTCATATTATCTTACCGTGTGTTCGTGTTCGTCGGCTTGAACTGGGAATGGTATTTCCACAGCAAACAGTAATATCATTACGAATAGTTTACATTTTGGTAACCCCATTATTCCTAAACCTTTTTTCTGATCAACGATGAGGTGTTAGCTTTGCTGGAGCCGTGACACCTTCCTTCTTCCTGGTCGTATTTCAGTGGCGGATTTGGGATTCTCGCGCACACATTACGGCCTATTTTTCCGAATACTGCACGCACTCGCGTTTGATTGTCTGGGACAAGTCACGTGTGCAGTTGAGTCCAATCAGCGTAGACTCTGTTGAGCTTGCGTTGAATAAAAAAAATCCATTCAACTACCGGTGGTAGAAAGAAGCCACGTCATCCGGTCGTGAAGTCAAGAACCGGAAATCCTGCCGAGTTTCTGTCATTTCTTAAATAAATTCAGTAGTGTCTTGATAAAGAGGTATAAAGTGGTATGGAAGATGTAGTTTACGTAATTAATGTTAGTGACTGATTATGGGAGTAGAGCCATTGAGTTTGACCGGCCTTTTTTATCAATTTAGTTCACACATTAAGAGTAATATAAGAATTAACTTCAGTAAAATGCTGATAACATGTAATTCTTGAATCATTTTCAGATTATCTAAAACGGTTTCATGATCCGAGTGAGGTGTAAGGCCAGGAAAAAAGGGCTTAATCCTAAAATTCTGAAACAGCCAATATTTTCATTCTCATATGTTACTTTTATATTCTGATTTAGTTTTGATTAAAAAGTGAATATATCAGTTATTGTGGAAGGTTTTGCCGTTTTCTTTGCTCTCCTAGTCTTATGAAAGTAAACGTTGACCTTGCTTAATATTATTTTTGGATTCTTACAACAATGTTAAATTAAATTTTCTGTACATTGTAACAAAGGAATAATGTTGATACAAAGTTCCCTTTTTCTGCAAAACAGTGTAATGCTTCTTAATGTTGTACTTATAGATTCTTCCTGCCAGCATAGAGCACAAGGCTAGGGAACACCCTGGGTAGAATATCAGGACACACACTCTACATGTCTGTGGACTGTGGGAGGAAACCTGCCGATATTGGCTGAATGTGTAAACTCCACATACTTAGAGCAGGGGGTGGGATTCAAGCCTGCAGCCCTGGTGATGTGAGGTAAAAATATTTAAGCCACAGTGGCAAGTAGCTCTAGGAACAGAGTTGTGTATGTGTTACCTTTTCAAGAAGGATGAGAGTAATGACATAAATGAACTAGATCTCAAAAATGAAAGGAGTTATTTGTGGAAGTTCTAAACCGAGGCATGTGCCTCATGAACAAAAAACAAAGCAGCTACGTGATAATATAAACTTTATTGATACCAAGGTGGAAATTATTTCATGTAGGTGAAATTATGTACCTTTCAGTATTGATGTTTACAGCATGGTCCCGGTTGCGCAGGGCAAAATTAAATAATAAATACTAATTATTGAAAACTATGCCTCGCTTATTCACAATTTTCCGTTGCCATGCAATGAACATGGTCTGACAATGGTCTGCGTTTATAATTTTAAATGTACTCAAAATGTTTGAATAAATAATTAATAATAAAACAGTACTCTCGAAGAACATGATTATAGTCAATATCTAGGTCGAACTTTTGGAAAACGATCCGCTGGAAAAAAAAAATGTATGCAACTATTAGCTAGTTTAACCTTTTTATTTATGAAGGAATTATTCGGAATTTGCACGTTTACACCTTATCTTGCAAGGGGAATTCACTTTCTAATAAACATAATAAAATGTATGTAATAAATATAATAAAATAAATTTGCTCGATATTTGTTTTGATATTAATGCCCCATCTTCTCATGCTTTGTCGGCCGGTGACCCTTACTGCTCACGTGACAGCGTGTCGTTATTTCCGCGTCCCAAGTCCAAAAGGCGATTATGGCGGGTGTGGGTTCCATGGTGGATACGGTTCAACGCTTAAATTGATTATTGTATGGCTAACATTAACAGAAAAGATCGGCGGGTTACACACTAATGCAGTATACAGTTTCGACGTAACGTAAAGATTGGCGAACTATAGAACCAGTAGATCGGTTAATGGGATACAGAACTAGCAACATTAGAAATAAGAGTATCACTCTGATCATTTACTGTGTTAACTAATTTTACATCTGTGGACGGATTTAGTTGCATAACTAGGTTCCATTGTAGAATCGGATAGCTATGGTTGGCATAGCAGAAACGTGTTGCGTTGTAACGGCTTTCGAATTGTCAGAAAACAACGTCGATGAGCAGTCTGATTACTCCAAGGTGCACGAACCGTTCAGCTGCAGCGGGGTCATCTTAAATGAGTCTCATGGGCTTGTGCTTTGCAGTGGCTACTTGTTTTCTCGCTTTCTTATTAGGAAAGACGTGTTGTCCACTGACTTCCAGTTTTTGTTACGAGGGAGTTTTAGCGATACTCTATCGATCTACGTACAACACGATAACACGACTTATCCATCAAACGTAATAACGTGTCGGGGTAGGACGACGAATTCAGAACAAAAGCTGAAATTAACCCACCTTAAGGCTGAATTTATTGTGTTGATAAACTGTCTTGAGTTTCAAACAGCGTTTTTGGAATTGTTTAAGGTTTCAGACAACTGGCGCTTTTCCTTGGGTGAGGAGCATGCTGATCTAATTAAGGATTCTCATGGCTTTTTAAGTTACTTCGCTCTTCTTAGGGTGCCTGGTTTGGTAAAATCGGCAGGTAAAGACACTGTCCATTGGATTTCTAGTTGTGCTTTGGAGAAAGGATGTGAGGTTTTTGCCTGTGGTTCTCCATTTGGATCTGTCTGCCCTGATCTTTTTATGAACACATTGAGCAAAGGCATTGTGAGTAATGTTGTAGGAAAGGATAATGCAGTTATCCTCACAGACGCACACTGCTTGCCAGGCACGGAAGGAGGAGGGCTGTTTGTTAAAGAAGGAGATGCTGCATTCCTTGTGGGTTTGATTGTGTCTCCATTTTGTTGGAAGTCAAGGGAATGGGTTGGCCTCACTTTAGTGTGTTCCTTTCATTTGATACTGCAAAATGTAGCACAAGCAGTAAATCGCAGACAGTCACTGAACAAGCTGTCTATTGAAGTGCCTCTTGATGTAAATCAAGCCTTGCCACATAAAGGGCTGTGTGCGATCATTCAAAATTTCCCAATGGTGTGTTTAGTTGACAGTAACCAATTCTGGGGTTCTGGAGTTCTCTTGAACTCCCAACTGGTTCTGACTTGTAGACATGTTTTGAATGGAAAATCCAGGGTGGTTGTGAGGTACAAGACTTCCAAAAGGTATGTAAGTTTGACACATGATATATTGAAAAGAATAGAATTAACTGATTTTTAAAAATCAGTCATGAAAGCATTGTAGAATATTGCACTGAAAAAATACAGTTCGAGAATTAATGCAATTGTGTGCGGTCATTCTGGGATTGCTACAGGCTAAGTGGGTTATTGTTTTATTCCAGTGATTAGTTGATTATTTAGACAGAAAATTGTGTTAATAGGCTTCTGTAAAGTAGTAGCTGAGTAGACAATAGGCCAATAATTAGGGGTCTAAGTATGTAGTTCTGGAACCTTGTTGTTTTTGGACTTCTAATTCTTTCCTAAAATGAAATAGCAGCAAAGATTATAAGTTCCAAACAAAGCGAAGGCCATGTTGGAACTTGACAGACTCCTTTAATAGCCATTCCATGCTATATTATATGAATTATTGGGGAAGAGGGTTGCTCTATAGTTATTTGGAACTATAGGCCTCTAGGCTTGTGACCAGAAGGTTGCTCGTTCAATTCCCTGTGGCCAGCTGAGTAACAATACCACTATTAAGCCCTTGAGCAAGGTCATTAACTGTACAAACTGTTCTAGAGGTTCCAGATGAATGGTTTACCCTGTACAGTGACCCCAAACTTTGCACTAACTTGTATGTGTGTGTCACATTAGAGAACAAGATGGGATATGTGAAGAATGAGTTTTGATGCACTTGCTGTCTGCACAATGACAATAAAGACATTCTGTTCTATTATTATAATCATTTGTCTTTTATAAATTCAGTTGTTGTATTTTTTGCCATAAAGGAATGTCCTTTTGAAGAATGGAAACCGCTAAATCATTGTCTGAGATGTACATTAATTTCAACATGTTTAAAGTCTGCACAAGAATGGATATGATCAAAGAATGAACTGAAAGTATACTCTGAAAGCTTCTTTTGTTTATACCCTCAGAGTGCTTTCTGTGATGGGTGATGTGCTGTTTGCCACAAAAGTTACGGCGCCATTTGATGTTGCAATAGTGTGGCTGCAAGAACCTCTTCCTGATACTATTGTTCCAAAATTAGCCTCTTCTTTCAAGCCAGGTAGGTTGGGTCCAGGGGTGTCACACTTTGGATCCCCTAAATGTTTTTTAAACCCCCCCCCCCCAAATAAATTTGCATTCATTGGCTTAAGTCATGAATAGCTTTTTTTATGTATTAAATATGTTTGCCATCATACCCCAATAGTAAAGATTCATCTCTAACTATGCCCCTGGTTGGGTCACTCCTTGTACAGTATGCATATGGTTCCAGCCTCTGTTGCTGCCTAGAATTGGAAGGATGTATCCCGACACAACTTAAGACATATTTTTATTATTGAGTCTTGTAGAAAGGTATACATTTTCTTTTTTTCTCCATGTATTTGCAGGTAAAAGTGTGTGCGTCATTGGCTATGGTGTATTTGGCCGTAGTTGTGGACATTCTGTCACATCGGGGATTTTGTCTAAAGTCGTCACATGCCAGTCACAAGCAGTGATGCTGCAGACTACCTGTGCAGTGCAGGCGGGTGCCAGTGGAGGTGCTCTGGTGCAAACGGACACGGGTGAACTTCTAGGTAACAGCCCCAATCTAACATTTATGTGCTGGCCTCTAAGATTTTAGTTTCTGTTAGTGTGCCTGTTCTGATACATTCTAATAATTCCTGTAGCTGTGCTTCAGCTTTTGTATAATAGCGTACTCATGTTCTTTAACTATACCTGGGTCAGATATAGTTTTGTGAAAGGCCATATGCAATTAGCCTGAAATGATAATTACATAATATAGAAAACGTATGACGGATGGAGGGTATACTCACTTTTGTTTCACTGAATGTTTGTATGTTAACCTGCGGTTTCAATATGGTCTGTTTGTTTTTAATAATACGTGCAGGATATATCATAATGTTCAAATTAAAATGCATGTAGTTATTTTAATATAGGGTCATTCCACGGCAACTTGTAATCAGTTGTCAGACATTTACAATTTCATTGATATCAGGTGTTGTGTATTATATGTCTATAGACATAATGGATAATATAGTGTTTCATTCCCTGCCTCATAGACTGTTGAATGACATAAGAAAGGGCATTGTTTCCCTGAGCCACTAATCTGGCAGCAAAACACAGTGATTTGCCCCATAGACGCTGCCACACTTGTGCATCTTTGTATTAGCAATGGTGAAGCACCTTAGGCTTACAACTGCAAGATTTTTATTAAAAAATGAACAATATATAAATAGAAATGATGTTATTGACATTTGGTATTTGTATTAATCTCATTCCATACAATTGCTTTATTATTTCACAGTTCTGCAAGTGTATCTTGTACGTCTGACAATTTTATATATACCTCTTTGTTCAGGTCTTGTATGCAGTAATACACGGGACTTTGCTGCTGATGTGACCTATCCACACCTCAACTTCAGCATCCCTGTGAGTGTACTGGCGCCTCTACTGCAGGCTTTTTCTGTGACACACGATCCCACAATATTCCAGAAACTGGATGATGCAGGACCCGAAGTTGCGAGAGTGTGGAGACTGCAAATCAGGCCCCGACGCCACCAAACTAGCAGACTTTGACCAGCTCTCCAATCAAAGAATGAATGAATGAATGAACGAACATTGGTCTGTATTGTTAGCCAGATGATTTTAAACTTCAAGGAAAATGCAATTTGTATTTCAATATCTAACAAAACGATATCAAGCCATAGTTTTGTAGTTTTTTCTATTTTAATGTTTCTATGCTATTTGCCTAGCTTGACTTGTAATTAAGTGGCAACATATGTATGAAAATATGTATAAATTGTTTATTAAACATTCAATACATAATTTGTCATCTGCTGTTTTTAGCTGCATACTTATGGATAATCTGGTACTGGCATAGTACAGTATAATCTTAATTGCATCAAAAAAATATTTGAAATTTAAAGTTTGGTGGTTATCACCTTGTTAGGTCAGTTTAATACACTATATTTTGTTAACATTAAGTGTATAGGTTTAAATTAAAATTTACAAAAATGGTTATGTAGTAAAATTAGAAGAGGTCTACATCACACAATGCAACCATTAACCAAAAGCTGGATAACTATAATCTTCTTCTCGATTTGTTTTCCTTCCTGATTTTCAATTTGCGTGGCCTCTATGCCTGTGATGGTAAAGTCACCGGTTTGAATCCTGTGCTTGGCAGAATAGTCACATTGCCAAGTGGCCCTTAAGCAATGTCCTTAACCCCCTGGAAAATGCCCTTGGGGTGCTGGGTAAATGGCTGACAGGGATCAGAGCTCGCGCCCAAAGAGTGTTGATGGTACCAGAGCCATTTTGACATCAAATTGTGGGTCTTTGGACGTAGCTACCATCTGCAAGAGTCTAGGACCTGGGAAAAAGTGAAGGTACGCCTCACTTTCGTATAGTTGAGATCATGCAACCTCGTCTGGCTTCCATCCTCCAACAAATTCATTCTCACTTGGCTGTTGTGGTCCTCCTGCACACACTGATTTGCTTGAACTTATCAATAAAGCTTTCATGTTATCCTCAAATGCTGATTTTGGGACCAGGGTAAGTATAGGCAGTGAAAAAGAACAGTTTTGGAAATGGGTTAATTCTCAAATTGCAGCTATATCTGCAGCCTAGGACTCGGCGAATTCGCTAATGCTCAGACTGCAGGGCAGCAATGAGGCATCCATGCTGTCTGTGATAATGTCTCTGTTCCAGGGATTTGGTTAAGACTTGCTTTGGCTAGGACCCCAAAACGATCCATGACTTTGTGACTTGGGGATTGGAGGAAATCATGGGGACAATGAGAAACGATTAATGAAAACTTGACAGAGACTGAGCTTGGTGAATGGTAATAATATCTGGGCTGTCCAAACAGAAGGGGTGACAATTAGATCAGGAGCTTGGTGTAAGATGACACAACTGGTTTATACAGTGGGCAAGTGATTGCAAGTGGAAGGGACTCTTCAAGGTCTTCCCTGCTACAGTTGATATCCAGGATCATATCTCAGCAATATCACAGTTTCAATAGCATCTTAAGGCATGTCGGGTACGTTGAGCTCTCTAAGGCTGATGTGCTCTTACGACACTTTGTCACAGAGGATGGCAGGGAACCTGAGAATAGCAAGTGCAAGTGATTCCCTCTGTTTTCAGGGCCTCAACAGTAACTGGACAAAATGGAGGGACTAAATATAAAAATGGCTGTAATTTCTGAAAGCAATAACTTTGTTAAACCCCTTGAATTAAAGCTTAAAGTCTACATTACCATCACATCTTGATTACGACATTACAAATCCATTGTGGTGGTGTACAGAAGCAAAATTACAAAAAAATGTGTTACTGTGCAAATACTTATGGACCTAACTATATATGGTATGTGCCTGTAATATGTCCGCTAATAGCTACACCTGCTGTCTATTCCTTAACACTGTTGGTTACGTGCTTCTATGGATTTTATCACTAGTCTACTTCAGATGCAAGGACACATTGGCTTGTTTTGAATTGGTTTTCAAAGGTTGCATGTTATTTCCTTTTCCAAGGTTCTGCAGTAACAGAGACTGCTGCTACCATTATCTGGCATTCATAGAGACATTCAGATTGGATGGTTTCCAGTCCTTATCTGTGGCCCTAGCAGGCATTGATATCCGCATACACATTTGTTTCATGATGTCACCGGCTATGGAATAGATCCCATAAAGCTCTTATTTGGACCTCTAATCCAGGAGCTGGCTAACTGATGACACAGGCCCAGTTGGCTGTTTAGGTCTGCCCAGAGGGTTTAGCTTTCCGACCCAGGAACTGTTCATTTTCGAATCTGACCACAAGCTTAGTCCTCAATCTGGCTATCACAACGGCCCTCCAGGTAAGTCCTGTGTTGAACATATCACTCTCGAAACTTGTACTTACCTTTCCATTGCACCCTCTTATCTTTTACGTGATTTGAAGACTCATGTACTCTCATTGGGTATGCTGAGGCTTCTGGTACCTGAAATGAGAAACAGATCGGTTCCACATTGGTACAGGAATTAGGTAATTAGGTAATGTTGAATACCATCACCATACCTATCTACTTATATACAGGACAAATAATGAGAGAAGCTGGGCTGAAAAAAAACTCTAGACTCAGGAGTGCAGGGGAAAAAATATCAAGTGTTGATACACTGAAGACACCATACTTGGAAACAGTGAAAAATGAAGAAGATATGAAGAACAGAGTAAAAAGCTGAGGCTATGGATAAAGATGAAGCAAACTGCTTTGGTGTTGATGGTGAAAACTATATACAGCCACCTTGGAGCAATCATTGATAACAAGGGGTCCATCAGTCAAGAAGTGTTGTAGACTGGGTGTGAATATTCATTGTGACTTAGTGATGTCATAATCAGAGGGGGAAAGTTCAGGTCCAGAAACTACAAATCCAGAGCAAGGTTTTGTTTCGGTCTGAAATTGTACTTTCTGAATCTGAATTTTCCACCTCTGGTGATATTCATTTTTTTCCTTCATTTTTTGTGCCATTTTTATAAATATGCACCTTATTTTACTACTTCTTTTTAAAAATCAGCCAGTGTTTTGTTTCTGTTAATATTTATGTTTCCCTAGATCGTGTGACTTTCTTACAATATTCATTTAATTAATTTCGTATCTGTCTATTTCCCATTTGCTTTCTCTGTGTTGTTTCATCAATTCCACTTCGCATGCTTTTAGGCTGCGTTCGTTAAGTCTTTTGTACTCCATGGCCACCGTATTTCGTCTGCAGCTAGAGTGGCGATCGCTGCAGCGCAATTTTCTTGACTGGTCTGTAATAGATCATTCAGTACGCTAGATGTCATAGTATTTTCCAGGAGCTATAAACACTGCAAGCGTCGCGATTTCCGCTATGCTTTTTTAACGCTTCTGCGTGATTCGTCCCTTCTTATTTACATATGTATTTACATTTGTGTTTACTGCGTATAGAAGTTTCTGAATCGTCCGCGTATAATACCGGATACATTTATAACTGAAAATTTAACTTAAGTATTTATTTTCGAAGTAAGTTTGTGAGACTTCTTTAGAATTAGCAGCACGGCTAAGGCAGTGAAAGCTTCGCTAACACCTTTCGGCATGGCAGCGGCAACCGTGGTACCTGAAGCCGATACATCAGGCACCGAAAGCAGTACGGCAGACTCCGACGGCCGCAGTTCGGCATGGAGCGAGTCTCAGCTTCGGAAGTACCCTTTTCAATGCAGGCCCATCCCGCGACTCTCTCATACTGACCCCCGAGCGGAGATACTCATAAACAATGAGGTAATTTGTCGGTCGCTTGTTGTTGCCCGAATGCCCAGCAAAATAGCAGGATAGGAAGATGCCCATAAATAGCGACGGCGGCGAGCCGCATGGGTGAAACACTCCTCCTTTTTAAATAACGTTAGCCGGTCACGTCTGGCTACATGTTTCTGTGTAAGCTAACTTCACTGTATTTTAAAATCCAGGAAATTTGGGTTTGTGCGGATTTTTTAGGCGATGACAATGGTTTACATACCCAGGGATGTACGTGGGTGTCTTTCGGTTTCTTTCTTATGAATGTGCACCGGGTGTTTAGTATTCCAGACGTGGGCTCCTTAGCTAGTGGACGCTTTCTTTGATAATTTAAATATCATAAACCCTGATAATACTTAATAAAGGATTTGTATAAACCATTTCCAGTTGGTGTGATTATAAGTCCTATAATAACTTGTATAGCCAAGTTGTTTTTTCAGCGTCTTAATGCATTTAAATGTATTTGTTTATAATTATGAAGTGTACCGCTGTGTCTAAATCAGTTGAGTGGCTTTGGCCACGGAGTCAGTTTACTGTATAGCTAGGCATGTAGTTCACTAAATTGTACTTCTGAATTTCGCTTAAGTGAAACTGAAGTGTAACTTTTATGTATTGATAGGAATAAGATTAAAGGGAGCATGATTGTCTGTCTTCTAATTTACATTCTTAGAAATATGTCAGCCATATAGTGTAATTGACGTGGGAACTTATCGTGCCTAGTTAATTTTATGCCACATACAGTTTTTGTGTTACTCTAAAATCTGCCACTGCTTTTTTTGCGGTTAATTTAAAATGCTTGAAATAAAACTGAAAATTAACTCCAATTTAATTTGAATTGTTTGGGAGCTCTCTAGCCTTTGGCTTTTCTGATACAAGATGCTATATAACTAAAAGCAGATCTTCAGACGAAACATTGTGCAGGTAGTTGTCTCCATTCTTGGAATACTGGCAACTTTGCAACATTAGGCATAATAACATAGGATGCCGCTGTACTGAGCATTTAGGTACACAGTGGAAGGCTGGGGTTGAATGAAATTATATTTTCTAAATGATCCAATCACGATCCTATAATGCAAAGTACCACCCTAGATAGGACAGCTGGCATGTTTCACCGCCGACATCTCTCGACCCCATGCTTGGCTAGTGGCTCAGAGTGTATCTATCAGTGATATTAGCCAGAAATGTACTGGTTATTGCTACTGGTCAAAATTTCAATATTTGTGCACCACTAGAGAATGGAACATATTGTTTCTTGTAAATAATCTTTGTTTCATTTTCATTTGCAGAGCAGTATCAGTTGACCCTGATATTTCTTGTGTACTATGTGTGGAAAAATTGTCTTAAAACAATAACTTTTAAAGTATTTTAATTTTGGCTAAATAGAATAGTGCTTTTGTATTGATGACTTGGCAGCTAAAAAGCTTAAATTATTTTTTATTTTTATTTTGGATACATTCTGAGTTACACTCGCAAGATAGTAAGTGCTAAAAAAATGATTCTGCTTTCCAATGAAATGCTTTCTGTTTGCAGGAGCCAGTTGTCCTAACAGATACCAATCTTGTGTATCCTGCACTTAAATGGGACCTGAACTACCTGAAGGAGAACATGGGAAATGGAGATTTTTCAGTGTACATTGCCCAAAACCACAAGTTTCTCTACTTTGATGAGAAAAAAATGGTGAACTTTGAAAACTTTGTACCAATGTCACGGCGTACGGAAATGAAGTTTTCAGAATTTGTGGAAAAAGTAGAGGAAATTGAAGAATCGGCTGGTGAAGAGAGGTAATGTTTATAGTGTAACTAAAAAAAAAAAACAAAAAAAAACTATATAATGTATTGCCATGATTTCCTGAAAGTCATTCATTGTCATTCAGTATTGTGTAGTCAGTGTGCAACATATGTGGTTTAAGTCAATTGTAGTGTCAATTGTATGTACCCATGCCCTGTGGTAGGTTGGCTTTTCATCCAAGGTGTGTGATACTCTGTGCTTCCAAAGATATCCTCCTGGCTCTCTGCAAATCTGTATTCATGATTTTATTGAGAAATGGTTGTCATTGTTAACATGTCATCATGACTTTCACTTAATTTTAAAATTATATTTAATATACATATTAATGTATTACCTTTCAATTTATGCTGCTGTTTCTGTGGCCTTTTTTCCTTCAACTTAACATTTAAAGAGAGGTTTATCTGTGACCTTTAAGTTAAATTAATTTATTGGTTAACAATTTCACACATGGTAGTCATTCACGCAAAATTGGATTATTTAATCAGAAGAACCTGCATGATCATTTAAGAATTAATACTTGAAGTTTGCACTTATTCGGAAGCTCTGTCTAGCTGCATTTATTATATTTATAAAATATTTATTATATTTGACTGTTTGACAGCATGCATGTTTGCGATGTGCTTTTCCCCTCACTTGTATGTCTCTTTGGACAAAAGCATCCCCTAAATATATAAAATGTCAATATTTTAGTGTAATTCTGTTTCTTTTTTTGGAGACCAAAACACTATATATAGTTTAGGGCTGAGCGAAGTGAGATATTAGTATCGAGGTTGCATGTTATGCGCATGTAACTGTCACATCACAAGGACCACGACAGCTGAGTTGAGATTAACCTTGAGCTGTATCTAATTTTTTATACCATCCTATTGCAGTATATGGTATTTGTCAAAAGTAATGCTGTTTTGTAATATAGATCCAGTGTTTTGAAATCTGTGATAAAATTTACTGGGGGGTCCTCCTGATAAGGTTTGCTAATTGGAGATTATCACTAAGTGTCGCTCTGTCATAGGAAACAAAACTTGGCAAGCTTTCAATCTTAATGATTGCTCCTTTTCATGATTATGTAGTATATGTTTACAATAAAAATCAGTGTAAAGTTTACCATCGCTCCTTTTGCATGACTTCTGCATACACTCTTCAAGCCAGTCATAATCATTTTCGTCCTTCCTGTTGAACTCAATCCGAGATGGTGTGATGTTTTTGTGAGTTTAACAAAAATGAGTGAAGAGGAGCAAACTGAACAAGTGATGGTCACTAAAAGATACTATCCTTCTCCTGTATGGAAATATTTTTGATTGGCATCAACACCACTGACTTATTTGATGCACGTAAGTTCTTTTTAGCTATAGTTTATTTTGGGTATATTTTCAACCCCTGTTTTTTTTTTTTTTTTTTGCTTTATTAATTTTTTGCAGCGCTACTGCAGCCTAAAGGAAGTGAGTGGACATTTACATAATATTAGCAAAATGTTATTTGATATTATTTTGGATTTAAGGTAAAGAACCTCCTTTAATAGGAGTCATTGGACCTACTACAACATGGTTGGGTTAATTCACCTGTAGCAGCCTGCAACAAAGCTCCATTATAAATTTCACTCAACACATGACACTCGTGTCAGCAGGTGCACATACTTCATCCAGTATGTATGTGGTCAATCGTCTTCTGTTTTTCACTGTGCCAGTTGCAGGTTTCACTGTTTCACTTGCTGTAACTGGGCATTGAGAAGAAATGCAGTCTGATCCAGTGTGAATGTGAGCCTCCACACATTCCCCCTAGGTTGCTATTGTCCCACAGTGGAGATAAAGCCTTTTGTCCCTGCTGTAAGATGCATTATGCTTTGTTTGGTGCTCCACTGGAGGGGCTCCATAAATGTTTGATCATATTTAAAATGAATCAAAATTAGGATTAAGTACCTCATCTCAAAGTCTGTGCTCCTTTGATGGCTATTTTGTGTTTTCATGGTTTCAGGGTTTACTTGCAGCAGACACTGAATGATACAGTAGGACGAAAAATTGTCGTGGATTTTCTGGGCTTCAACTGGAACTGGATCAACAAGCAGCAAGCAAAACACAACTGGGGGCAGCTAACCTCTAATCTTTTACTCATAGGCATGGAAGGTAATGTGCACACTTTCCACCATTTCCATATACTTGTTACTAAATTAGAGACCATGCAGTTCAGTCTCTAGAGTCTGTCTGTAAGCTCATTATGTTTGTGCTAGACTTGGGCCACTTGTATCTTGGGCGACCGTATGGTCTGGTCTGTGCCAGTCAGCTTTAGGGAGGAAAAGAACTTGGTGATATATGGAGAAATTTTGTATTTAAAGTGAAAAAAGACTCAGTGCAGCCACGTGGAGTAATATAACCGGGATAAACGCAAAATCGAAGTGCACTGAAATAACTAGAAACAAATAGTTGATTTTTCTTTTAACGTGTTTGAAAAGTTCACTGTCATGAACTGAACTAGGTTTAGAAATAACCACAACCCACTTGGTTTTTCAAGCATGCTACTTGTTTACATTTTTGAGAGAAGACATTTGAGTTTTCTTTATTCATTTTCTTATAATATGAATGAAAATATGTCACATGCAAGTATTTTGTTTCCGACTAAATTCTGGTCTTATGTTTTGTTTAATGATACATAAAATTCATATAAAGCTGTTTAGTATTAGTCTTTGCAATACTTAAATCTGCATCAATAAAGACCGCATGTTTAGACCTAATGACACCATAATAACAGCTTTACATGTATTTCCTTCTGCAATGTAGAGCAAATTGTGTGTGTGTGTACGGAAAATTTAAGTGAAATTTTCAAAGAAATATGACTTATGTAAATAGACATAAACCTGTTAGTTTCATTGACTGCATGTACTGTAGTCAATCTTAGTTGGTTTTGTAGAATATATAGATTTTCCATTGTGGCATTATATCCCATTTTAGCTCCATGAACAAATTTTGCTTCTTGTTTTTTTCTTTTATTGTTTTATAAGTGTGACAGTTGAGATTGTGACCTGTAAATGTAATGTTCGTGATGTACATAAAGTATTAATGTCAGCACATTTTTCCTCGTTTGTAGGGAATGTAACTCCTGCGCATTATGATGAACAACAGAACTTCTTTGCACAAATAAAAGGCTACAAAAGATGCATCCTTTTCCCTCCTGATCAGTTTGAGTGTCTTTACCCTTTCCCTGTTCATCATCCATGTGACAGACAGAGTCAGGTAAAACCTCAGTGTATAACACAGACATGTCCTACATTAATGTGTATGATGTGGGGTTCATACTTTTTTAACTGAAAATTTGTTTGTATGATTTTAGGTTGATTTTGAGAATCCTGACACTGAAAGGTTTCCTAAATTTAAAAATGTCGTTGGATATGAGACTGTGGTAGGACCAGGGGATGTTCTGTATATCCCAATGTACTGGTAAGAGGATACATCAGTACTCAGTGAGTAAAAATTGGTTTAGTTGTCATTAACTAGCATCTAAAAAAATGTTTTTTTTTCTGTTTTGTAAATGTCCCAGGTGGCATCACATTGAGTCCTTGTTAAATGGAGGAGTGACTATCACAGTCAATTTCTGGTATAAGGTATGTAGTTCTTGCAGTGTGAGAAGTCTGATTTACAGTTTTTAATTCTGAAACTGTATGGTTGTTGTTTTTTTTATCTGAAGTTGTCCTTTCCATCTTCTAGGGAGCACCTACTCCAAAGAGGATAGAGTACCCTTTAAAAGCTCACCAGAAGGTGGCTATTATGCGGAACATAGAGAAAATGCTGGGCGAAGCTTTGGGAAATCCACATGAGGTACAGTTATATTTTTCTAAACATTTTGAAGTTTGTTTATTAAGAAGTATCAAGGGCCTAAAAAGCAAAAAAAAAAAAATTCTGATTCTAAGGAGGGGAGGGGTCGGTGTTTTGCAAAGGATGCATTCTTATGATACACACCATATGTCCATTTATTATAGATGGAAGAAAAAAAAATCATTAAATGCAATTGATTTGACCAAAATACAAAGATCACTGGTGGTCTGAACTTGGTTAGCCCCAAATAATCTTATCCTAATCTTACTCAGACAGCCACTATGGTGTGGACTATGATGAAATTGTATATGATCAGTGCATCAGTGTGTATTAATAACTTGTCACTGTGTTGTACCAGTTTCTAATATTATAATATAGTATAGTATAATATGTATACTGGATTATTGTGTATGTATTATGATATAATTAGCTGACTTTAATATCTTTAATTGCAACAATGCGTTAGTCTTCAGCTTTTGTCTATAGTTCCTAAAATTATTTTCACTTTCAGATTCTGTGAGTACTTTTATTAATGGGAATATGTGTGAAACACTAAACGTTGTTCTGATACATTAATATGGGAACGGCTATTCAGTAATTCTGTAAGTAGCATTATGGCCACACAGCTATAGGGTTCAGCCCTCTGTGTGTACGAAGCCTGCATGTTCTCCCTGTATTTGTGTGAATTACCTCTGACTGCTCTGCTTTCCTCCCTCCCTCCCTCCTAAGACATGTAAGTTAGGTGCAGTGGTGCCTCTATTACTGTCCTAAATGTGCAGGCCTATATATGCATGTCATCCTGGTCATACCCTGCTCTGTACTTTGTGTGCCCTGAGATTAGACCCAGTACCTTGGTGGTCCTGTATCAGATGAGCAGTTCTAGGGACAATGAATATATGAATGGCTACACAGAAAGGAACATGTACTTCTATTGAAAAAGTGTCATATGCTCCGTTTACTTGTGGGTATAATAGAGGCACAGAGAGAGAGATGACAAGATGGTCATGAAAAATGAATCTGTGGTTCACTTGCATTGTATTGGGAAACTTCAGTTCAGCAGCATATTTTTCCTGTCCGCCAAGCTGAGTTTCACAGATGTTTTTGTAATATATGTATTTTTTTGTAATTGTTTTTTCCCCCCTTTTTTTCCTCCAAATGTGATAAATGTGCTCTGTGGTGTGTATCATGAAAATCCCTAGCAAAACAGCCCTGCTACGCCACTGTCCTCCAGGAAAACCCATTCACAATTGAATTACAATTCACCCTTTTAATATTTAAATTGTCTTATTAAACGGTATTGTATTGTTACTTTTCAAAGGATAATATGAGATCATACCATGCAATGCTGCTGATCTTCATTTCAGCACTTTTTTGTATTCCAGTGGTAGCCTAGCCATTTCCCATGTATAGCTGCTTTTTAAATTAAATGCTCATTAAAGTGCCAGCTTCTTTGTTTCTCTACTCTCATTACACGTTTTCCCGAAGGACACATGTTAAGCCTGTGCTTAGAGTAAATTTGCAGTCTCATATTTCTGCCTAAGCATATGGAAAGCGCACTGGTGGTCTGATTTTAATCAGATTTAGTCAGCTTTGAATGGTGCTGTCAAATTTCAAGAATTAATGAAAATAAAATACTGCATATTCTATTACTGTTCTTGGTGCTACATACCATAAAGGTAAAGAATGAGGCCCCGGCATATTGAAAGGCACGTTTGACAAAGCAGCGCAGTTTTGTTTGTGATAAGGAATGAATTCCGAGTTTCTTGTGCTGTTAAGCTTCATGACATCCTATAAAATATTTTAGGTATTTTATTGTGACATCCTTTTCTGTTTGACTCTGTGAAAGAATATACAAAAAATACTGAAAACGTCATCACAGAGCACATTCAAAATAAAATAATTCTGTGCAATGGAAGGTCTTAAATCATAATGTTCTGAATGTCTACTACTACTTATTATTAATTATTGTTGTTGTTGTTGTTGTTAATATATTATTTATTACCACCTCCTTCTGTCAGCCAAATAATGCGAAGCTTCTGGCTCTCTTTCCCAGGTTGGACCGCTACTGAACACAATGATCAAGGGGAGATATGAACAGAACTTCAGCTAGTGCACTGTCATTGGTTTTGTTCCCTGTGTGCTTTCATTTCTATTTTTGTATGCATGTAGAAGCTACAAGTGCATGCACTACTTGAACACATTTGCCTATTTATCATCTTATTTGATTCCAAAAATGTGTAAATATTCCTGATTTATGATGCTAAGATATTACAAGTGAATGATGTTTTCAATAATGTTATTGTATAGGGTGAGTTGTAAATTAAATATAGCTTTAAACCTGAAAAGACACATCGGAATTTGGTAATCAAACAAAATTTGTGAAAGTGTTATTGGGCTCTTTCTTTGTACAGTGAAATATGCCCTATATTGCTTTGTTAATGTTCAAATATTGGACAAAATTAGAATAATGCACATTATTCAGTATTAACTTATGGTCCCTTTTTCAGTTTTTGTTAGTTTTTAACATGATTTTTTTTTAAATATAGAATATATTTAGAAAATGTAAATGCTCCCTGAAAGTTTTGCTAAGTGTCAAGTAGCATTTTGTAATGTATTTATTGGCTATGATGATGTTGGGGATCCTCTTTGCACGTCATAGTGCAGCAATTATACCAAATAAAGTACTACAAAATGTATAGTACTTTATAAATTATCACACTATCCAAATTTCTAAAAATGACAAAAACACATGGAAATGATATAGGAAAGCAGGTGACATTTACATGAATATTACGTGTTTTGTTTGGTTTACCAGGAAAGTAGGCATGTGTGTTCCAAAACACTGGATTGATTTTTTTGTAAATGCCTGTAGTTGATATTCATCAGCTAGTTGATATGGAGTTTAAATATGAATATAGCTGAGTATATGAATTTGCAAGTTGTGTGTGTTTTATATATATTTTTAAACTCTTAGTTTCAATCCTCTCCTGACCCTCATTTAGCAAAAATCCCAATTAAAATGGCAGTTAATTGCTTTGTCACTTAATGTCTTTCCGGGTATTGCTGATTTTTAACCATATTGTGCAAATTGCATTAAGATCTTTAACTGCACATATTTTAAGACCTAAATTGTTCATGAATTGTATAAAGTCAGAACATTTTTTACATCATGTGGCTAGTCCAGTGGTTCCCAAACTTTCTCTGCAGGGCCCCCCTTTTCAAGATAGGAACATTATTGAGCCCCCCCCCCCCATTCAAACTATATAAGTTCAGATTCAAATTTTACAAATACAACTCCCATTTCTAACTAAGCAAAACAAATACAATTACAAAATACAAATGGTACAATTTCACCGCTTTGGGAGACAAAAGTGCAATCAATTAAAAATAAAAGTCCAGCATAAGTTTGAAATGATACAAATGCAGATTTAACATTGCTGTTAATATTCATTGGCGGACACAAATTAAAGTTTGTCTTACGTTTACTGCATTTTGTTTTTAATGATAACCGCAGGTTTTAGCCTATACTATAGCGCAAAACAACACTAAATCATACCCATTAATTGATAGTCTCCCTGCACTTCATGCAGAAAATTGTAAACCTCATTTTTCATGATATGGTTAGATTTTTTTGTCCGGCGCTGCAAAACGTTGTCACGCGTCATGTCACATGGTACAAAAACCTTGCAAGAGCAAGACGACTTAAGACAGATCGTACAGCACCTCACAGCCGGCTGAACAAACTGGAACTGCCTCCGTGACGACACAACTTAAGAACGTGACGTTTGTATCCCAGGAAGTTCCGATGCGTTATCTGCTATTTCTCCCGAATATCACGTAAAGCAGTGA
>JAODLC010000065.1:10450168-10502438 GCA_026781145.1 Hippopotamyrus pictus
TTTAATCGTCCAGTCTGTGAAGAGATTATTTTGCCCCTGAGGCTATTCCATCGGTACGCCCCCCCCCCCCGCAATACCTCTGCGCCCCCCAGTTTGGGAAACACTGGGCTAGTCACGGGAAAACAAAAACAGCCTTGTGCTGGATTGTGTTAGCATTTGGGACCGAGACCACCAGAAGCAAGTCAATTTGTGTGTATCTCAATACTTTAGCTGTCCATCATATGAACATTACTGTATGCATACGGTATTACAAGTTCGATATGGACAGAGGTTTATTATACAGCTGGCAGTGCTGCCCATTCTTCTGCACCTGTTACACAGTGATATACCCACTTACGCCCTACTGCATCCCCTTTCAGGCACCTCTAGATCAGTTTGTATTATTTACTATGGACCTCAGATGGGACTTGATCAGGTGTAACTTGACGTAAGACCACTAAATTTCCATTGCTTAAGTTCCACCCCAGAAAATGGTGCAATAATTAGTCAAACAGATTTTGAGTATCCCACACCTCCGGTCTAAAGAGAAATCGAAAAGAGACAGAAAATGGCTGTATTTGTCCATGCCAGAGCCAAAGCCCTCTATTTCAAAGCCTTCAAGTATTGCTGGTCATATTCAGTAAGGCCAAGAGTATTATCAAATCACTATGAAAACCTTTTGTGTCCCAGGATTTGAAACTCCTAAAGGTTTATTTAACAGCATGTTTTCTTACTATTCGTTGTAAAGTTAGATGCAATGAGCATGATGGTGCAGTTCCTTGACATGGTTTGAAATAGAAATGCTGTGTAGTTAAATGTGTTTGTGCAGTGTCAGGTCAGTTAATGGGTTGGCTAATTAGATTCCTAGAGGACAGCCATTTCTTTAACCTTTGTGTTATGTAACATGACAGTCCACCAGGAATTAGGCTGACTAACAAAGGAGTATTAAGAGAAAAAGGCTGCCAGCTGCTATTTGCTCCAAATGGAAGGTGGCATTGTCTTCCCCAGTCCAGCTTCAAACCTGCACTGGGGAGCAGGTCAGGGAGAGAATAAAATGTGCAAAAACTGGACTGCTTAGAGGGTTCCTGCTCATCACCCTGTTTCAGCATGATTCATTACGCCACAGAACACGTTGTGTTTACACCACTCTATCTGGGGCTTGGCGTTGCGCTGGGTGACGTGAGGCTTGCATGCAACTGCACGGCCATGGAAGCCCATTCTGTGAAGCTTCCAGTGCACAGTTTTTGTGCTGGAATTAATGCCAGTGGAAGTTTGAATCTTGGCAGTTATTGAGTCAACAGAGCTTTGGCTACTTTTACACTGCGTGCCTCAGCATTCGGTGACCCCGCCCTGTGACTTTTACGTGGTCTGCCACCTTGTGGCTGAGCTTCTGTTGTTCCTAAACGCTTCCACTTTGCAATAATTCCACTTACAATTAACTGTGGAATTTCTCAGAGAAGAAATTTCACAAACGGACTTATTGCAAAGGTGATATTCCATGACCGTATCACGATTGAATTCACTGAGCTCTTCAGAATGACCCATCCTTTCACAAATATTTACAAATCTGACTGCATGGCTAGTTGCTTCATTTTATACACCTGTGGCAATGGGTCTGAATGAAACACCTGAATTCAATGATTAATAAGTGTGTCCCAATACTTTTGTCCATATAGTGTATTTACCTATTTTTCCTTGAATAAATCTCGCCCTTCATGGATATTTGCCTGCAACTTCATATTGTGAAAAGGAAGAGAGGCGTTTCTTGTGGAGTTGATGTTGTTAGTTGCTGTGCCTAGATGCCAAAAGGACCTTGAAAATATGAGATTGAACCAGATGAAACTGGGGCACAAGGAAACCCAACTGGTCCAAGCAATGGATGTTTGGTGGAATTCTGAACACTAAAAAGATGAGGCTCTTAAAGAACCATAGACCTCTCCTTGTTTCCATGATGGGAACAAAGTGCCCCACAGCTAAAACAAAAAAATCAACAATGGGAGCAAGCTGAATAATAATGGTGTCAATCATGCTAATGATATGAATATGGGGTGATCACAGAAGTGATAGAATGGTCTTCAGATATACTTGCCATCCCAAAGCCCATGTAAGAAGATCAGGATTTCTACCTCAAAATGCAGCAGTGTAACAAGAGTACCATATTCTGCCAGCTCAAATAAAAGAAATATGCCAGAATGTTCAAAAAACTATATGCCTAGTCTGGATTTTTCCAGATTTTCCAGATTACCAGTCATGACCCCTCAACGTTAATCATTCCTTTTGGGAGATTCCAGTTCAACAGGTCTAAGGCCTTGATGCCGATAAGAATTTTGCAGACGACAACTTGCTTGACAGATGTTCATTATTTCAGAGGCATTGTGAAATTGCCTGGCAAAACTTTTATCTCAGATGGACCCAGTCCCAAAGCTACTGAAAGAATGGTTGAAGAATAGAATGGATTTGGGCAGAGACGCAAATCAGAAGATGAGATGGGAACTAAGCCCTCGAAACATGGTTGTGCGGTGCTCTAACACAACTGAGACAAGGTTTAGCATCAGCTGTTTGTACTTGGTATCAGGCTGGCCAGTGACATATATAAAGAGGATTAACAGACACCAAGAGGTACTATGGACAAACTTAAAGAAGAGGTTATCGAGCTTAATAAATACTGTTAGGAGAGGGATTAGTAATGCTACCATCTCTGTGAGTGGAGAAACTACAGAGGTCCCTTGAGGGGATTTTAGGGAAGTTAGGGAGTCTATTTGTTCCCTGATAGGTCAAATAATAGAGAGATGTAAAGTCTGCTGGAAACACAGAATACAATATAGAGATGGATCCGATTGAGTGGCCCAAGAAGACTTGCCTGCTAATCATGGATTACTCCTCATGGTACATCGAGGGAAGACTGCTCAGGTCCACTTACAATTCAGACGATCAAAGAAGTCTTTGTCTACCTTGCGACATCAGAGACTGTTGTGTCTGACAAAGGGGCACAGTTCTCAATTGAGGCATTCATTTTATTTGCAAAAGGGCATGTCTAAGAACAGCCAACAAACTTAAATTGTTCTTGAAAATACGTCTTCCTCAAAGTGGGTGGTTGCAGTCCAACCTGCTTACTAGTTGCTTTCTCCTTTCTCCTACATGATTCAGATTTTAGCTATGCCAGGAAAGATATGCTGCATTCCATTTACTTGAAAGTCAGAGGCTCGTGCTTACTGGATAAATCGTCAGATTTAAGGTACCCCAGTTTAAATGGCCTTTATCTTCATTCACTTACATTTATCCCAGACTACCTTAAATCTGACAAGCAATCTGGCCAAGCAAAAAAATCCTGCTTTCTGAAACAGGCCCCAGTTCTAGTCATTGTTAACAATACCAGCTGATAACACATTACCTGGTATATTGCGCATACAAACACCGTCGCAACGTCCACAGTAGTTGGACAGTGTGTGTACGATCAATTTAATGAGTCACACAGAAGTGCTAATAAACAGTTGCATAACTACAGCTTTCACTTCTGTTGTAAATCTTGAATTCTGAAGTCGGGGATCTAAAGGTTCCTCTGACTCTTCAAGTCGGAACTCCAAACTCAGGGGGCGTTCCAGTTGAAATTTCGACTAGGACCTCAGAAATTCTGACTTCCAAGTTCAAATAGAACGCAACAATAATCCCCACTCTCTGTTCATGGTCATTATTGGCTTGCAGCTGCCGCTATGCAGAAGGTTCCTGGATGACTGTTGAATTACACTTATAGGAGCTTGAATATTTGCCTAAGTAGAGACCTATTCCTGAGGTATGCATGTTACTAACATAATGAGCAGTTTTTGTTATATATAAAATATGATGTATTTAGCAGACTCCAAACACTCCTAGAAGATCTCACCATCACGTTTTCTGCAACACTCCTGCTGTGAGGTGGTATTTGTATTTTTCTGAACTGGATTCTGCCTTACCTTTTTTCCAAAGAGACTAAAGCGTGTTGAGGAGATTACGGAGTTCTGTTTTCAACTTTAATTAATTACATTAATTAAATGTATTAATTAAAAGCCTACATAAAGTGTATTTGAAATATGTGAACATGCTATCAATACATTAGCGTTTCCAGACTCTGTGAAAAATGTTCACAGTATAAAAATTACCAATAAAAAGAAAGAAAACTTGTCTATGGCATTTTAATCATTTTTTGTAGCTTTGCCAAGGTTCACAATCTTATCATCACGTGGCCAGGGTAGAGCTTCATAAACAATGAAGGCATTGTTTCTAATTCAATGCAATTAAATGCCTATTCTTAGAATGCTACAATTACAACAATAATAAAAAATGAAACTTTTGAAACTTTTTTCACTGTGTTAAAGTGTGTGTGTGTGTGTATATATATATATATATATATATATATATATATATATAGCATTTTATCTTAAATAGCTGAAGAACAAATGTGTCATAAAGTGAATTCATGTTATTCAGGTTAACTTGAACGTCCGTTAATGAAAAATAAAATTCACATATGGTAGTTTCAATATAATACCAGAAAAGCATGAACTGATTAGGTAACACTGGTCTTCCAGGACACAATTGCCTTATTATACGTGCTAATTGGATTAGCTGTTCAGTCATATTCATTAAAATTCTTTTTGGGACTTAACAGTGTGTGTGCTCTCCTGTTAAAAGGCCCTTTAAAAGAAAGCCTCTTATGAACATACTATGGGATATCAAGACAGACTAGATAGTCAAACGGTGATGCATTATCAAACTGCAAAGTTTTGTTAAAAACATTTTTGTCAAAAACAAAATGGTGACTTTACCTGAGGGATTCAGTGACTTCGACGTTTTCGCAATAGGATGTGTTCTTTTTCTTGAAGGTAAGCTACTGGCAAAAAAGAACTTAGAAAGATATACATTTTCATAATTAATAGTCAAATTATTACTGAGTTCTTGAAACACTTTGTAGTGAAATATATCAGTTTTAATGTGCAATTTAAATGCTTGATGTTTTTATGGTTTCTTCTCTTTCCACTTGCTTTCATTTTTATTTAAGGTCTGGTGGGATTCTCTCTCAATGCTCTCACAATTGTTTCTTTCTTCAAAATACGACAATTACGAACCCCAAGTAATTTTCTAGTGTTTAGCCTGGCTATGGCTGACACTGGAATTTGCATAAATGCAACTGTTGCAGCATTCTCAAGCTTTTTGGGGTAAAAAATGACTTTGTATTGCTGTTTAAAGTAAATTATCATAAATTATATAATATACAATGTTGATTCCTGTATATAGTATTTTTGATAAAACTGTGCAAATTGTCATTTTTCTAGTTTTCAGTTGGTAATGTTTTTTTTTTTTTTACATAAATCTATTAAGCTACTTAACATATGTCAGTGAAATGCAATTGCTGTTCACGCATTTTTTCTAAATCTGAGTAACGAAATAGCAGCTCATTCCATTAAGTGCTTGTTAACACGTTTACTTGTGTTCCACAGATATTGGCCATATGGGCCAGAGGGATGTCAGACTCATGGTTTTCAAGGATTTTTAACTGCCCTTGCTAGCATTAATTTTATTGCGGCAATTGCTTGGGACAGGTACCATCAATACTGTACCAGTAAGTAGAACCACAGAAAATAATGCACCGAGAAACCGGAAGCATAGACATTTTAAGGGTTAGATAACCTTTAATTAAGAATTCTTATCATATCCTAATTCCCCAATGTCCTATTTAGGAACGAAGTTACAATGGAGTGATGTAATTCCTCTGGTCGTGTTCATCTGGTGTTTTACTGGATTTTGGTCTGCGATGCCATTACTTGGATGGGGAGAATATGCCTATGAACCCCTCAGAACATGCTGTACTCTGGACTACTCCAAAGGTGACAGGTACACCAGCCAGTACGTTGTAAAACAGTATCAGAAGAATATAGTAACACTTAAGATCTTAAGAGCCTTGTATCAATGTTAAGTGAGCTTGATTAAAATATCATTTTGGAAATTAAGCCATATTGAATTGTAATGTGTTCTGAATTTCCTCTAGGAACTACGTCTCCTATATGCTCCCAATGGCTATTTGCAATCTGTTTATACAAGCTGTCACTGTTATGAGTTCTTACCAATCAATTGAAAGAAAGTTTAAGAAGACCAGCCAATATAAGGTGAGATTGTTTGCTTTTCGAGTGCTGTTCTGTCACTGGTGCATAACTTTTTTAGGGGACACAAGCATTTTTAGTGTACAGCAACATCGAAAATAATTTTTGAGAGAATTGCTTGTTTAACTTGAATCAAGTCAGTAATAAAGAATTCCATTGGTTTTGTTGCAGAAAAAGAGCATTGCTTTTAACTTTTAATTTTTAACTGGAATATGTGATGTTCTTGCAGAACCACACCTGTATGTATGTGCTGTTTTGCTTATTAGCTCAATAAAAATTCTAATTCGAAAAAATTAAAAAATAATACATGAAGCACATTATTTGACTGTTTCAAGGCCAATCTTGATTGTCATTCATTTCTAGTTTAATCCAGGCACTCCCCTGAAGACACTGTTGTTTTGCTGGGCTCCATATGCAGTGCTGTCCTTATATGCTGCTTTTGAAGATGCCACTCTTGTGTCACCTAGGCTGAGAATGGTAATCATATTTATTGTAATATTATAATGCATGACATACACTGCCCGGCCAAAAAAATTGTCAACATTTGAATTTAAATCAGTAAGTACTTAAGAGCCGATGATTGGATCATTATTACAGCTCAGCAATGTTATGCCGCAAAAAAGTGAAGTCAACTGAGTACCTGAATCTCCTGACTGGCCAGGGCATCCCAACGAAGGATTTTTTTCTTTCCTAACGGCATGGGAATATTCCAGGATGATAATGCCAAGATTCATAGGGCTCAAATTGTCAAGGAGTGGTTCAGGGAGCATGAGGAATGACTTTCACACGCAAATTGGCCACCAGAGTCTTGACCTTAACCCCACTGAAAATCTTTGAGATGCGCTGAAGACGACTTTATAGAGTGGTTCAACTCGCCTATCATCGATGCAAGATCTCGATGGGAAATTAATGCAAATCTGGATGAAAAAAAATGTTGAGATGTTGCATAAGCATATGGAAACGACGCACTGATGAATGTGCACCATAATCAAACCTAAATTCGGTTTTTGGCCAGGCAGTGTATATTGAATGTTTTTAATAATTATACTTTCAAATTGCATTGTTTTTGTTTTTTTCTAGGTGCCTCCTCTTCTGGCAAAAACATCCCCTACATTCAATGCCTACTTGTATGCCTTTGGAAATGAACACTATAGGCTGGGGATCTGGCAGTTTCTTACTGGACATAAGAATGAAAACCATTAATGTCGTGATTGCAAATAAAGTTAAGTGAAAATTGAAAAATAAAAAATTAAGTATATCTGGCATATTTATCATTTGTATTCATAACACAGAATGTGGCATTGATTAATCATTTAAAAAATAGGTGTAGTGAGAGGATATTCATTTATGTATTGCCTGAAATCTAGTTGACTTGTTGACTATTGAGGTTGTGATTTAGCTGAATTATTTTTAGAATGACCAAACTCCTAATCACATCTTTATATTTTGTGGCAGATGTGCCATACCAGATTAAGTGTATTCTTGTGTTCTCTCACTGTCGCAATAGAACCATGTATCATGCATGTTATTTTACACACCGCGTTCATGTCCTTGCCATATTGAGCCATAATAGATTAAAAGGAGCCCATAAGACATAATATTGAGATAAATGTGGCATTAACGGCTTGTCTTAAAAACTTACTTAACCATCTGTGAGTAGGTGAAACGATTTAAGGGGCCTTATACAATTTAGCCTGGATGTACTAAAGTTTGTTTCACTTAGTCTCAAGTCTGCAATTTCAATATGGTCTATCTAACCTGTTTTTCATTATACACAATAGTATATATGCTATTGTTCAAATAAAAGGGGATAAAGTAATATAAATATGAAACTCCTTTGAATCATTTTAAGAAATCACACAGG
Source organism: Hippopotamyrus pictus (assembly GCA_026781145.1). Lineage (NCBI taxonomy): Eukaryota > Metazoa > Chordata > Actinopteri > Osteoglossiformes > Mormyridae > Hippopotamyrus > Hippopotamyrus pictus. Next base: position 10,458,146 of record JAODLC010000065.1, read on the forward strand.
GGTACTCATTTACATATTTTAAGTACATGAAAAGGTCAACTGAGATGACACCGATTTTCCGAACATATTAAAAAAAATCCATCTCCGTGGCGTGTAAAGGCGTTCTCGGGATAACGAAACTTACTGCTTCCAACTGTTCACCTATTTTCTAACCACTTTTCCTGGTCGGGATCACAAGAAACTTTCCACAAAATTTTTTCAATTTCACGTTTGCCATAGTGGCTGTATGAATATACCGCACACATTTTACTTTTTTGTCAAATACTTAAACATCTCTCATTGACCTCATAAGATGACTTTATTGCAGAGAACCAGCTACTTCAACAGCAATTACAACATATAACAGGACAAACTGCATAAATGTTCTGTAGTATAAATGGGAATGCCACTGAGGCAGGCAGCATCAATAGCCGGTTTTCTGTCTCTGATATATTGCTTATATCCCTGTCTAACCATTTACCCCGTCTTACCTCCAGCAATTCAAAATCACATTAAACAGTTATACAAACCTTTATACTTTCACACAGCCCTAAGCCATTTACATTTTTAGAGGTGCTGCTAGTTTTGTATTGTTGCCAATCATGTTAGTTCATTTTAATTTGGAAAGTTTCCCCACGTACTATATTAAAATTGTGCTAGAATTGTAGCCTTACCCTGCAGGGTTGTGGGTTCAATTCCTTCCCTCGTTGTGTATGTATGGAGATCAAGTTTACATGGGCTTCCTCTCATTGTCCAAAACCATGCAATTAAGTGAACATTGGATGCGAGTACATGGCCTGTTTAAGGTCTATTAAATCCAGGATGTTCCTCTGCACTCTCTGGGAAAGGCTACAGCCTCACAGTATCCATTTACTAGATAAGCTGTATGGTTTTAGAATGGATGAACAGTGCCACCCACAGGCTGATCAGTGTCAGTAGTCATTTCTTTATGGACATAGTGGGAGTTCCACCAATAAAACCACAAGGCCTTGTTTAAATTTAGCTGATGCTTGATGAATAGATTGTATTTCAATGAATCTCACAAAGCATGCCCCATCTCTGCTTATTACATCTATGATAAAATTAATGGGAAAGTGGTTTGCATCGGAAACATTCACCAGATATTATTAAATTAAAAGTCATGACAAAGACAACAAACCCGGCTGTGGATGGGAAAGTATTCATTGGAAATGACGACTAATTATTGTTAATTTAGACCAGCCTATTAGGCAAGTGGTACGGAACATGGATAGATGGACAGTTCCCTAAAGCGCAGCCCAAAGATCAAAGATGTATCAAGAGGACGTGTGCCCACCCAGAACAGGTGAAACCCCATGTAATTCAGTATCTGAACCCACAAATCTAGTGGTGAGGCCACACAGTACTACCCACTCACACCGTTCTACTATAATGTCTCTGAATCACAATCCATACTTATAACAGAGGATACCCACTATCCTTTTTAAGTTCACTGTTCAATTTGAAAACAAAAATTACCCAAAAATGTCCAACTCCCTCCACTGACATAATCTTGGTTATATTTTCAAATATCTGAAAGTCAAGTAATCACACATTTTTTTATTTTCATGTTTAGCTTGCCAATATGCAAACAAGCCATTTTAATTCAAAAATGAACACAAATAATGACAAAATTCATTAATTAAAAAAACAATACCTTCAAGTCACTGATGTGGATACATTATATTCATGAGGTAAAACCTTTACCTAAAAAAAAAAAAAAAAAAATATATATATACACACACATACATACACACACACACACAGGAACACACATCTATTCCAATTTGTCAACAAAAAATAGAATACAAAACCAAATTACACCTACCACCAATAAAATGCTACTAGAACCATATGAGACTAGTTATTGCAAGAGAACGTACATTAAAAAGATGTAGTTCGACATTTACAACATTTCTCTGGTTCTGGGATATCTTATATAACATTTTGCTTATTTTAAATGTCTCAGTGCATATATACATAACCTTAATACACGTGTATATAAAAATAAAGAACATGCATCTTAAAAGTCATTCAGGTAAATCTAAAATATACAACCTATCAAGATAGAAAATGAGACAAAAACAGGAGGGAAAAAAAAATCTGGGCCAGATTAGCATTAGGCTTTCTATTATAAGATTACACAGAATCACTCTGGTTTGAAAACATGATGGTGCCAAGATAAAGCACTGGTTTTAATGATTTACTATTTCTTACCTTGGCAGATAAATGCTATTAGTGAACCATTAACTTTGGTACACCAAAGACTTGAATAAGAGTTTAAAATTGGAGATTTAAAATTTTAAAAATTTAACAAGAATGTGCAATTATGGATTAGTCATCTCATGAACAGAGCACTCACATGTCCAATAATGACCTATTTGTTTGCCTTTAAAGATGATAAAACACCACCACAGTAAAGGAAACTTCATTTGCTATGGTACCTTGTCTGAAATGTGAATGACACCCACAAAACCATGTAGTCTCCTGGATATCAATGGAATCTATACTTGCGTGCTGGTTTAAGACTGATGTAAGTTTTCTTCATTTCCTCTGTCTGTTCATTCTTGACTTGGTGATATTTTTCCCCTTTGGTCGTCACCACCTGACCACCATGATAACGCACCAGTTTTTTGGGAGCCTGCATAAAAGGCAACATTGCAATCAGGGATCAGGCAATGTAATCTCAGTTTAAATTCCTTTGTGAAAATCTTCATATTGTTATAATATAAAATCTCTTGCTGAATCCTACTGAACTGCAGAAAGTAGCATTTATCAGTACACACTAGTACTATTATACTTAATTGCATCTGTCATTGATCTGAAATTGACATTGATCTGAAAAATCAATCCATCATCCATCCATCCATCCATCCATCCATCCATCCATCCAAAAGATTAACAGGAAAATGATTTACTTCTTTGGGTGTTACAGGCCTGTGAATTTTCTTATCTTCCTCATCATCTATTAACATATACCTAAGAAAAAACATTTAAGAACAACTTAAGAATACACTATTAAACTGTGAGACTCTATGGTTGTAATAAACAGCGCCACGTTTATTGGGGGATGGAACTTGATGGGATGAATATCACACAAAGTGAAGCAAATAAAGCTGCCAGTTCAATGGACACGAAAGTCAAAACTCAGTCATGAATCCTAGAGTTATTTTTGGGTCTAACCTGCAATTAGGGACACCAATTAAAGGAAAACAGCAATAATTATTTCTGAAAATGAGAAATCAGCGAAACAAACATGAAAACACTGGTTACTAGTCTTTTGTAATGCCCTCCCACATTATCCTTCTGGACTTAACACAGTTATTAACAACAAATAATATACGAATGGAAGAGAACCATTAATCACGCATAAACAAGATTAAACTTACTTTTCAAGAATGTTTGCCTTCAACTTTTTATCAGCTTGTGGTGAGACAGCTTTACAATGTTTCACCTGTTAAAAACATAACATTGGACAAAAATCAGGATATTTTTCTTGACATTCCTCTATATTGACCATAATATTTTATTATGCTAAGTTCTTATTTCTTCATAATAGTACGGCAGAAAGTATTAAGAAGAAGAAAAAATTATAAAACTTAATGCATCCATTTTCTGTAATCTAGAAACCTAAAGTGTCAATAATGCCCTTGTTTATGTTTTATTCCATAACTGGATGAAAAACCAGGATAAATGGCTGGCACCATCGAAATGACTAGAAATACTTCACTACTAAACTGACAAAATGTGCTGGTGAATTTGACAATTGATGTCAATCACAATAAAAATGATTACCTCTTCGCATAGGGGGAATGAATTATGGGTTAACTTACTTTAAGAGGATGGTCATGACGGAGCTGAACATCTCCCTCTATGATGAGCTGAACAGCCTCCTCCATATCTCCCTTGGCAATGGACAAGGCACCCATGGCCTCTGTCACACTGCATTTAGGGAACATCTCAAGAAGTTGCTGCATCTGGGCATCTCCTCCAAAACTATTCTCCTACATATAAATTAAAACACACAGTAAATCATATTAAGGTTTTACTTTTGAAGAACAATCCATTCCACATGTCGCATTCCAGTCCATGACATTTATAATATGATTTACTCAAGTCTTTGGGAATTTTTATCCTTTTAAGAATGTTCACCTCAACATTTCCTAAAGAACATCCCAATTAAATACAAATATTACACTATAACTGGGGTATGCCACCAAAAACTTCAAATTAAAATAATTTCATTTCTTCAAAAGCGTATAGGTCACCACTAAGATTCAAAAAAGAAAAAAAATCTAGAAGTGGCCTGAAGCATTATGATTATTTTGTAAGGGTTTACCAAAATGAGATTTTGGTCTCAAACACTGCAATTACTATATTATTGTTAGACATCTGTCAGCCTTTGCCATTAGAAAATAGGAAAGCAATTTTTCCCCTTTTTAAGACTGTCTTTGAAAGTGATCCCAGAGGAATTAATGCAGGTTAATGTTATATTCCTCATATGGTTGGCCACCTACAGCACTCATATTATCATTCTTAGTACCTGTGAACTCAGATATTCCCTAGAAGAAACCTTAGAGTAATTAACCCCATCAATGTTGCAAACTACATTTTATTAAAAGATACGAGTAATTAAAGACACCATTAAGCCATTACTGCTTTGATCATATTTTATTGGATTGTACAATAATCAGGTAATAAGTAATGTCTGCGTAACACAGGGGTAGCCAATCTTATCCGCAAAGGGTCGGTGAGTATGCAGGTTTTTGGGATGACCTTTAGGTCAGCTGTTCAAACCCAGGTGTGAGGACTCGTCAGCCAATCAGTCCTCTAATTAGTGACCTAATTAGGGAGTTGCAGTGAAAACCCGCATACACACCAGCCCTTTGCAGGTAAGACAGCCCACCTCTGGCTTAACCTCTTACAATCGGTGGCGGATACCTTAGCTGTAGCTCCCTCTTCCATTGTTGAAAGGCCCTGTGTTTCTTGCACGGAAATCCCATGAGGTGAGACAGTACATTCATTTAAATATGATTCCTTTATCGCCATCTCCGGTAGGCCATTGTCTTTAAATAGATACAAGGAATATCAGGTCATAAACACTGAAATACCAACTTTAAGCAGTAAACAAAGAAATACTTTGAAATGTAATGCACTCAGTCACTGCAAGATGCCTTCCCTGTTCAAACTCAAAGCTTAAAGTTTACATATACACGTCAACCAAAAAGTATGAAAAAGCAATATATATAAATAATTTATAGATACTCCTAACTTAATGACCTACCTGTTTAATAAGCAGCCAGACTTATGACCAGCTCTCCAGCCAGTTGGTATTGTACACTGTAAGAAAAGTTTGGGCGTGGAAATGGCATGGTGGTGTTTCAGTTCTATTCCGTTTGTTCTGCTCTCCGATTTATTCGGGTCACTGAAGGAAGGTTGTGAACTGTTTACAGTAATTGACCTTAATTTTGATATGCCGTATCAATTTATGCTGAACTTGCGATCGACTTTTATTCCAAAAATGTTGCATGCAGTTTGATGCACATGCTTTGCGTTGTGGGATAGAGAACCTCCAGTTGCATGTAAAGCATAGACATACACAAGCTTAAAATTATCCTGTCTTATACCTTTCTTACATCTTCGAAAGCAATGGCTGCAAGTTTGTTTCAAAACTTAGTGAATATGTACAAGGAACTTCTATTCTTTATGCGTTTTAGTTCGATAATGTGCAAAAGGACGCCAACAGTGATTCATTGGATTGCAGTGATGTTAATTTGCAATACATGCCTATATATCTAGCATATCATTTATCTGTAATTCTGTTGATTAACATTAGCACTTATCGGCCAGCTTGTTGTAAATTTTGCTATCTTAGATCTCAAAAGTCTTTTCTGTGTTTAATACAATCAATCACTCACAGATTTTCACCTGACACATACGGAGAAAACACGTAACGGGAACAGTACACTGTTACAGTATACACTACAAACATCTACAAATATACAAGAAAAATGCTATAAATGGTGCAAGTGACATTAACACAACATCTAAAGATGGTTCACACAAACCCACTACCAGTACAGTATGCTTGAAATATCAGTAAGGGGCGGCTTCTCGCTAATCAACCAATTTGCTTAACCTAGTCAAAGGAACAGAACCTGGTCATCAAGTGAGGAGTATCTGTATTTTACACAATATCATTCACTGTTTGCCAGTTACACAATAGTGAAACTTACCTTCTCCTCGTGCTCTAGCTAGTTTTGACGCCAAGTGAAATATCATCTCGCATACTTTTACCCTGGGAAAAGACAATAAGTTATACCTACATGCAATTAAGAGATTAAGTAACAACACTTTCAGCATAACCAGCATCACGAGAATGAAGTTTCAAAGGCTAATTTAATGATTAATTAAAATCTTCATCCTTAGATGCTGTAGTGGGTAAAACTGTTACTCTCGACCTACACTCTTGGCCACCAAAAATGTGTTTCGTCATGTTGTGTTTTCTTAATTTACCTTTAAAGAATAAAAAGATGGGCAACATTTCAAGCACATGGTATAATTTATATAAATAGCAGTCTAACCCTTCGATTTCAGCAAATCCAGGAATGTATGCTTCTAGCATTTCAACAAAATCATCTACATCAAAGTTTTCCTCCATACTGTCCTGAGAGCCCAAGTTTTCCAGCACACCAGTGATGTAGGAAAGAAGCACGTCATCCAGAAAGCTGCACAGAAAAATGTATATTACACACTAAATACGTATGCAAAGCCATCGCAAGATGTTTACATTACGTAACACTGCAAGTAGCATAACTTTGATCCTTTGGTCAGTTATCTTACCTTAAATCTGCGTTTGGTATACACGCCTGGATGAACTCATTCAATGTATCTTGAATAATCTTATGAAGATCCATTTTATGGAAACTGGCGATAATAGACAAAAACGTCTATATTATTTAACATGCAGATTATTAATAATGTTGGTTTAGGTAGATAATTAGCAGAGTTAGATATTAAACCGCGAATAAAGGACAACAAACCTCCAGCTACGTAGCTAACCAGTTATTCGCCGAGACTGAACCTCTACGATTACATAAGGATACAGTGTTTTATTTAGACTTCTCCGTTAGGTTATAATGTGACCAGTTCTGTACTGATAACCGTATTTCCTCGCCTATCAAGATCTTCTATTTTTCAGGTTACTTATAGCTGTTTTGGTCATTACGGCCTATAAACATTCAGAAACATAATAGCTACGTTTATGCAACGAGCCAAGCAGCTTGCATACGAACAAGCGAACACAGAAATGTTAACTAGTGACTTAAATATATAATACCGACACTATCAATTAACCTTCAATTGTGGCACTAGTAAAAAATACAGCGCGTATGTCTAAAAAAATATCACGTCTTCAAAATAACATATAGCAGTGGTTTTAGATTACCAGCGATGCACTTTCATTCATGTTTTCAACAATTTCTACGCATGTAGCTAAATACTATAACGGTTAAAAAAACATGTATCATGAAACCCGGAAGAAAAAAGCCCTCACTCACAAAACAAGAAAATGTTCGCACGGCCAAGGGGTATCAAACGTAGCCAGTAAATACAGCTAGACATAGTGAGGCGTATGTCACTCAACTGGGAATTCGTTACTGTGATTCACACGCAAATATCTTCGGTTTAATTCCTCCATTGGATTACTTACGGGCGGGACTAAGAAAATGGCGGTCCGAGTGAAATCCATTTGAAGATACGATTAAAACCTTGCGTCCTTTTCACTGGTTCTTCTTTGACGGACGCGTCCAATCAGCGAAACCGCAGCGTCCTGAGAGCGCTTCCCCTCGAACGACAGGCGATTGGTTCCTGCGGAGCGCAGAAATGTTTGACGTACCCATGAACTCGTTTTAATGCCTAAAAGCCTAGAGGTCTCTAAGTGTGCCTGGGATTCAGTGATACCCTATAAAAAACTGCAGTTCGTTCAAAGAAAAAAAGTATTTGGTGCTCCATTATTCTGGTTATTAATTCTACTAATATTAAATCCACTACTATGGAGAATTTAGAGATGCCATGTTGCTCATCTGCATACCATGGGAGGAAATGCAAACCTATAGAAAAGAGGGAGAATACTTGAACCATACTCTAAATCACCTAGATTAATTTTCAAGGGAGGCCCACCAATATAGCTAGCACGCTAGCCTTCTGTTTAGATAATATAAAACTCTTACTTGCACTGTTGCTTCACAGCTTATATTAAGCTCTGTTTCTGATTGGCTGCCTCCTCATATTTGAAGGCAAGGTTAATATAAGATGGAGGATGTTAGGACATGTGATATGCCCTGTGAATGCCCATGTTTCCACTCTGCAGCATTAATAAAGACTTCTGCTACTTTTTCTGATAGTTTTCTCATAAAAAGATGCCTTTGTGCAACCAATGTTTCATCCATCTCTCAGTTTTCCTGTATAGGCTCATGGTTGGCGTATACCTGGGCTCAAGGAAGGGGGCAGTCTGGACAGTATTCTTGTTCATCACATGGCATGTAGTCAACAGTATGGGCCATTCACCAATTCACTTTAGTGCTTGTTTCTTTTGTACCACATTGTTGATAGCCACTTGTAATGGTCCTGCTGTCTCTCTGATGGGTTTGTTTTGTTTTCTCAGCCTAATGATGGCCTGCTATACTAGCCGTGACAGCTCTTTGGACCTCATATTGAGAGTTCACCGCAACAGCTTTCAAATGCAAATTTCACATGTAGGGTGTTTATCAGTATGAATACTTCACCATTCCTGTGTTCTCCCATACATGTTTGATGTCATCTTCCATTGCTGAAGTAGTTCCAATACTCAAGATCAGAAGTACGGAAGATGGTAAAATTCCACAGATGTCATTCTAACTCAGCCCCAAATGTCAAGGATGCATTGGTTGCATCCTCACCAATGAAAATAAATCCCATGATTCATTGTGGCCCAAGTTTGCTCTTGGATGCCAAGTTAGCAAGACTGCTCTTGCCAAGAATACATGTATTTGTATTCTTGGTATTGATAAACACCCAAGGATTCAGATCCAGACCTTTCACCTGTTTAATTGTGAATAAAATAATGTGGAAAATAGGCTTGTCATTATTGGTTTTATCAATAATCAAGTAATCTACTGGTTAATCTGAAGATTCATCAAGTAATCTTTTGTAATATATAACATGCATTGCAATTGGTGCACACTTAATCACACAGTCAATTTAGGTACTCTAATTCATTTATGTTGCATGGTTTTGGGCAATGGAAGGAAATAATGGGTGATGTTAATATCAACATAGCATTTCATGTACATGCAAATTGTTACATAGTAAGGATTGCGATAGACTGCTGGGTTCAAACCATCAATAAGTTGCGCTAAAACATTTTTACTCAGTCACAGAAAACCAAACTTAGCAAGCTTTGCAAGTTTAATGATGGTTCCTTTTCAACATTATCTAGTATAGGTTTAAAATGTATCAGTCTACAGTTTACCGCTGCTGCTTTTGCATGAGCTCTGCATGCGCTGTGTATTTGCATTGCAGTCGTGCTGCCGTAATATTTAAGGTCAGCTTTCTAATGCTGAAGACTACTGCGTTTTCATTCAGTTTTAATGTGAAGTGTTTCCACACAAATTGTTTTTGCTCTTTATTTGGGCCCTCAACATCTATGTACTGTTTTCCTTCTGCCATACTACTGAGTGATCGATTAGGAAAATTTTAACTGATGTTTTTTAATAATCATGTAATCCAGTTTTGTAATCTTGACAGCTCTAGTGGAATGGCCATGAAATAGCTTGTCAGTCAATTGTGCAATTACTTTTAATCCTGTGAAAGGGAGGAGGGGGAGGTGCATATACTAAATGTTGTAATTCACCCAGTTTGAATGTAACTAGCTAAAGTCGACAGTCTGCACTTTAATATATACATTTTCTATACATTCATTCAAACAATGCAGGGGCATGGCAAGCCTACCAACTGGCAGTACAGTGTGTAATAAAATAGGTTTGGCATTATCATTCTCATCTAACAGTTGCTGGTATATGCCTGATGCTGGGTGTCAGCCTTTAGCTTGTATCCCTGGCATGATGAGACACCTCCAGTCTGGGGTTTTGTTGGTGAAGCCTTGAGGCCACATGCTGGCTGACTGTCCAAAACGCTGCTCCTGCAATCTGACAGGTGGCTGTTGTCCAAGGTGGAGCACCGGGCACACACCCACCTCTTCATTGGTCTGAGCAGCATGCATGCACAGGCCCCGAAAGTGCCACTATGACATCTGATACGAATACAAGCATCTGTGCTCCCTTTTCAAGGCAGACTGTTACAGAGACAATTACAAGTGCTTTACCTCCCTGTGTAGTGCTTCTGCTTCTGCAAGAACTTCAAGTGCTTCTAACCCCTTTTCAAGGTGGAGAGGAAGCACTTTGAGCTTCCTTTCTAGGGCAATTTAGTCTTCAGACAGCTGAATACTTTGGGCTCTGAGTCAGGTTTTCTAATTGGGACCCATGCATGCCTCTGCATTCTTAGTGCCCCTTTCTTAGGGTCGCCTGGGATCCCTTCATTTTTGGCCTTTGATAAGTCCTTCCCACCATCCAGTGATTGTATCAGTGTGCAAGTAATAATTCTGCTATTTATACCAATTGACTCGGGTGCACTTTGGAGGCTGAGCAGGTTAGGTGGTATAGGTTAGGTTCCAGAAAGAATAAACAAAACAATCTCTCCTTAAATGTCAGCAAGATTAAGGAGCTTGTCATTGATGTGAGGAAGCAAAATGTAGCCTACATTCCCATATATACCAATCGGTGGGAATGTTGTACAATTTCAAATTCCTCACTAGGACGCGTCATACCTCTGCAGTCATTAATAAGTCCCACCAGTGCATTAATTTCCTCTGATGTCTGAGGAAGGTCCAAATGCCACCAGCAGTGCCGATCCATTTTTAAAGATGCATTATGGAGTCTATTCTCACTGGTTGTATAACATCTTGGTATGTCAGATTCTTGGCACAGAACAACAAAGCACCGCAGAGAGCGGTGATTGGCTCGGAGCATCACTGGCACACAGCAGTCCATGACATATACATAACACGTTGCCTTAGAAAGACAGGCTGTTTAATAAAAGTACTCTAGTCGCCCAGTACAGTCACTTTTCTCTCTCCTCTTCCTTCTGTCATATGGGACCGAATAATGAGCAGTTGGATCACAAGATTCAGGGATTTTTCAGGTTTTATTCCCAAGGTCTCCCCTCTAACATCATCACGCATCCCTAGGTGAGGTATGTATTTTTTGTGTATATTGTCCTATATTTATTTACCACTATTGTCTACTAAAAGTATGCAAATAAGATTTTCACCATTCCATACATGACAATGGAAGCCTTGGAAGTCTCCATGGACTGGATCACCTACACATCAGCAGTGTATCCTGTGGGTTTAAGTGCCACAGTAGCCAGGATTCAATAAGGGATTGCAATGCTGCTACACACACAAATGGGGAGAAGTAGTATTGAGTGAATTTTAAGTGCAATGTGAAGTGTGATGCTACTGTCAGATGTGGCAGTTAAGGATGCCTAATCAGTTCTTTGTTACGGAGCCCCTCCCAATGCATACTGATAAAAATCATATATTTCGGTACCACATTTTAATATATCGTGGCAATGAATTAATAAAATGTACCCATGATTTAACTAAAATGAGGGGACAAATTAGTAAAATGTGGCCCCGACATAACAAATGGGTTCGGTGAAGCATCCTGGTTCTCAATATTACATTAAGTACCTCTCACTCGTAACAGTTCTTTGCAATGCAAGGCTTTTAAGAATGTGTTTGTAGGTCATTCCAGCCTGGGTTTACCACTCCCAATCTGAAGAAATATGGGATTTCCCTCACGATAAAATACGCCAAGTGGGGGACACAATCACATCCCGTATTGATTCAAAACGGGATACACCATTTTATTTTTCAGTATTAGATGAGCTCATTGGGCGGCCACTTTATTCCAAACTTAAAATTAAACTCGGTTGAACTTTCGCCGTCCATAGCTTCAGATGCAGATGCCTAATCCAAAGAGATTTATGTTATGAGCGGAACTCCGTACTTTGCAACTACATAGACATTAGAACTCCAGGCCTGTGTGTCTCTTGTGCCTTATGGAGAGCAAGATGAGGTAGGCAATGTGAGAATTTCCCCACAGAGGTCAATAAAGTATTACTATTAGAGATGGATAGTTCAGGTCCAGAAAGGAGTGTAAGTATAAAAAGTAACAGTCAAAGACTACTCAACTGTACAACTGTGTTGAAACACAATCTTGGTATGTATTTTTACTTTCTGGACCTGAACTTTCCACCTTTGATTACTATTCAGTTAATTAATAGTAATTAGTTAATCAACCAATTTTGGGAGGAAACAATGTATGGTGAGAATCTTCTGTATATGCATTTAGTTCCATGTTAATTGGGAGATATAAAGGTTACAGGACCTGGTAAACATTGTAAACATGAATATTTTGTGTACTCTTCCATCTTCCTGTGTATGTAGCCTTTTAGAGTGAAATCTATGCAAAATTTTATGCATAAGACCCCTGGAAACTGATGTAGAGTGACCCATTCTGGTTCGTTCTAGTTCACTAATTCTCAATGTTTTTCTTGTCATCTCATCTTGTACATCACAGTGTTTCTCAAACCAGTCCTTGGTGCACACTGGACAGATCCGCATTTTTGTTTTATGCCAGTTTCCAGAACACCTGACCCAAGCAATCAGGATCTCTAAAAGCCTTACCGGTGTGCTGGGAACTGGGATAAAACAAAAATGCTGATCCGTCCAGTGCACCGTGAGGATTGGTTTGGGAATCACTGTCCTATCTGGTCTTCTTGTGGTTTGTAGTTCTTGTGTTCTAGTGGTGAATCGTTCTTTGCAACACTGGACTTTGCCTTCATGCATAGGAACCTCAGTTGCTAGATGTCACTTCAGCTTGGATCCAGCTGCATCATTGCCCTCTATTCTTTACCCATTGGTGACATTCACTCTCATGAGTGTGTGGCAAGAGTGTAACATATTCCACATCCACCATTAGAAATGGGGTAAAGGGTTTTTTTTTTTTGGCAAAACTGGGGCAGTCAAAATTTTTGAGTAATAAAACATGCACCTTGTGAGCCATATGCAATGACCAGCTCAGCTTCCTCTTTGATAGTATCATTCTGTTCCTTTTCAGGCCACCTGCAAACAGGAGAAATATTTAAGAAATGTTTTACAGATGGTGTACTTAAACGATAGGTTCAGCGCTCAGCGAAATCCCATTATAAGCATTCCTTGCAATCAGGTATGATTGTGGAAAGCATAATATTTACCAGCTTCCACTGTAGCTTCTGACTGGATTTAAACAGAATCTAATGGGACTGTTCTCCTTTTTGAATTCTGGAAGCTCACAGTATGGATGAAAAAATAAATATGTTTTTAGACCGACAGGTTGAAGGAGTAACTATATACAAAATCAAAAAGCTGATGAGTATGGAATAACCACTTGTCATATAGGCAATATAGTTATACATCAGGGCAAGATCATTAGGAATCCCATAATTCTTTGTGTGGCTTCATCCACAGCAGCAACACAGATGTTCCTAATTACGGAAACCATAAAACACGGTTCACACACAGTAATACTCATTACAATTACAAATATCATACGAAGAGAATTCCTCACTCCAAATCAACCCTGCCAGTGAGATATTAATTTACAAATGAAGGCATTTCCCGCACTGTTCATAAAGGGCTGAACAACCTCAAACAGCTGGACTTCTATTCCCGAAACTGTGTTGACCATGAAAACTGGCATGTTATACAGTGACTTATACAGTGGAGTATAAGGAGGATCAACAAAACTTATGGTCCATGACAACAAACAGATCAAGATTTTTGAGAACATTTCAGAAGCTTATTAGGAACAAATGAAGGAATGAAGGAAATTATGGAATGAAGGAAATTATTTGCTCATTAATGGACTCTGGTCTTGGCAGATTCAGGCAGTTTGGCTTTAGGTTGTTGCAGTCTTAGGTAGAGGACTGACTCTTGGATATCAAAGGCATGCTAGGTACAGAGGAATTCCAAAGAAGGGCTCCAGTGATGTTGTCTTCATCCTAAGAGGAACTAAAAGCAAAAGATTAACCTAAAAGTAACTGACTTTTAGCATTTCACTCCAGTCTTTTTTTGCTATTGGCAGAATTATCTTAGAAAACTACAAGCATTAATCTGAAGACATCGAAAAAGTCAAATCAATACATATATATTCCTAAAGACCTGATTAAATGTCAAAAGTACAATATCAATGAGAAAACCACTCATTATTTCCACTACAAAGTACATTGTCAATGGAGGTCCCCGCAACCCTGTTGAGGATAAACGATTAGAAGATGGATGGGGATGGTGTTTTTCAGTAAAATATAAATAATTTATGTATAATCTAATAATTTAATACATGTTTACAAGAAACAAATACATTCAGGAAAATCAATTGTAATGATCACATGCCTGCAGTAGGTTGGTACCCCATCCTGGGTTGTTCCCCTGCCTTCTGCACATAGCCTCTTGGATAGGCTCAGGACTCCTCATGACTCTGAACAGGACAAGCGGTTGCAGAAAATGGATGGATGGATGGGTGCATTTTTGAGATGCAGGAGTTCCTTGTGTTTTTATTAATCAAAGTAGCATGTATGGCCATTCAAATAAAGAGGATAAATATGAGCGGCTGGGTCTTAGGAGGATGAAAGAGTGGGGGCCTTCCTCCACCTGTTGCCTCCCAATTCTTTCTAGAGGACGACTTTCCACAGATGATGCAGCTGCCTTGCTTATAGGACCTGCTAGCTTTGCGACACAGAACTGGCACAAGAAGGGCTCATCTCTGTTTCAGCAGCTGCCACAGTTGTTCAAGGAAGTCTCATAGCTGTTACCAAAACTGCTCCAGTTCTGCTAAGAGGACCTGCTCTAGATCTTCAGCAGCTCTTTGCCACTGGGAGCATAGTTTGCCTTATTTTGGGGCAGACCACATTATCCTCAATGGTGATACAGGGTACAGAAACAATGGAGGTAGAAAGGCCTGTGCTGAGTTTATAAAGAATGCAGCTGCTCTGCTGTGTCTTCTAGATAAGACATAAAACTGAGGACCTGACTGTCCGAGGTCATAAAAGGCACCTGGGCATCTTTCGAAAAAGTAGGGGTGGTACCTAATGCCCTGGCTAAAATTGCCAACTGTGGACCTTTCAAATTTGGCCTCCTAATAATCCCCTATATCTAATTGGTGAATTCTCTCCTGCCCCTTCATCACCTGATCTACTGTGTGGTGACTGTACTGGTGCAGAATGGCTGCCGTTGCATCATCCAGGTGGGGGCTACACAGTGGTGATGGTTCAAGTGCTGCTCCCCATTGCTCCTGAAAAGCACTATATGTGGGTAACATTCATTCATCCATCCATCCATCCATCTATCCTGGTACAATACAGGTTATCTCTCTCCGCATTATCTCCCCTTGTACAGGAGCTGAAGCTTAGGCTTGTGGGGTGACACTTTGAGTCCCCTAGAGGGGAGACCCTTATATCTGTCCAGACATCATCAATGTTAGCCTCAGTATCAAATCTGAATTATTTGTCTCTTCCTTGGAAGTCTGTTAGGCACTGTTGTTAATCCTCCCCTCTTCTCCAGCTACTATCTTTGTCCCGTTGTGGCTGCAGCTGAGGGGGCCATACAGACATTATCACTGCCTCTATATCACTGTCTTGTTGTGGAATTGGTGTCAGCAATTATGATGGTTCTACTGAGCAGCTTTCCAAGGGGTAGGCCATCTCACCATTGCCTTTTCTCTCCCCTTGTCACCAAGCCCAGTACATTTAATCTCTGTCGACATTCTCTCTATCAGGCATCTGTGCTGTCCAAGGCCCAAGGGAATCTAGAGGCCAGGGGTGTTCTGGGAGACATCCTCTTCAGCCTTTTTTTCTTTAGGTGGAACTGAACACTTTATACCTCCTTGTTGACTATATTTCATTAAATAATTATTTTTGATAACTTTTGTGATATCTGTGAATGTAGCATAATGGTCATGCAGTGAGACTTATGGTCATTTTTAACGCATACTGATTGCAGTGTCAGCACCCGTCCCTCCCTGTCCTACGTGTTATGCCCCCCTTTGGCCAGCAGGTGTGGCTGGCCATCTTGTTCCTGCCTTTGTCTTGTAGCCCCTTAGCTCTAGTATTGTCTCCCTGTTTCCTGGGCTACAATGTAGCTTGAAAGGTTGAGTGTCTGGTTTGAAGGCTGTACCTTCCCATTGTGGGTTTGAAGCTGAGCTGAGGACAGCCTCACCTACTATATTACATTTGTGTTTTTGAGTTTCCTAGTGTATTAGGTTTACCTGTTTTAGGTTTACCCCGCTTCTGTCGTGTTTTAGCACTCCTGTGTATATTTATGGTCCTAGTCTTTCCTATTGTTGTTATCCTTGTGTTTTGCTATGTCTCCCAGATTCCATGTTCATTTAGTGTTATTGGTTTCACCTGTTGCTCATTGTTCCTGTGCCTTCCTTGATTGGTTAATTTGATTATGATTTACACCTGTCCCTTGTTTGCCCTGTGTTCTATGTGTATTTAGGTACCATTTATTACACATTGTGCATGTTACTGTGTGTGGATACTCTGTCTGGTTTCCCTAGTGTATTTACTTTAAATTTTATTTTTTGTTAATTCTTGTTTTTCCCATATTGTTTGAACAGGTTTGGAGGACATACTTTGGAGGTTTGGGCACATACTTTCTCCCTTTCTGACTGGGAAACCCCAGCCTGCATACTACAACCTTCTGAATAAGTGAAGCCACTAACTACCATGCCTAGATGGGGTAGGTCCTACACCAGACAATCCTCTCACCTTGCAGGCAGCACTGGACCAGTGCATCAGTGGAAGTGTACCATGTTGTTTCACCAGATCCAAATCTTGAGGCTGTTATGGGTTGTGTAGCACTGGCTAAGGCCTATGGATTACCCAGTCAGGCATATCATGGAGCAGCATATCATGGTGGTGGGTGGCTACATTACCAGGGTTAGGGCTGCTATCACCCTCAGCAGTATGTATAGGGATGTTTGGCAGGTCCTTGGCACTAATGTCTGGGTGGAGCGTGCATCTGGAGTATGTGGTGGTACAAGACAACCTGGTGTCCCTGCTCCGTGTTCACTCCACTGTGGCAAGACCCACAGACCAAAAGTCCCGGCAAGCCTTGCCAACCAAGAAGAGGACAACCCCTGCACATAGGTTTTGGCGGCTTCTTGTGGAAGGAACCACAGTAGGTGGATCATGATCCCCCCCTCAACTATCTAACGCTCTTGCTGATCTGTTCCTGTATGTGACCTGGGAACTCTCATTTCAAGTCCAAAAGGAGGGTGGACAACTAAAGAAGAGGAACTGGTAAGTGGTGGGAAGCCCTGGGGGAGAGGTAAGCTCCCACAGCAGTATTTCATGGTCTGCAATAGAATGCACTAGTATGTGGTGACCCACCAAGAAGATCCAAGTGACCTGCTGGTAGTACCTGGGGCTGAAATCCTGTAGATGTAATAATGCATTTGCTCAACACCTACCTGATTAGAGGACACTTAGGAGCCTGTAACACTCTGGAGAAGATTTGGGACTGGTTCCAATGGCTAGGTATACAAGTAGAGTTCCAGAATTTCTGCCAGCATTGCAACATATGTCACAAAATGTTCCCCACGGTGCCTCTGCCAGCCCCACTAGGGCCCTGGCCTATTATCGAGGTGCAATTTGATGGACATTGTAGGGCTACTTGAAAGACTGTGCCATGCAATATCTTGAGCTTATCCTCTTGAGGAAAGCCACTTCCAAAACTATACTTAAGGAACTGTTCCTCCTGGCCAACTGTCTGGCACTTCTTAAAAATCTCAGAACTTCAATATACCGCCAGCAGTCCTTGAAAGCATGCTCCAGAAGGCGGTAAGCAACAATGTTCACAGCTGAGACCTTATGAACCCATAGGTGCTCTCTGCTGTATAGTAGACTACCTAGGCTTCCACAGA
Organism: Hippopotamyrus pictus; assembly: GCA_026781145.1. Taxonomy (NCBI): domain Eukaryota; kingdom Metazoa; phylum Chordata; class Actinopteri; order Osteoglossiformes; family Mormyridae; genus Hippopotamyrus; species Hippopotamyrus pictus. The sequence goes on from JAODLC010000065.1 coordinate 10,476,211, forward strand.
CTACACTTCCATGCAGACTATTTGATATAATCTAGGAGGCATGGCAGGACTGACTACCTCCCTTCCATTTTGTCATTGAACATGCCCTGGAAATGTAAGAGTGGCTTCAGAAGGTATTGTTGGTGCACCTAGAAGAAGACGAGTGAAACCAGTAGTGCCTGTACTGGTGAACTCAATCCTAACATCAAACCTGGTGAGCTAGTGTTAGTACTCATCTCTCCCTACTACCCTGCCACCTGGCAGGGGCCATACATTTTGGAGAAAAAAGTCAGATCAGGGAGCTGCCAAAGCACCCAGCTGGGATGACATCAAACAGAATGGGTTTATCATGTCAACCAGCTTAAGAAGGCAATTGAACCCACCCCCTCCTGTTTGCCTGGGGCAGGGGTCTCCAACTCCAGTCCTGGAGAACTAGTGTCCAGTAGGTTGTCTATTCTACCTGGCTTCTGATGAGCGACAGCTGCTCCTGACATTTACATGAGGACAGGTATGTCTCATCAGAAGTCAAGTATGATAGAAAACCTACTGGACAAAAGCTCTCTAGAGGATCAGAGTTGGTCTGGACAAAGACATGATGTTGATATGGGGGAGCAACGCACTATCCACCAGTGCCAAGAAATAAAACAGCTGCTAGATCAGCACCCGTATGTGTTCTTCTCTGTCTCAGGCTGAACCCATGTCACCTACCAGGACATCTGCACCTTGCTTGGAATCATTGTGCTACAATGGCCCTATACCAAGTCGGCTGAACATTGAATTACAGGTCCGACAGATGCGGCAGCTGGGAGTGATTGAAGAAAGCTGAGGCTCATACCACCTAATAAAACTGTAACATTGAGCATAACTATATTTTACCTAGCCAATAGTAGGAGTAGTAGTAGTAGTAGTAGTAATAATAATAATAGTAATGATGGGTAGCACAGAGCAAGCGGACATACTGGATGGTCCATTACAGGGCACACACATGCAAACACGATGGGAAATTCAGAAATGCTTTGGACTGTGGAGAAAAAAACCCCCTTAATACCCATTTTCCTCTTATGTAGTTTGGTGAATCGGTATCTCTACATTTCAATTTGAGTGTGATTTTGTATTTCTATGTGGGCCCTATGTGGACTGCAAGGCCGTGGCCTGTCTTGTTCTCTGAGTGTCCTGGGACTCACTGCAACCCCGCACTGGATAAGAGGAGAGAAATCTGAATATTAATAACAAACAAATTCAATCGAGAAGGGGTTCCAGTAGGCCACCAAATCATTTAGACAGTATCATTTCATTAACAGGGTTTCAGAAGCTGCCCCTCCCCCGCCACCCACCCCAAACCATTAAGCCTAAATTCTTTGGAGGAACTTGTTTAAAAATCTTTGAAATATTATTTTACCCCAATTATTTGTTTGGTGGTTGGTGGACTGCATATTTTAAAACCGTAACTACATGCCCAAATTTCACCCATTCAGCACAGTTTCCAGACTTTTCAGAATAAGGAAAGGCAACAGCTCTACTTGTGCAGTCATTTAAAGTAATTGGCCCCATTTAGAAGACAAAATTTCTCGACATGTTTGGAACCAATCATTCATTAAATGGGTATTTCAGCTAGTCATTACATCCCTTTGATTTCCCAAATTATTATATTTGTTAAAAATATAATAATAAGATTTTAGCGAGTGTATGGTAACATCCCTGCATGTTAACATAAGCAAACCATTCATCCAATCCTGTTCTATCTTTTAACTGCAAATTCAATACGTGAAAATACGTATCTTTCCGATAAATAGAAATTGGCCAATTGCTTATTTCACCAAGCGTCTTCTTTGTCGCTTCAACTTAGTTCCTATATAACGCGGTGGGTTTGGGTTGGCTAATCGTCTTTTATTTTAATTTTCAAAATTATAGTAATACTGGATATAACACTTAGACATAACGTAATGAGGTCCTAATCGGTTTAGTTTTGGTTCCTGGACAAAACTAGTAACTTAAATCAATGTTTAGCATTTGTACACCACACGGTAACCTGATGAGTTTTTAGGTGAGTGGTGCATTTATACACTATTGTTTCCAACTTTTATAGGTATCTGCGCAATGTTACCTTGTAACCCTTCAGAAGGAGATAATATTCGTCTTTAGTAATAATTTGTCGTATCCTAATGTCAAGGTTGTATAATGATACATTTCTATATGAACATCTGCTTTTACAGTTGAAAAACTGATGTCTTTGTTCCGTTGTGGAAAATTACATACCCGAGTCCTACCTAGCACGCTGTTGTCTGTCTTTTTTGGCAACAGTAATGCAGTAATGCATTCGACATTTAAATGTAAATATAATAATAATAAAAATAACTTCAATTTGCAAAAATGTGTATTCGACTTACAATTTTAAAATAAATTTAATGCATGACTCAAAATTTAATATACAAGTGCAAAAGAGAATGTTTAATTATTGTAAAAGTATGTGATATTAAAGATCCGTACTGATTGTCCACTTTAGTAACATACGATTTCTTTTTTCTTGATATTTAAAGATTGCAATTCCTATTATTGCTATTGAGGATCTACATAATCTGAACGCATAATGCTTTAAATTTACCTGTGTCGATACATGTGGCAGGGAATGTTTTTGTTTCTGCTTTAAATCAGTTATTTATGTGTTATTTTTTTTAATGGCGCATACGACATTAATTATTTATTATATCATAGCACTGTATCATATCTGCCCTATATGAGGTAGGCATTCAGCTTAACCTTGTTTCATAAACTTAAGGGTGAGCACTCACTGGAAGATATTATTATTATTATTATTACTATTATTAATTATAATAATAATAATGATTATAATTATTATTATACGATTCGAATGGGACTGTAGAGTCCCAAATTAAAGTTATTTCATAATTCCAACGTTGAATTGTAGAGGCAATAATAAAAAGGCTGTATTACAAAATACACTAACTTTCTATTCATCCACACGAGATCTGGGAAACATAGGCTACATACATATGATTGCAAGATTATAAACGTTAACGTTCTCGACGTTTAAAATGGCAAACCAACTGTGTAGTCATGTGCTTAGACTCCTCGTGTAAACTGTACACTCTGCTTATAGAGACGGTAAGAGGTGCTCGTTTGACTACAGATTCCTCCAAATTTAAGTATTCTTCATTTATTTATTTAAAAATCAGTCTAATCGTTTAATTGTCAGTTTATTGCATTGATTGTTCTGAACGTATAAATAAAGCATTTGTTGTTTCATACATTAACTGACAGTTGTTAACTGAGACACACGAACGAACAAAATAAATCAATCGTGAGAACACTCGAGTGCTGAAAGTGTTTGTAACCTCACGTTCCGCGACGGCTTCATTTTACAAATTGAATGAAGTTGAATGACTAAAGTCAAATATATTGCTAAAAGAGATTGTTCTGTAAGCAATACTCTCAAACTCCTATTGGACGAAGGTTTTCCGTACAACTCCTCTTATTCTTCAGATAAGACAATAAGTCTACCTGCAATACAAATTATCTTGTGAGGTGAAAGTAGCACATAAGGTGATTGAGCTAGTGATACCAATTGAAATAAAAAGCAGCAAACAAACGACACTCTGATATGTTTATAATTGATTTCCTCGTAACTTTTTTTCTTATATAAATGACGTATAATATAACGACTGATTGGTTTGTCGGTCTTTTACAAGTTGAATTAAATTCTTCATAACCACTGAATATTGAGTTTTCGTAACAATATTACTTTGACAACTAAAACGAATATCCTTTTTGCAATTGAGCCGTTATGAAAACATTTTCGGCTTCAAGGGTAGGGGACAAACTGATTTACCTACCAACACGTATACTATGAAAAATCAAGCTATTTAATTATAATGAACTGAATGCAATTATAATAATGAATGGTTCTATTCTTGTAATTTTCTTCATCTTTTAGAGTTCTGAAATTTAACAACCATGTTGCATCTTAGATTCAGGTTATATGTTGTCTTTTGAAATATACACAAAGTATAGTTTTTTGCTGACAGAAATTAAATGTTGCTATGGTTGTTGGGCTTAATTGGCAAAGGTGCACATTATGTCCACAGGAAGCCGCTATAGCACCGTCTCTTGAAAAAATACAGTCGTTTTTCAGTTGGTCTGTTTACGAGTTCCCTGTATAATCAAACGGAACTACCAATTTCTTTGTTAAACATTTCTAGTAATGTGATTACATGTGTATATTGAACTGTTGAATTATGAACGTATAATCATGTATAATGGCTTTTTATATTTTTAGCATAACACGTAGTTTGGATGAAGCAACGCAGCTCTGACCTGAAGCGGTGTACTGTACTGTACATTCGACAAGCATTATAAAAAATTCTGTTGCAAGCAAAACTGTTATAATAGGCAGTTAACTTATTTGCTCGTGAAATGTAAGGAAAGTTTTAAGTTCAAAGAAACCAATTTTGTCAGCGAAATTATAGCAAATACATCACATCAAACCACATACTTTGAAAGCATTGAGACAATAGTTTACTTACTTCCTAAAGCGTTAATGGTTAAGGGGAAATTACTTTTTAACATTTTACGTAATTTTCTACAATCTACAGATATGAGATAAAACACCAGATATTAAATTAAGAAAATAAAATTAGGCAAAAATAAGCAAATACAAGATGTGAGTATGAACAATAACTAAGACACTTTGACATGTGACGTAACATCTCCACTATAGCGTGTAATATGCAATATACTCTAATTTTCAGGCGAAAGTACTTCTACTTACCGGGGAGTTTTTCGTTGTACTGTTCTGGGTACTACTCTCTCATTGTTGTACATGAAACTGTCGTACTGGTAGATGTACAGTTTTTTTTTTCGCATCACGCCGAACGCTAATGTATTACATGCGAATCGTTTTCTGGAGTCCACCTTTCTGCTTGTTGACTTCTTCTAATTGCTTTAGAATATTTCAAAATATTTTGTTTCAGCCTATTTTAGCACGAGTATAATTATGTAACCAAATATTACATTTGAGCAAGTACTGTTTTATTTAAAAAGAATACTGTACGTTGAATAATAATGAAAGTCTGTTAAGCGGGATCTGGAATATACGAATAGAGCACAAGTTTTTTTTAGTTGTGAGCATACTATTTCACAGACTTTTAGCAAAATACAGGCCTATATATATCTATATATATTATATATGCGTGTGTAATTCTTTGATCGACATTTCCAATTTTTAAACTCGGATCATTTATGCAGTGCTTTAAAAATGTTCAGCAGGCAAGGAAAGCAAAATTTCTTTCCCTTCACTTTTTGTATTGCTACATCAACTGACATTTCTTTTGAAAACAATGGATATTTAAAATAATAATTACACCGAAATACGCATTATGTGCGGGCGCAGAGCGCTTGTGGACAGTATATGGAAGAGACATGGCAATAGAAATACTCATCAACTTTATTTGATATTTTGCAAGAATAAGGTGTGCATTCCAAAATGGAAAGGAACTCGCGCGGCACCTTTTGGTAATAAAATTCTGATTAACCATATGAAATTACGTTAAAGATATTTTAAAATGGCATAACTTCTGACAATCGATCTTTAGTTAAATACTATATTATATCGTAATAATAAAAATACGTCACTTAAAAGGAATGAAATTATAGGCTATAAGAAATCTCGCACGTACTGCCATGTTCAAGATACTCTGGACGCGCTAAATAAAGCACGCTACAGCTGCTCATTCTACAAACCATATATGTTATTCATACAATATAATTACCGATAGCTGAATAATACGGTCTTACAGCCGTAGGACAAACAAACACAGAAAAGCGTATTGTGTGTATCTAACAACCGTCTTGCCAATAGACCGGCCAATAGAAACAAAGAAGCCTTCAACCCCTAAATTAATCTCAGGACCATCGGAGAAAATGAAAACGTGGAGAGACATAGAATTTGCTTTCGTGATGGGGGATGGGTGACACAGCGAACAAAAATTAAAATAATAGCAAATTTAAACCGTCATAAATTAGTCTTAAAAACCTGTAAAATCAACAAAAGTAGCGACGCAAAATATTTCATTTTAAATTAACGTTTGAAACAATAAACATTTTCAACAAAAACGTCATAATGATTAAATGCTATTTAATGAACTGTCGTCTTAACGAAATAAACTGCTCTACAAAAATTCAACTACCGTATTTCAATAATGTTCTACCTACGAAGAAACTAAAGTACCTTCTGGCTTTCTACTGGCTCAGGCGAGTATGTAAATCGCGGTAGGTTTCGTTCTGAACGAATCCGTTCCGTTTTGCTTGAATCCGCCTCTCCGTGCTAGTTCATTTGACGCACTTAAAGAGTCTTCTCTCAACCTTAAGGCAAGTAGCAGCGACCAATCACCAAGCCATTACAAGCTTCAGAGGAAGCTGTTTATGTGACTCCATCACTAATTAGGGCTCATGAACTAACAAATCGCTTGCACAACTGGTGAAGAACTGATCACATTCATGGATTGTCTGGACTAGGCGATTACCTTTAAAGAGATTTGTTTTTTTTTTGAGAGAGAATTTTTTCGACCTGATTTATTTTTCGTTATACAACTTATACATCGCAGGAAAACTTTCAACCTCGGAGTGGAGTATTTTTAAAATAGAAAACTTGCTTTGACTTGAGCTGGTGGATTTTGACTGGTAAAACATGTTTCAGCCGACACCGAAGCGGTGTTTTACTATTGAATCGTTGGTAGCGAAGGATAATCCTCAGCCGGCGTCGAGGTCAGAGGAACCCATTCGACCAGCAGCTCTCAGCTATGCAAATTCAAGCCAGATGAATCCTTTTTTGAACGGCTTTCACTCCAGCGGCAGGGGCGTCTACTCTAATACGGACTTGGTGTTCGCTGAGGCGGTTTCGCACCCTCCAAACTCCGCTGTCCCGGTTCATTCTGTACCCCCTCCACATGCTCTGGCTACTCACCCGTTATCGTCCTCGCATAGTCCGCACCCTCTTTTTGCTAGTCAGCAAAGGGATCCTTCAACTTTTTACCCATGGCTAATTCATAGATATAGGTATTTGGGGCATAGATTCCAAGGTATGTTTATGCTTTATTTAATACAAAAATAAGCAAAATTGTACCAAATTAACGTGGCTTCTTATTTAAATTGTAAGCTAGGAAATGTAACTAAACGTCAAGACTAATTCAAACACAGGTTAAATGCTAATTTTACATGCTAATATATTACCAATTGATAATAAAGTTCTATACACTAAATATAAAAAACTGAATTGATATTAATATAAATAAAATGGCTCCGTTCAGTCGAATAATATGTATGTGCAAACGAATATATTTAAATATTAGCAAAAGTAGATATTTAAATACATTATTGAGGAAAAGGCCTTTCAGTAAGAAAACATACTGTCCTATTCCACAACTTTATACTATTCGGTTGGTAATATGCGTATTAATAAATTAGGTAAACTCAGTTCTTTAGAGCTTCTTGAATTGAAATACATTACGACGTTTCCGTTTGACACAGTAAAACCGTTTGCCGTTTATATTTGCCTTTGAAATAAACATTGAAATCAAATGCTTGCCAGGTGTTTGTTGTATTAAAATTTTATAGTCTTGAAATAATGTTTATGTCAGTCAATATACAATAAATAACATCCTTCATAAGATGTTTTTAAACGTTTTCAAAATTTTCAGACTTTCAGACCACGTGTTATTAATTTTTATGCCTACCCTCGAGCCCTTTCGCGTTTGTGAACATAAGTAAAAATTATACTCGTAACAGCAATTACCGTGCAAAGCAAACGTGTGAATATTCTGTCTTTTATTAAACATTATGTTTATACTTTTATTATATTTCTTTAACAGGATCAATCTTCCGTACTGTAAAAATTCAAATTGACGCGTTAATTCTTGTATTGTATGTCGTAAAATCGCAGTACATTACGTCTTAATTAAATTGTTGATAAATTGGAAGACAGGCCAGGGTTAATTATATATTTTTTTCTATTTTGTACACAGGGAACGAAACAAGCCCAGAAAGCTTTCTTTTACATAATGCATTGGCAAGAAAGCCCAAAAGAATTCGGACAGCTTTTTCTCCTTCGCAACTACTGCGGCTTGAACACGCTTTCGAAAAAAATCATTATGTTGTTGGTGCCGAACGAAAACAGCTCGCTCACAGCCTTAGCCTCACAGAAACTCAGGTAAGAGATTTCAGTTACATTTCAAACGTAAAATCCTATTTTTCAAAATGTTTACAAACTGCACAGGGTAGTCGACTGGATAAAATATCCGTAGTTATTAATTAAATATAATTTTGACAAGTTGTTTAACTTGTTTTCGGCATTGTTTCAGTTGCGTTTAACTTAGCTTTAAATAACATACACCTATCGATATCCTGGATAAATAATACAATCGGGCCTTAAAATGTTCTTATTAAACGAAAGATATATATATATAAAGCATTATAGTAATGTTATTTTTTATGTTACTGAATTCCAGTACTGCCCCTGAATATTTGTCATGTTTTGCATCAGCGGAATTGTGTGAATTTGGCCTAAAATTAAATAGATATATATGCAGTTATACTATTTAATAGTTTATATATTTAATAGTGAAATGGAGTGAAATGGAGTGTCCGTTATAGAAATGCAAAATGTAATATTTTATTTTTTTTTGCATAAACTTGCAGAAATTGTAAATCGGGTCTTTATTTTTCTGTAATATGAAACACCTTTTTCCGTAATATGAGGTTATAATCGAGTTTAGATTCCCTTCGCAATTCCAGGACTGTACTTCTGTCTGCTCCGTTTGAGTTGGTTCTCATTTACCTACAGTAATGTGTCATCGCTTTATTTTAGTTTTTAATAAAATGCATCCGTTTGGGAAACCCGACAGGACCATTTTTAGTACCAATTTATTGGTCTTATTGACGTTTCAATGTGTAATTAGTGTTAGAGTCGTACGTAATGTACCAACCGGAATTAATGACAACGAATAGTGTTGACGTTCATACGGTCCTGCTATGTACTACGGCACAATGACATATATTTCGCGTTAAGAATAATAATAACAAATGCAAACAGTGCAGAATAAAATTCATAAATCATAACGGCTATGACAAGCAATCGATAATAAATTATTTTAACAAACCAATATTCTAGATGCATAAACTTCGGTCAAATAATTTAAGGGCATTTGCTCCTAAAAATCAGAAAGTCACAGTTTCGGGATAAAAATGATTGAGCACTAAAGATCATTCGTCAGGTCATAATACAGACACGCATGCATGTAATATATGAGACAGATGCTAAATGCCAAATATTGATTTGTTTTTGCGTTTTCCAGCGTGTGTATTAAAGGGAAATTTTAAAATGTAAATTTACAAAAACCGTCTTAGCCAATGCCTTGTCATGGCAAAGCCCCGAATGGTGTACAGAATGAAATTATATTTCTTGGACGTTAGTGTCAGTAAAATATTTAACTGTAATGGTGTGTAAAAGCACATTTTAATTACCGGCGTGTTTAATTTAAATATGAAATATTGCAGTTTGTAAGATGCCATTGTAGCGCGTTCTTGTGTCATTTTATACCATGTTAGACTTTTTACATGCTGTATAATGAAAACTAACACTTTAGGCCCAACAATCGAAGCTTTTCACTCAGAACTTTTGAATTACGAAGATACACAAATGGACCTCCTGATTCGGTCGTGTTCTGAAATGTTGCAATTACTACGTTGTTCATTGTTTGTTTACTCTCGGTGCTGTTAAGCTGTCAAAGACTGGGTGTATAGAAGACATGTGATTTATTTTCATAAATTCCCTTCTAGGTAAAAGTTTGGTTTCAGAACCGAAGAACAAAATTTAAACGGCAGAAACTAGAAGAAGAAGGGTCAGACTCCCAACAGAAAAAGAAAGGAACGCATCATATAAATCGATGGAGGCTTGCCACGAAGCAGGGGAGCCCGGAGGAAATCGACGTCACTTCAGACGATTAAATTTATGATCGCGGGACGTCGGCGTTATGGATGACACTGAAAAGAATACCCAGTAGCAGAGAAACTGAGGCTAAAGACAATATTAAAAAATCGATTCTTTGGAGATCGGCAGCTGATAGTGAGAAGTCGGACTGGTGGTACTGTTATCAAGACCACGGAACTGTCAATCCAATTCAAAATACCAAGGCAAGTTGACACAGATGTCACGTGCAGATACCTACTACGACCTCACACTCACACGCCCCCGCCATCCATCGCATACACAAAACTATTATCTTCAGAAAACACCCACTACAATATCAATCCAATTCGCATTGGACATTTGCACTTAAGAGACTTTCTAAATATAAGCGTTCCACTCGAGATACCAAAACACTTAACTGCTTTTTGTAAACTTGAATTGCATGGCAAATCATATTTGATTGTTAGTTTTCTTTTACCCTTTTCATATGCATTGGTTTTAATTCGATCTCCTCAGAGATATTGTGTGCTTCATTTTTACAGCAGTGTGCAGTCTGAACGTTTGACTTCTCGTGTTTAAGTGATTGTGAAAACAATATGAAGTAGCAGTGCTGCGTTATAGTGTTTTTTAAGAGACAAACGAGATTAATTGCAAAACTTTATAAAAGTTTGCTACACCACAAGGAGAGTACTTTAAATACAAGTATTTAGGACATTCCTTTAATCTAAAGCTTTACTATGTCTCCGTAACCTTGATACGTACATTGTAAAATCTAGCCCTCCTGTACTCGCTGCCAAGAAGGATTAATTGTAATAACTGACGACCCTGTGGGCAGCAAGATTTTAAGCACTGAGCATATTCCATGTATAAAGGTACTAAAAGTTAATGTTTCTGTTACTCTTTTACCAGAATGTAAATAGTTTTGTGCTTGTGTTAAGTTTGCTACAATTTTAACACAAAGAATACTTCTAAGAAGTATGTCATTGTCAATATTTTGTGAATAAAGTTTTATCAGTATGCTGCTCCGAGTAAAATCAACGGGTTTTTTTTATTTAAAAACATAATTTTAAAGTTGATCCGCACGAATATTGGAAAGTATGCTATTAGGTTAGCAGTTTTAAATATTCAATGGACATTTAAACAACCTACACTGAAGGCGAAGACAGTATTTTTGTTTCTCAGGTTACTCGTACTGAAATATACAATGTGCAGCCTTGTCGTGGATTTTAAGTTTTGATTTGTATAAGACAACATACAAAAGCAGAGGAAATCAAGTCAAATATCAATAAAATGTAAATTAATGTAGTGCGTTATTACAGTTAAATAGTTCATAAGTAACATATAAAGAATGTTGTTACCAACTCTAAAAAGCTCGGTTTTCTAGGGCAAGTAGTTGTTTTTTCATGCTTCATTTGCCGCTTAGCCTGATAGACGGCATTAATCAGTTTTATTTCCATTGATAGCAAAGCAGTGTCTGTTCTGTTCAAGATACAAAGAGTCCTACGAGCTTTTGTGAAAGTGCAAATCAGTTTAGGCAATTATCATACGAGTAATATGAAGGGGAAAGGGGATGCGTTGCCCAGTGGTCCGCTTTAATCTCTTAATCCGTGGATCCAAGGGGGCTTGGTTGGACATAATTTAGTACAATCTGACTACCCCTTACGATGTGATAAGGGAAGGTTGCAATGTGCCGCAAAAATAGAGCTTTGTCTGAACTCTTGTCATCGAGCGCAGTGATTAGGACATGCGAGCACGCGCTGGTTTCTTCATTTGATTACAAACAAAAAACCCAGGCATCTCATTTTGTATTTTTTTTTCCAGCATTTTAGCGATAAATTAATATAATTTATAATTGATGACAGAGATGTATGCTCGTTGAGAAGCAGAGAAATTAAGAGATATACACTGACCAATTACAGACACTTTAGGAATGTTATAATGGCACAGGAAGGGTACAAAATACGAAGGATGGCGCGCGAGGTCATTTTTATTATTATGATTATACATGTTGAACTGTATTTTATTTTCACAATTAAACATACGTTGAGATCCACCTTGGACATTTTGTAAAGAAAGGCAAGTAGCTATTCTATAATTGTTTCCGCGCTTATAAAAGAGCTTTTTTGGACGGGGGCTATACATGCAAACTATGGATGGGGAATGTTAAAATGGTCTGTGGACTATAACAGCAATAAAAATCTTCAGAGAATACCATTAGCTTTGAAAAACCCCTAAAAGCTTTATTACAAACCCAGCTTTGAAATAGGGGGATTAGAAGGCTGAAAGGGTCCCACAATAGTTAGAAGAAAAGGTTTCATGCTAATGAGGTTAATGCCCTTTGTATCTCAGGACTCCACAACTTCATTACTCCTATCTCGGGCTACACCGAGCGGCTCTGAGCGCGGCAATCCACTCTAGCTTTTCCCTTCCCTGCTTAAAGAAGGATTTGATAGCGGTCCTGTTCAAACTAGATAATTATATCTTTTCAAGTTGGAATTAAGATAAAGAAAGTGCAGTGAAGGCGGTGAGCCTTGATCCGCTGCAAACAAATTTGGCGCACTTTCTCTACCTCTGCCTCAATAGGCAAAGCAGCTAAATTGTGTTTAGCTTCCTTTATTAATTTTCCCCTCTCGCCAATTAACTGCGTCAGTGTTTGCATCTAATATGAAGTGAGTGACAAATATAAAACGAAACAACTTTTCCAGGGAGCTATTAAATGCACCATACTTTCCCAAACAACATATTATTCATTAGGGTGTTTTCATGCATACACAGAATTGTAAGTGTGTGGCTTTAGTAAGTTACAGTAAGTTAGGCATACTAAATAAACCTCAATGCAAATACATCTGTAATGTATTTAAACAGTGATGCTTTTAATAGTAGTAATGGAGTATGAGATGAATTGACCATTATAGTAAAATCCGACGATATAATATAATATAATATAATATAATATAATATAATATAATATAATATAATATAATATAAATCAAATTACGCAATAACACTAAATTTGAAACCTCACTGTCAGTATATTGAATTTCAGTATAAGAATTTTTACATGACACATTTGCTGAAGGACCTTACACCCACGACTGGATTTTAAATGATCTCCTCGGGTTGGTGTGGGTTTCCTCGACTCTCCTCCCACAAGCCGATGCTCAGGTGAATAGGTAATCTTAAATTGCTGTTATTATTTGAATGTAAGAGCTCTCCGACGGCTTGGCGTCCCGTCCAGAGGGTACCCTGCCTAATTTCCTATACATAGCGGAATGTACTCGGGATCAGCGAGACCTTGAATGGATGCATCATAAAACGGTCATACAAATGAAGTAAGGGAGGTCACCTCACATTAAATTTATCCTTATACATATAATTAGACCAGGATTTAAAGTATTAATCTATTAAATTTATCAGTCAAGCATGATCGTACTATAAGCGGTACTTTCGGTTACTGTCATCTCGCACGTTTTATAACAACTGGATGACATTGAATAACTAAAAAAAAATTCGTCTGCTAAAGTAATTTTCAGTTTCCGGAAAGCAAGTACCTTTAGGCCTTAAAACCTAAATATACAAATTAATTGCTTTAAATACATTCCACAAATTGTAAATGACGTGCTTGTGTGAATTGTGCCAGTTTAGAGATTTTCTTCTCAAAACAATGATTTCAAACAAGTCATGCATATTTTATTTCCTACATAAAGTATCGCAAAACAATTACTTAATCATTAATAGATTTAATTCATATAGTTCTCACCAACCACTTTCGGCATGTGTTAAAAGATACTGTCATATTTAAGAATACAAATTACATTGATCAAAATCCAAAAATTATAGAAACAGAAAACTGGAATATGGCTCCTAAATAACTTTGTTTATGCCACCGATAAAAATTCAAGGGCAGGTTTCCCGAATTGCGATAGTATATTAAAATACTTGCAATCTGGCCTGCGCGGATACTGTTCTTTTAAACAAACATGTTAAGGTCAGTTCAAATTTATAAATCATTGTTAACAACCTGCTTGGAGTTCAAGTGAATCAGGCTGTGGCAGTAAGACCTGACGTTTTATTTTCTATGGTTCCTCCTTTCATTACTATTTTAAAACGCCATCTGAAGGCACCGTGTCTTTTTTCATGGACTATAAACCATCGCTTTCCTATAACAGAATGACTGAATCCAGCATACCAAACATCGAACACATAGAACGCTTATAGTGTAATATTTATAGGTTGAATATCCAGTGGAACTGGCAGAACCTGACGTCAGTACAAATTTGATCTATCCTGTTTCACAAATTGCTTCTGAAACTGATCCCTGAAACCGGAGAACAAACCCTACACAATTCCCATGGCCTTGACATAAGGTACAGCGATAAATATACACCGCTAATGAGCAATTACCATATAATCACTCTCCAAATTGCTTACATAATGATGAATTAAACATTCTAGTCTCATAGATTCAGTTTCCTGCTTTGTGTATTATTTACGAAGGTGTAAGTTTTTTTTGAAGCACCATAATAGAAATAAATAATCACGTATGTTTTTATTCCTGCAGTTGTGTAAACCGATGCCACTATTCAATGTCGTGCATGCATCTTTGAAAATATTATCGACATATAATACAAAACACATCTGCTGGTCAAAGCTGAACATTAAATATTTGTCGTACTTTTTCAGCTAGTCTGTGAGTTGTTCTATATATTTAATTAAAACAAAGCAGAAAGATGTATTGCTCTTTCTTCTGCAACACCACGCTGTCTCCCTTGCAATAAATAAACGGCTGCATTCCATCAATCTCATCAACCATTTTCCTCCCTTCTTCCTCGAGACACATTAATGTTCTGGAAATGCTTTCCAAATCAATTGATTGTATTAACGTTAGTATTATTAAAAATTAGTTTATTTTTATATTTACACATCTTCAAGTTGAAAGATGTTTTATGAATTAAATTAGTAATGTTTCATTATCTAAATAACATAGGATAATTATTTATTCCCTCCCACATTTCAAGATGAGTTATACTTTGTATATGTGGACGATTCAGGAATTCACTGTCATTGTTAAGCACCCGATTTTAAATTGTAATCACAGGATGATCTAAATATATGATTAGTTTTCTTGCTAGTTAATTAATTCGTCATTACGACAACAAACTGCCTTTGGTGGACCCTGTTGTCCATAAAGTGGACAAGATAACTGCATATAAGTAATGAAAATAAATGACATACTGCTTTAAACAGATTATTTCAAATGATATGTAAACGCTAAAAGTGATTTAAGCTTAAAACAATGAATAACATTACCATGTAATTTAAAATAGCAACTTCCAACTTCATTCACAACAAACGCACATACACCTGCAGCGCATAGGCCAAAGCACATAAAAAGTATGAGAGAGTAATCACTGGGATGAAAATATTTTAAGTGTCGTGCTGGAATTTGGAGAATTTGCTTGCATTTACTTTTTGTAAATTTATTATGACAGACACTCGCTTAGGTGCTTAAGGTAAGTGATCACGATGGTATACTTCACATAACCTAATCACTGCTGAATGGGACACAAAAAGATAATTTGTTTTCCAGCCCCAAAATATTTGGACCCAGGTAGCCGCGGTTGTAGAAAGGAGCTTGCTTTTCGTTATTAAGCATTCATTTAATAAAAAGCTAAGAAACGTGTAGAAAATTCAATAGCTCCGGCCATCCACTCATGGAAATCCTTCAGGTTTTTACTTATCAAATTGGTGTTGACCCGTTGAGTTTGCTATTCATAAAGCAAGTCTTGTGCCTATTAACTAAACACACAAATAATTCTGCCTTACAGAATACTGCTTATTTGACTGGAAAATGGAATATTTGAAATGTGGTCTTTTTATCCGATTAAACAAAAAGCAATAACATCGTGACGGTGTTATACATTACAAACTGTGCATAGACGATATAGACTAGGGTTGCTTGCAAGGGCGTAGGTTTGGTTTCTACACTGGTATAGGGTCCCAATCAGCCCCGAACCATAACACACAGGGTACACCCACAATATAGATAGGGGCATGTCCCTACCGTCTATACCAAAATCTACGCACTTGCTTGCTTGTGAACTAAGTTATGAACCAGTCTTGACTTCTTCACAGCCATCAGTATCTTAGAGTCAGGGCGACATCGTTGCCTCAGATGTATCATCTTGCGCGTCCGAATGTGTCCAGAGGCTGTGACGTCAGCGTGTTTTACCGACGTTAGCTTGGAATATTCTCTGGTGAGTCCCGTACACACCTGGCATGCTGCTTAGATAGAAGCCAGTGATTCTAAATTAGCCGTAGTGTACATACACCCTTTGATTCCCGGGACATTCCTGCATCACAGCAATCCTAACTAGCTAAGCGCCCGTAAGAGAATGGGTAAAATGCACGGCCGCGCGCAGGCACACACACACACACACACACACACACTCACTTCATATATATACTCCAATGTGTTCCGACCATCGGCGAGAAACGAGACCGCTTGACTTCAATAATCATGTTTACTAGAAAAAGTCTTAATTCAACACGAAAGAACTGACGAGCAAAGCGAAGACCAAAAATGACACACAAAGAATGAACCACAAATACTCAACATAATACAAAAATACCACACGATTATTAAACACTCACATTTTATTCCGCCATTATTTTGGGGTTTAAATATGCACGTTAAACGAGGTTAATTACTCAGTATTATATTTTGATAACGATGATGTTTATGTGGAAAAAATCTCAGTGGTTCATTTGTATCGTAGTATATCATAAGCAATAATGTTCACGTGAACAGTTTCAGGACAGAGGTTGAAAGACAAATATATATTTTACGGGAGTGGCATAGGTCTATTCGCCTTTACAGATTTTAATAATTAAGGATAATTCTGTATAGTGAATTTGAATATAATGAATTTGGGTTTGGTGCAGAAAACTGCGCTGACCTATTATGGAAACCAATACTTGCATCCACTTTTTCTAAACTGATTATTAGGCTAATTGGGTGATCTTTTTCTCGGTTTATATGTCGCTTTTACTGTTATAATGAGAAATAAAAAAGAACAAGGGAAGTATATGTCAATGGATTTGCATACACGGTGTCATACACTAATCCTAGTTTCAGTGTAGTTTCATCGCTGCTTTGCATGTTAATTTTAGAATTAACCATAATTAAATCTACCTGTCTTCAAATTTTGCAAAAAATATTCAATTTTGACGGGAATGGGACAATTTAAGTATTTAAGTGATTTTAGCTTTCAGCTCATAATATTAATATAGTAGTTACATTTGTTATATCACAAAAGTCATAACAGTAATTAATTCGAAAGTTCTCTGCACACTCCCATCTGTAGAACACTGGAATATGTCTTTAACTGTCAGCTACGGACTGAAAGTTTTCTACTTGCTGTTCGGGTGTTGTTGATTGACTAGAAGTGTTATTATTTTATAGCTTGATATTGGATTTTTTTAATGGTTACTTTCATTACTTTTTAAAATGCAATAGATACTTTACAGGCATAATAGATTTTACGCAGATTTTAAGTTGAAATATACCTGATTATAGTTACCCAGTCATTGTCAGGGTTTATGACTGACTGAAATAAAATGGGAAAATAATACATTACGAATCTGGATCTTGGATTTTAAGTATAAATAAAAAGACACCATTGGTTGGTCTGTCTATCTATCTATCTATCTATCTATCTGTTTGTCAGTTTGTCTTTTTTTTCTGTATGCTTATTTAGGCCTAACTATCACACTATTAACATTGGCATGAAAGCCAAGAAACTGAAGATGTATTTTTTAAAATCTTGTAGGCTATTCGGTCTCAGTAAAAGAACCTAAGAGTCTAAGAGCATTTAACTGTTCATTAATAACCAAAATTCAGCTTTTCTTCTGCCATTTCTCCTGAGACCTGCTGGATAACTACGTGAAGACCTTCATCAGTGATTTTTATAAGGACAGTTTCCCTTGCTTGAAAAACTCCTCTATAAATATGAAGCTTTACGTTTGAAAAAATACAAATAGCAAATGTTATATGATGCAGAGACATAAGTAAACAAACCAATAAACTCCAAACATAAGGATAGTTTTCTTTATCATAATTTTCTGACCTAAGTGAGAAAAAAAAATTGCTTAAATGCTAATAGGTTGGAAAGACGGAATACTCATCCCGGGCAAAAAAAGGGTTTTACTTCACTTTTTGAGAGTACAAAAATCAACAAACGAGAGCCAAAATATTTACCGTGCATAGTTCTCCTTCAGTCACATGACACCAGCAACCAGATGAGATCCATGTGTCAGTGACTGGTCCACTGTTGTGTCAGTCAATGCCATTATTTCCCTGGACAGCCACTCAGAACTAATGGGTGGTACAGATATATTTATACAGCTCAGCTCCCCCTAAGTTTCTAACCAGCTACCCAGGAGCGAGGGATAATAACATTTGAGGGTGCCTTGCTCTGATGTTACACATACTTGTGACAGATAATAAGTTCTTTTGAGTGTTTCTGGAAACAATTTTACTAGTGGTCGGAATTCATTATGCATGACTCAGTGTTCATCTTCACACAATATATTACACATAACCTTGTAACATATGACCTATGTGTAAAGTTCATGCCATTCTTTTTGGTTTCAGGGTGCTTTGATTTATGAATT
The DNA here is from genome assembly GCA_026781145.1 of Hippopotamyrus pictus. Classification (NCBI taxonomy): domain Eukaryota; kingdom Metazoa; phylum Chordata; class Actinopteri; order Osteoglossiformes; family Mormyridae; genus Hippopotamyrus; species Hippopotamyrus pictus. The sequence goes on from JAODLC010000065.1 coordinate 10,494,845, forward strand.
GTTTTATTCCACCATATAGTTTCTTTATATCAATGCAGATTGTGTAGTACAATCGTACCTTACCATTGTTCATCTTGATTTCACTCTTTTGAGGACAACAAATGCAATGATTGCTAGTTGTTTGATTGCTGTAAACTATGGAGGCATATATGTGCTGACTGACCTTGTATGGTGACAGCTAGAAGGAACCAGACAACATTAATCCTGAAAACCTGGTGAATTTCATTTTGATACAATTTTTCTTGTTAGAACTTATGGCGAATAAGGTGTACCTATACTCTAAAGCTTTTATGGCCTATTCTCAATCTAGCATTACACGGCATTATTCTGATACTGAAACAGCTGCCGTTTTATTTTGTTGCTCTTGTCCATTTCTTTAATCCCATCTCTTAAACCCATCTCCATCCCAAATAAAGTGCATATTCTTTCCTACCACCCCGGTGTCACCTGGTTTTGTTCACTATCCAAACTGGTGCAAGCCCTTCATGTACCTTAAACTCACAAAACATCCCGTGTTATCTAATCTCCTGAATATTGAATTCTTTAAAAAATGAAATTTGTAGAATGAATGGAAATAACATGGTTTGTTGTGGTTTTTGAAACCCTGTGGTAGCAGATCTTTTCCTCAAAACCCATATTTATTGAACTGGTATATATTTATGCATTATTGGCCGATGCAAAGGTTGCGTTACTTCAAGTTAGAATACTTCGTGCTGTCTTGCTGTCATGATACTTAAACCTTTTCACCAATGCTCCTCAATTTACAGAAGGAATTTCTTTGTTTGCTTGCTTCTCCATGTAATTGCTTTTATGTATTAAGCGGCCAACGATATTTACTGGTCTACAGGCAAATATAGAAAGTGGTGTGGCATAAAATTTGTCTCAAACAAACTGGAAAATATGTGTGTCCAATACGCCCACCTACCAAATTTCAGTGATCGTATGTTTTATTCTTGTCGGTCAGTGTGTACGTGTTCACATTCTGAAAAATGTACAATTTTATTTATCAAAATTTAATACATGTAAAAAAACATAAAGGATACATCAAATGCATCCTAGCCAATCCCATGATTCATTGTGAATAATCAAATATTCACCAGTGAACATATTAGTATTACAATTTGTAAATCTGTTGTTCTGAAGACTTTCACGAAATGAAAATACTGAATAGCTGGTTTTGTAGTAAATTGCTGATCATTACAGTGCATGATGGGAAGGGTTATTAAGAATGGCAACCAGCAGGAGGACCATTCCACTGTGGTTTGACACTGATATTGAATAAATAACAGATATTTAATATATTTGTATTTATTTTGAAAACTTAATGAACTCTTTACTTGGTATTTGATATCTCTGCACATAAATAATAATAATAATAATAATAATAATAATAGATAGATAGATAGATAGATAGATAGATAGATAGATAGATAGATAGATAGATAGATAGATAGATAATAGATGGGACTGTGGCCTCACAAAAGATTATGGATTGAATTCCAGCCCACCCTGCTCCATAGGTTCCCGTAGTACACAAATATGCAGTTAAGTGAATTGGTGTCTAAATGGCCCAAATTATGTTATTGGGTGTCCTGCACTGGACTGACTCCCCCTCCTGCACTGGACTGACTCCACCTCCTGCACTGGACTGACTCCCCCTCCTGGGTTTCCTCTGCCTTGTGTTCTGTGCTTCCTGGGATAGACACAGCATGACTCTGTACTGGATAAGGAGTTAATATGGATAAATATGGATACATAAATATTAATAATATTTTGTCAGCATTTATAAAGTGATATTTAGAGATTAATTGTCAAACCACAACACACAACAACGAAAAATGTTCTCTGCGTTTAACCCATATGTTACAGGTGTTAAACCACCTCTGCCCACAAGGTGTAGAGCACATAACACAACTTACTATAATGGATAATCCATAAAATCAATGAATCCCAGAAAGAGCTCAACATGTGCTTTACGGATTAGAGCAAAGATTTGACTTGGGCTGGTCACTTTTGACTTAACTGGTCACTGTGGAATGTTTTCAGCAGCGCCAGAACAACTTAGTGTCCTAATTATGCTGAACAAGTAACCACTTTCAGGACAAAATATGGAGAGATTACTTTCATATTGATTAATGAGTTTGGCAGGGCTGCATATTATCGCCATTCATCTTGTACACAGGATGAGAAAAGCTGGACTAGAAAATGATAATTGTAGACTAAGGGTTGGTGGAAGAAACACCACCAACTTCAATATACTTCTGTCACCATACTTATAAAAAGAAATTCAGAAATTGTATGTCTTATAATAAAAAATTAAAGAATGGAGTGAAAAGTGGGGACTGTAAAGAAAACAGGTTATGACCTCAGGAACAGCAGTGAACTTTATGGCTGATGGTGAACATAGGATATACAGTCCCAGACCTACAGTACATCTCATCTTGCATTCTTCACTCAGCAAACAAATGCCACTTGGAAATCTCTCCACTCACTCTAGTCATTCATTATGGGTGGATTCCCAATGGTGGAATGAGTTGTTGAACCACATCTGGTCATCAGATTCCCTGTCAACCTTCAAGAAATGCCTGAAGACCCATCGGTTCCAGGAAAGCCTCTTCTAACCTACACCACTCTATGTTTCCTGAATGTTTTTAGTGTTAGACTTTGTCTTTAAATTTGGATAGCTGTCTCTTTAGCTTCCTGCTGTGTGAGAATGTTGGTGTACGGTCCTAACTCCAATACTGCTAACACTTGTACCTGGGCATTCATTGGAAGCTTAACCTAGCTGCACTTATGCCTAGTTGACTCCTAGATAGTTATATGTTTCTATGTGCTATTTGCCTTACTTTGGACTGCTAAATAAACAAATGTTAATGTTTTGTTGCCTCTCTGATACAATCATGAACAACAAGTGATGCATCAATTAAGAAATACATTACAGAGTGGCACTTGGCAAAAGCACTAGCAAATCTCCAAGGTCAGATTTGTCCAGGATATGGTGACTGTGACTGTATGGTCATGACAACTGGATAACAATGAAGCCAGAGAGGAGGTATACGGATGTATTTTGGTGCTGCAAAATTTTTCTACAAATAAACTAATGGATTCTTGATAAAATAAAGTCAGGTACAAATACGAGCATCTATATTCTGCTATAATACATTAACATATTTGTATATATCTGCCCACCAATCTCACATTCCCTGTAACTTTCATTCATGAAGAAGACCCTGAGTTAAACTCCTTCCGTAAGGGCAAACGTTCCTCTCTCACCTGAAAGGAGTTACTCTACCCTGTTCTGAGAGAGTAGCATGGCTTTGAATTTGTAGCTGCTTGTTCCCATTCTTGTTATTTCACACTCAGCATTGACATTTGTGTCGGACATAATGGTCAGAGGAGGCTAAAAGAGCAACGTCGTCCTCAGGGATGTGACCTCCAGCTCCCCACACCAGATACCTTTCCATCCACAGCTGTGCCTTTGTGGCCTGTCCATGAAAAACACAAACAACAGTGGGGACAAGATGCACCCTTGCCGGTTATCTAAATAAGCTTAACGCTATGCTTTTATTAAATATTCTGGAATGAAAAGGACTAAGGACAGCTCCCAATACTGTGATTCATTCACACAGCATTCATTCAAAAAATATGTTTCAGCCTTAATTTACTTCCTTCTTAAATAAATCTATCAAGCTCACAAGAATTTTCTTTTGCCAATAATACAAGAATACTAACATCGTTGCATTCCATTACTGGCATGAATACATACATTTTCCAAGAAAAAATCTGATATTTTCATATTATAGTAACAACTTTAAGTATATAAACTTTCAAACTTGAAGAATTTAAATACATTACATCTGCTAAGTGACCGTCAAAAGTCAGTTGCCAACACCTGTATCCTGGTTCCTTTTAAAATTGAGACCACGCTATATTTTTAAACAAATCTGCATTTTTAAATCCTGGTTTAATCCTGGTTCTGCTGGCAGAAGGCTACGCTGAGCAGTAGGTAGCTTCCAGGTTCACAAGAACAGCAGTACACAAGAACAAGGTGAAGCAGGAGACACTGAGAATGACCCAAAACCAGCCTGGTAGAGGGCGGAAGCACAGTCTAATGCCAGAGATGACTGTTAACTTATCCGAGAATTTCTCATGAATCGGAGGATGACATCAAGTGACCTTCAAAAGGAATGGGAAACATTAAGCGCAGGTGTGAAGTGCACTGCTAGGACAGTTCGTATCAGGCTCCTAGAAGCAGGGCTGAAGATCCATAAAGAAAAGAACAAGCTCTTCATTAATGAGAAACAGGGAAGAACCAGGCTGCAGTTTGCAAAAAAAATACAGACACACACCCTTAAATTCAGGAATGAGTGAAGCAAAAAATTGTGCTGTGGTCTCAGTGTTTTCTGAGGCTGTATTTCTTCAGTTCTCTGAACATGAGTCCATCTTTCGTACACCACGTCCTGGAGCCACCCATCTTCAACTCATGCCTAGATAAGTATCTGTTTCCTGCAGTTTACGCTACAATGGTCCGTTGATCAGAAATTCTGGCATTTTGGATACATGGCCCTCTTTGTGGAGTCTAATATTGGACTTTGTCAGTTGCGTAAATCAAAATTTATTTCAATCAAGTTTTCCAAGTTCTGTTCCATGACAATTAAAGAGTCTTATCTGATTTTTCCAATATTACATTTTGCATCCAAGCAATATCATTTCCCCGCGCGTACAGGTTATCTTAGGTCGGAGTTCACGGTTTGACTTCTGAGATTCAGGTCGAGCTGTAGGTAATTTGAGAACTGAGGTACCACTGTATATGGATAAAAACTACTGTAGGTCTGGGACTGATGAAAACTAGAACCAGGAAAAACAGAAGCCATATTATTTGCAGGTAGAAACCCAAGCAAGGATTTATTATTATCATCAGATGTGTACATTTTCCATTGTGTAACATAGGCTTTATCTTACATAAATATAGAACTTAAGAACTTAAGATTATGTAAGTTAAGCATCAGTGACACTAGAAAGTTAACAAGGGCTATGGTAGTGGGCTAACGCTAACTGTGGTTTTCTTCAAGAAAAGCTGTTGAGGTGCAGCTGGCAACTAATGATTGCATCAAGCAGGGGGCAGGGCAGTCTTCCCTTGCAGGGCTTGACGCCCATGTTGGGAAGAAACCAAGAGAAAAGGAAAAGTCAGTCATCAATTTGGGCTTCAGCAGGTGACCTTTGGAAGATGATTGCCTTGAAGGACCATTGCTGCCTACCTGCAAGGGAGGGAATATTGAAGGATCACCACCCTGAATGGATGTCACCTTGTAACAGACCCTCTTTTGTGTGGTGTTTCCTCATTCCCTCAACAAAACTTTGCCACTTGAGGGGTATTTATCTCAACCCTTGTCTGTTGAGTCTCCTATGTCTGCCATACTGGTGGAGGATGAGGTTATGGACCTGCAGGACCTCACCTATGATGTGAATGATACCTAGATGTTCGTTGTGCTGTAGAAATCATGCCGAATAAAGGAATTTTTACACACTTCAGTCAAACAAATACTTGCTTTTGTATATACAGTAGTAGGTTGGATTTCTGTAACGTTTTACTTGCAGAGAGCATGGTCATAGAACCATTGATCTCAGTTCATTGGCTTCATGAAGCACTTAGGACTGATTTAAATATGAGGCATTTAAAGGTCAAGCACCTGCCTACTTAAACTGATTAATGTTAACAATACAAATTGTTCACTTAGATTGCATAAGGCAGGTAAAATAATGAAATAACAGTTAGCACTGAAGCCGTTAATTATAGGGCCCTTAGATCGTGGAACAGTCTGCCAGTTATGTATGGGATGCTGAGTCTGTAATGGCTGCTGGTGCTCCTGTATATGCCCTTGTGTTCCTCTCTGTTTACCAGTAAAGAGTATACACCTCTTTGAGCTATCCATGCTTTTTTTTACTGTGTACATGTCTGGATGGCATCACCATCTGAGTTTGATGCTGCATTTATCCAACAGATCCAGCTGTGATATTATGGATCCAGGGTACAATCAACAGGATGTGCTGGCTTACACAGATCTTCATGGAGAATGGACTCAGGAATGGACTTGGCCACAGCTTACAACTCACATAATCTATCCTTCCTTCCATTTTCTGTTCAAGGCAGGGAATAATCCAAGATGAGGTGCACTCACATAATTTAATATAACAACAACAACAATAATAATAGCAAAAAGGGCAGTTTCAGACACTTGATCCCATTAAAACAATAACTCAAAACATATTTGATGGATCTTCTGCAGATATTTCAAACTTTGCAGTGGCATTGACTGGGACACAGATCACGTGAATTTAAGCAGTACCACATAGTGATAGAAAAGAATCGGGCAGTTTTGACACTTGATCTTGCTACAGCAATAACTGAAAAAAATATATGAAGGGTAAGAAACTGGAACTGATCAAATTTGGAGACAACTCATCTGAAAATTAAAGCACCCCTTAGTAGCAGCAAAGGGAAGAATGAAAGCAGATGACATCTGACCTTATGAATGTAATAAATCAAAAACTGCTTGATGGTTTTTATTATTCCTTTGCAAAAAATGTGTGCAATATATGCATGAAGATCAATACCTGGTTATATTTTGAGACAAACTGCCCCAAAATGAAGCAGCAGCACTATGTGGCAGCAAAGGAAGGAAACAGCAGCTGTAGAAGACACTTGATATTGAGAACACAGTCATTCTAAAAAAACATTGTATGTGTCACGACGAGGCATGATCAAGAACAACTCACCCTGCTGAGGAATGGTGAACTTTATTTGAGGTTAAACTTAAAAGGACATGAAATAAAAGAGACTGTGAGGGATCAAAGCTAAAGTAGGTGGGTTGAACAAGGACCAAGAAGGGCTAAAACTGATGCAGAAGAAAGACAGAGGGAACACTAATGAGGAACATTAACACGGGCAGGAATCGCAGGAATCGCATGCAACACCTACTGTACAACATCTACAGCACATACAAAGACCGACAAAGGAACAGGGCATGATCAGGTGCATATACACACTAGTAATGATGGCAAGATGAGGGTCAGGTGTGGGCCATTACCAATCAATCAAACACTAGGGCAAGGAGTCATGAAGAACAGAGACAGATGGGATGGCCAGCGACACCTGCTGGCCAAATGGGAAAACCACAGGCAATGCAGGGACGGATCCTGACAGTACCACCTCTCAATACATGCACGTGGGTGTGAGAGGCACTGCCAGGACTGGAACAGGGTACACAGGACCATGAACAAGAGACACCCAGAAAGTCAGACAGGACAACCAGTAGAGGTCAAAGAAACCCAGGGAACAGAGAAGACTATAATAGGACATCAAACCAGAGGGAAATCAGGACAGACAGGTGGACTACAAGTAGCCCAGACAGGACTGCAAGATCAAAGAACACCACAGGAACCTGCGACTGGGGACTTATGCTGCGTGCTATTTGAACTCGTAACTCAGAAATTCCATGTTCCTAGTTAGAAATTTTGGTAAGACTTTACTTAAAGTCTGTATGTGTAACGCATTATAGATACCTTCATAATGCATTATAATGCATTCATAAAG
>JAODLC010000065.1:10523153-10535462 GCA_026781145.1 Hippopotamyrus pictus
AGTATATTATATACTGTGATCATACTTTTTAAAGTATATCATATACTGTGATCATACTTTTTAAAGTATATTATATACTGTGATCATACTTTTTAAAGTATATCATATACTGTGATCATACTTTTTAAAGTATATTATATATACAATACACACATTGGTGTGCTATGGCCTTAGTAATGTATTTTTATTTATTGAAATAATGTACCATTGACCAAATTTATAAGATAGACCAAATACACATGAAATGATGTAGGAAACAAAACAAAAACATTTATACAGTAATGCACAAGGAAGTTATTTAAAACTTGTCTAAACTATAAGAATTCAATTCCACACAACTGCGAAATGAGAATTTTCCAGTTTTACTGAAACTATCCCATGTGCTGTGAATTCATTTTATCCATTTCTTCAGTTTTAATTTATTTTAATATTGTGCTTTCCCCAACACAGCTGCCCTAAAGCTCTAAACAAAAACTCAAGTAACAATGTAACTGGCATGCAACAGTTATTGGTCACAAAAGTAAAAATAAATAGTGAATGAAAGACAGAAGACAGCAGAAGAGAGGAAACGGACGTCCACATACTGGGAGTCTGAGGTCAAGCGAGTATCAGATCCCCAGGTATAATAATGCTATATGAGTCAAAAAGTATCATGGGCGTGGTACTATCTTCTTTCATACCATCTGTAGGTCGGCTCTCTCTTCAGCATTCTGCAGGTTAGTATTCAGCACTCTATTGACCAGAGAGTCCTGCCTGTGGTCTGCCAAATGCATGGCATTAGCTCAAATTAAGTCTGCCATGTGACCAGAGCATCAGGGCATGCGGAGAGGAGAGTAACACAGCAGGCCAATGCCGATGCTTACATATGACAGAAAAAAGATGAAACACTAACATATTAATTTGTAATTGATCTCAAGCCTGGATTTAAATTCTGAGACTGAGAAGCTCTATATGGTTTTACCTGAGAAGCACTGTTTGTGTCATGTTCAGGAGGATTTCATCGTACTGCTGATCCATGTAGTCAAAAAGTGTAACAATATAATTTTTACATATTTTTTTACGTTTACTTTTGAACACCCACACTGTACATATTGAATGTGAATTCTGGAAATTTATCTGACTCTAGTGATGTGAACAACGTGGATATGTTTTTGGATGGGTGTGGATGCCAGATACAGTACTGTATATAAATTGACGTAACATTATTAGCAAAAACTGAAATAATTTCAGATGTTGTCTAGTCGGAGATTCTCTTTATGAATATTTATCTGTCCATCTTTCATAGCCTAAGTGCGTGTTTTTGGACAGTGGGAGGAAAGCAGTACAGCTGGAGGGAATCTATGCAAAAGGGAGATCATGCAACTCTGAGATAGATGTAGGATTTGGACCCAAAACCTTTGTCCTGGGAGGTTGTAGAAGCTACCCTCCTCCCCCATGGTCTATATGCAATTTATTTATTTCTTTTCCAAATGCATCAACTTAATGCACAGCAGTATGGTGACTCGGTAATGGAAGGCCCAGTCAAAGTTGTAACATAAACTCAGCTAAAATATTATGCACGACTTGCTCAGGCTCAGAAACCTACAAATTTTGCTAAGATAAAACAGTTCGGCTTAGAAGAGTGCAATCACCAGAGCTTAAGGGGGTGTATGCGGTTTGGTATGATGGGGGCAATTACTTGTTCACACAAGTGTTTACGCTGGTGCATTGGGGTTCACCATCCTGGCTCCATTCGTGTGGAGTTTGTATGTTATCCCCTTGTTATCGCAGTCTTCTTCCCCACAGTCCAGAATTGCAAACAATCAAATATAAACCTCAATGTATAAATGTAATTATGACAAAAAAAAACATTGATTCTCCTACTGGACATTCCGATGACAGTGATCAATGTAACACGTCTGTCAAAAAGCATTTCATAGTGACTTACTGTAAATATTTTTAAGAGGGAATAAAAATAAATAAATAAATAAATACAGTGTGTGTATATATATATATATATATATATATATATATATATATGTTTGAATAGCAATCCTTAAACTTAATAGATGGATTATAGAATGTATAAATGCAATAGTAAGTCTTTAAGATGGAAGATAACAATAATGACCTCTTCTCTATGCTGAGGTTGAGGAAACATTACTGCTGCCTGAAGGCCAGTACAGAAAGGCTGAGGAAGAGCTTAATTCCCCAGACAATGCAGATCCTTCACGAGCACATTGTTTATGGCATGCAGAACCAGTATTCCAGCCTACTCAGCAAAATACGTAATGTTTACATATATAAATGCTGATTTATTCTTAGATTAGACAGGTCACACCTATCCCTCTCATCTTGCCTCTCGTTCGTAACCCTTGTATTAATCACTCCCAGCTGCCTCTTATTAGGTCCCTCGTTAATCCTGTATATACGTGCTTTCCAGTCATGTGTTCTCCATTCTGGTCTTTAACGTCAAACGTTCTTGTTGCCTGTGCCCTTCCTGTCCAAGCCTTCCCATATTTGATCCCTTGCAATCCTGTTATATTTCTCAGTCCCTGTTTAGTTTGGATTCAATAAAGCCCCTTTCGTTCTCCCAACATCTGCCCTCGAGTCCTTTGTTTCTCAATCCAAGACACCTTGTTCATAGGCTGGACCTAGGTAATGATGCATTTCAGTGCACATGGTATTGAGTGTAATTGAGTATGTGACAAGCAAAACTTAGAAAAATGTGAAAACTTATGTGATCATTAATCAGTTGTACAACTGTTGTAAGCAGGGGGCTAAGATTGGGTCAATACAGACACATGTATTAGCACACCAGGTCACACCATCAAGTCAAACAATTTTCAATACACTGTTGAAGATAGACTGTTTGGATCCAGCTGATTTAGTGTTTGAAAAGGAAGGAAAAAGAGTAATTATGAAAATCAAAGTGAAATCAATAAACAGAAACAATAGAGTAAATTGGGTAAAATCTGTAATAGCACCAAATTAAGATGATAGGAATTGGGAGGTGTTGGCCCCCTTGGGTAGAGAACAAAGCAGCCAATAAGTCTGCTGACCTATTTCTTGTCTCCCATCATTATATGACTGGGAATATGAAATTCTTTTTGCTTGCACCTATTCAAATGTGCCTTTGCACTGCAACGCTTTTGTGATCATATGTTTCTTTGGTTTTTGTATATGTGTTTTCCCCCATCCTCATGTGAATTTATTTTATTTTATTATTCCTGCTGCTGCTGCTATTCATTTCTCCAATCCCTCCCATAATTAAAAATCCCCATTTCTCCCTTCTATTCATGTGTCATGTGGCTCTGTTCACTGTCTCTCCCAGAGCAAGCCTTACACCCCAATAAACTTAACTATGGAAGCATAATGATAAGATGATGTGTTGCAGAGAATATTTGCAGGCATGACAGACACCAGAGACCATCAACATCAACCAGAATGTTCTTATTGGGTGAGAGTGCAGAAGAGAAGTCGAATTTCTGTTACATATTGCTCCAAATCCATTTAAACAATTTAAAAGACTGAAAATATTTCTAATTTTACTGTAAACTGGATAGACATCAATACTGAGTATGTGTAAAAGCCACAGAGTTCAGAAATAGTAGGTCATAACCTTTCTGTAAAAACCTTTAAACCTACCTTGGATCTTTTCTTTAATATTTTGCTGCCAACAAAATTAAAGATCATGGTTTTGATACAATACATTTATTTGTGTATTATTCATTATGGGATTCACTGTTCAGAAAACGCATTCAGTGTTACCGATGAAATGATTGTGTGTCTGAAGTATGCTACATAGAGTACTTTTTACTTGACTTTTTCCAGGGAAGATAAGACTACCTATAATTTAAAAAAGTGACAGTATTTATTACCTCAGTTTCATTTAATGTTTTGTGTGATGAGACGTTAAAGTTCGGGAAAAAGGCATCAGAAAGGCATTACACTGGTGAGAATGCTGCAGCAGCATTACAGAATTTGCAATAAATACAAGTATTTTTAAGCAATACATCCATCTTCCTATTGCTTCCAGTTAATTTCTTGTTCAGTCCTCCTCTCTTCCTCATATCTTCTCTGGTTCTTTAAGAGAACACTGTTTAGGATTTAAATGAATCGGTTGCCCACTTAAGTGTAAACATTTAAGCTCAGTGTCAGATATATGGGGATGACTGAGAAACGTACCTTTATATTCACTTATTCTCATAGTAAATAACAGATATTTCATCTTCCTCTCTCATACATACAGGCACATATGGCCCAAAAATATGGGTATGCTGTGTTTCTCGTGTAAAGAATAATTTCAAACTTTATCTCAATAGTCATGAACTTTACAAAGGACTGCATGCTTATTTTCATACTGGATTTTTAAACGAAAGTTACCCATAATAATCCACCCATAATAATTCAAGGAAGCTCGAAAACTTGAAAAGATGCTTGGGTATTTGTCCATTGGCAGAGTTCAGTTATCTCTAATGTAGCAGATGCGGAATGAAGACATCTAGTTCACACTGGTGCTGCATAAAATATAATGCCAAACCGACTCCAGCTGCTTTGCGTTTTCAGAAAACTAAATTTAACACACAGTGCTAACATATTCAGTAGATATTAAACTATATGTGACTGAATAAAGTAACACAATATTATATTTTAAAAACATTTTTGCATGATAGTAACAAAAGTCAGAGACAGAGGTTGTTTGCATGTTTCCCAGACATTATATATATAAACATAGTTAAAACATGAATGTCTTTGTTGGATTATAGTCACAGTTTACCTGCAGATAAATGCAAAATAGCATTAAATCTGTATAAACTGCAAATTTCTGGTCACAAAATAGATGTGTCCTAATTGCAAGCTCAGAGATATCAATACTGTTAGTCTTATGTCACTTTTGTATACTGAATTTTACAGTATATACTGAATTTTAGCAGCCTTCAGTGCACAATGCATGTTTTTCTCATTAGCAGCTAGTTAGATATTATTCAAGGCTGTGTGTGCCAAACCTTATGATTTAAAGCACTATCAAAGAATTTATTTCATTTCGCTTTCCTCAGTACTTCCCTGCAAATCTTCATGTAATGTTACACATCACCCTTTGCCTGCTGGATTTGTTTACTGCAACAGCTGTAATGTGTTTATGTACGCAAACACCCAAGATCAGGGATTATTGTCAATTTCCTTTGTAAAGACTGGATAAGTTTGTACAAGTTGTGTAATGTTCACAGGCACAGATAAATCAAAACACACACAACGTTCCAACCATTGTAACTGCTATAAATGTTTTTTAACAGAGATTTGATTGCTTTGATTGTCATTAGTAAATCCATTCCATCGGTTTTATGCGTTCTTTTTTTTTGCCAAGTGCAGCCCATGATTTATTTCACAAAATGCTGTTTATAATCCTGTCAACATTATTAGACACCGTCAAGTCAATATTTTCTCCTGTTAACTGTATATACGGCATTATTTCCCTACATTCCTCTCCCCAGGGCTTTACGCTTCCCAGTGGCATATACTTGTCAGGATGATTCACATTCACATTGGTGCTGGTTCCCCTCATTTCCTTCCACTTTTACATGCATTATGTAAGGGACTTTCCAAATTATGTCCATTGTACGGTCATTTCTGAATCAAATTTAAGTTCAGGCTTGATTTCAACAAAAATCTGCTTGCCTGTTTTCCCTTGCAAGTTCAAAGGCCCCCTGTCTGGCTTCTTCATTACACATCCGTGTAACAGTCACAGAAAATGCCATATTATAATTAGTTTTGATCCATGTTCTTAGAGATACATCAGTACTTTTGAAGGTTATTGTCCTTCGTCACAGTTCTGCAAAGTGCTGGTCCACCATATATTTTTCATTGCTAGTAAAATGTGGTGTTTGGCTGAAAGTGTCCTAGTCTAGCCCATATGAGCACACTAATGCCTAACATGAGCGACTGTACAGGGATCCATTTCCACCTTTACCATACTGAGCATATTGCATCTTCTGTCCCGAGGGTCACATCTTCCAGCACTATATCATTATTTGTCCATGTGTCCATGCATAAGGTTTTCCTGATAAGATAAGGAAGTGGTTTATCATTGCCTTCTTCTGTGCAGTGTAATATGGTGTCATTGCCATTGTCAAACATAGTTCAATATACCGACCAGATAAATGGTAGGTTTTGTCTGGCACTTCTGCAGAGACCTTCTTTGCCATGGGCAACACTGACAGGACTGGAAATACGGCTCTTTTCTTCCCTTATCCGCACCTTGACAAGGCAATGAATTTTGTTATACCAAAATATAAAAGCAGAGCCCTCTCATACAGTCCCTCAGTACATTTTACAACTGCATTTTTATTTGTACATTTAACATAAATATATATTACATTTATTATTTGTATATTTAATGCAAATACTAATACCGTTATAGAAGTACAAGGGGAGCTGTGAGCTTTTTTCACTGAAGTATATTCTCCCATCGACGTAAGTCTACAGTTTATATGTACTTTGGGTGGAGATCACTAAAATATGGGTGTGTCACATGTAAATGACCCTTACTCACATTCTAGCACTGACTTAAGCACTTTTAATTGCATTTTTTCACTCTGCACTCTGGAGGGGTGGATTAAGTCGTACATCTCTACATGGCCAAACACAATATGACAGTGTTCAGAAAACCGGATGTGTAACAGAATGAAGTTAGTGGGACAGAGGGAGACACCCTTATCTAGATATACTTCAACCAGGTGGTTTGTGAAACGCTCCGCTTTGAACCAACATGGGACACAATTTGCCTTGTCTTTTTGTACACATACATACAGTTCACACATACACCACATACACTAGGTCAGGGGTCCCCAATAGAACTACCTGACGAGGACAATTGCCTAATTGGTAACCATTCTATGCTCAATGGGGTAGATGTGTGGGTTTTAGTGTCAGTAACTAGCAACTAATTTACAATAACACATTGCAGCATACACAGAACCACATAAGCCTGTTTGAACTATGCCTTTGTTTGCATTATAAGCCAATCAGCAATGCATTCCAAACTTTCAGTCCATGCAAATACTAATACTACATTTTATATACCTTATTGACTGGTTCGGCATATTTGCTTGTTTACAGAATTGTTCTGAATGAAGAGGGGAAAAAAGTATATGGATTCATAATTCAGGTCTCTGCAGAAGTGCTAGACAAAACCTACCATTTACTGTATATGGCCAGTAAATTGAACTGTGTTTGATATCTCAACCCAATATGGGTCATTGTCATGAATTCATTACCGTAACATAACAATTTTCTCTAATATTAAAAATGAGTTTAATGACAGACACAGTATTTTATTGTGTAAAAAGTCGATTTTGCCTGTGGGGTAGTTAATCAGTTGCGGCTTAAAATAATTTACAATACTAAACAATAGAAGAAATATAGTGTAGTGATGTGGATGAGATGACCTTTATCAAATTCTATTCAAGACCAAAACCTTAAAGGGTAGAGTCCAAATCAAGAGATAGACTTTTAAAGTGCATTTAAACAAACAAACAAACAAACAAACAAACAAAGTGTACCACTGCTAACCTGTCCAAATTTTCATAGATTCTGAGCCACTCATCATGGTGAAAGGTGTGTAAAAAGCTGTAAGGGTTCTAGTTAAAAAAAATAAGCCAAAGTGAGTTTTGATTGGATGTACTGGCTGTTTATATGAAATGTAAAACAACAAACGTCCAGCACACAGCAGATTTTTGCATGACTTGCTTAATGACTTTACATGTTCGAAATTTAAGCCAAATACAATTTGCTGAGTGAGGAATGGGGGGGAATCAATACGCAGTCCGAGAATCAGGCATTTTATTTTTCATCGTAAGATATGGGAAGAGAAGCAGAATAGAAACTGACAATTCACCTAATATCAGAGTCTCAAAGTGGATGGTGAGAGGCTCAATGTCAGGTTCGAACTGACCATTCCGGGACTAATTACATGCTCTGCCATCTGCTTCACCACAAAGAGAGGGCTAAATCATAGCATAACAGGGCATATATGACATCAAAGCACACTTGTAATTATCAAGGGTACTTGGTATTATGAGGGACAAACTAGCATTTCGATTCCAGGCAAATTCACACTAAATTTAGAGGTAGGATTTATTCAACCTTTAACATGAAGGCACTTAGAAATTTATGAAGCATGTATTTAAAGGTGAGTTTTGAGACTTAGTCCATATGCTTGTCAGGCAACATGATTGAATAATGATGTTGCAGGTCAGCAAAAATTTCAGTTTTATTTGGTTAAGTTGCTGCACTTTGAGCTTTAATGTTATCAGTATTGTGTTCATGAATTGAAAACATGATTACATAAGTTCTGATTCACTTTTTTTGAGTTGAATCAGATGTAATACATTCAAAATCCTGGTTTTTAATGTTGCTGCCTCAAGCCCTTGTAAATCTTTGCTGCAATTTGCTCTCATTAACTTTGGAAGATCTCCTGGTCAGTACATTTACACAAGACTAACCTGACTAACCTGGTTGTAATTACAGATGAAGCTGTGATTTTGGGGGATTTTTATATTCATATGCAAATCAAACACATGTATACTATTCCCTCTTACTAAAAAGCTTAAAGAGATTGCAGCATTGATTAGTCATATGTTAATATGATAAACCTTGGCCATATGCTGGAACCTCTCAAGATTGGTATAACTAGATGAGTCCTTAAGGAACCAAATATTGAAAATAGTTGCATAGCAATCAACAGACCTACCTGTAAACTTCTATGCAATGTCTGCTTCTCTACAGAAAAATAACATAAAATAATTGTTTCAGTCTCAAACTATGGAACCTGCACAACTGAAAGTAATAGGTGACTAATGGCCTCTGAGCACTGACTTATCACCTTGGTGATGCTATTAGATCTAAGTGCAGCATTTAATACTGTAGAACATGACATTCTTTTGGACCTTGGTTGGTATTGAAGGGCAGGCACTATCCTAGCTTCAATCTTATCTAACTGACCACTACCAGTTTCCTCATGTGAACAACCAATCTTCTGAATCCCCCAGAGCAAATTATAGTGTCCCATAAGGATTGATTCTGTGCCCATTATTGTGTACTTTGTACATGCTGCCAGTCAGTGATGATGTGCATGCTTCCGCTGTTATGCTGCTGATACACAACTATACGGTGCGCAACAACAAAACTAAGTGGGATGTCACAGCTTTCAAAGATTAAAGACTGTTTATTCAATGTGATGAGCTGGATGGCCAATAATTTCTTCTTAACAAACTTGCATACAATGATCACTTGATGTGAGGCGTGCTTGGCAAGGTAGATTGTGATGATTATAATGTTTAATTTAGCGCAGAGGTTAATGAGCTTAACGTCATTGCTGACTCAGCAATCTCTTTTGATATAGTCAAAATGATGCTAGAATAACGTTCGTCCATATGAGAAATACAGCCAGGCTTCGGAAGTTTACAGATAAGTCTGTTGCTTACTAGATAATGTGTTTCAAGAAATCTGTACTCTGTAATAGAAAAAGCCACATATAAAACTGTGGCAAAGAATGAAACAAAAGAGTTTTCGCATCAGGGAATGAATTGGGAAACAAATGGTTGTTTTGGGAATGGCAGTCACTGGGATGAGGGAACAAAGTGGGGGCATGTGGTCTGCTAGCTGAAAGTCTACTTGTTATTACTGGTAATTGAGCAAATGGTGATTCAGTGTGCTCGTCATCAGAATATGCTGACCCTTGGGAATTTGAGGCTGTCTCTCGTCTTACAGGAATAATCCTTAACGGCATTTTCTTTGAGAAATAGTATATCAATTATGTGACACATGTCAATATATTTACCACATTAACGACATCAATCACACAGGGTGTGATATATGGTACATATCTCAGGGAACAATCCAAAACATTAAAACATTCCTCGATTATATAGTCCAGTTATTAAAGTACTTTTACTTCTTTCCCTAAAATGTATTTATTCTGGGGAGGACAAAAATAAAATCATTCCATTTTTATTTTTACATTGCATTGGCATTTGTTTTATGTCTAAATTAACAAGTTATGTATATTTTTAAAATTTAATTATTCAAAATTTTCTACAATGACATAATACTACAATGTAGAGTAAAGCATGCCTTTGCTAAGCAAAAGTTTCCAAAAACTACTTTTCCAAAAACTGGATTTATTTCCTATTCTTTTCCCATCCTACGTACTATAAAATTTATAGTGCATAAGCTCCTTCAGTACTCGAAAATGCCAGATAAACTTTTCTCATTTGCCCCTAATTTGGTCATGCACGATAATTCCAACATCTGAAGGGTCTTTAAACTGCTTTTAAAATGCATTCCTGAAAAGAGCTGGTGATGGCACCTCTGCACCTTGTCAGCTTCTATAATTATTTTCAATCCAAAGCTGCCCTTAATGTGCTTATTAATCCAGTCCATTTCTCAGTGTGAGATGCATTCAACTCCATTAATTTTTCAAACCCCCTTTTTTGGATGCTGGCGCTGCAGCAGAGAAAGCTATTAGAACTTAACACCTCTCTCTCCCCAGGGATTGGCACGGCCTTAATGCCAGTTTTTTCACAGGGACACCAGCTGCCAGGTCTGGCATTGTCTGAACCTACAGTGGAGTAAACAGTGATCGAGCAAAGAATGTTCAGTTGTGTAACAGCGTTTTAAAAGCTGCTGTTTGATAATGCTAGCAAAGTACAGTCTATGTGGCCGAAATATACCCTTTTATATACTTTTATGAATAACCAATGCATGATAAATAATACTGTACTACCTTCGATGGTTCCATGGGGCAGAATTTGCTTTAATTAATCTTTCTTCCTTTACCTTTTGAGGTCAGCGAAATAGGTGTCGTCTTAAGAAGCACGGCGGGCAAATAGGAAATAGGAAATGGAAAAACTAACAAATTTCATTCAAAATTTAGAAGCATGTTATGTTAACCGAATGGTTTAGTTTTTAGTGTATATATATATATATATATATATATATATATATATATATATATTCCCTTTCACATATTAATTATATACAGCTTTTATAAATATATGTAAGTAAAACTCAGAAATTCAGGAGAGTATGTAAACATCTGAAATAAATCTTGACCATTAACTTATGTTGCTTTACTTTGGAATCAAAACTACTTACAAAGTGTTTATTAGTTTACAATCAATTACATATGTTTTAATACACCTGACACCATTTACAAGGTGTTGTGTAACTATGATAATAAAAGGGTTTTTAAAAAAATACATTTGTTATCATTAAAAAGTCACCAATGTAATTAAACAATCAGAATGGAAAAGTGAATAAATCAAAAACCAGAATGACTTTTGATTCTGACCATTTAAATAAGCACAAAAAAACCCAGAAAAAACTTCAATGGGCAGAGTTCACAGAGGGGCCAAACTGGATGGATTGGCATTACAAGAATTTTTTAATTTCCTGTTACACAATAATTCTTTTTTCATTAGTTTCCGAACAACATCCTACCCAATGTGTTTTTCTGTTCTGTTCAATCCTTTGCACATGTAGAGACAAGATGTGTTATAAGACTTGTGATTGGTTCCCTGACCTTGCCATCATTTCAAGCGGCACCGTTCAATGACAGCAACAGAAGTTATGCTTTCTGACTTGTTCTGAAGAGTTCTGAGTCAAATTTCTGTCACTACAGCCAATATTTCATGAGGTCATTAGAATGACATTTTGTCATTAGGAAATAGACATACACAGTATACAGTATAAGTTATAATATACATATGAAATACATGCAAAATATACAACTAAAGTTTTTGGCCTCTACTAATAATTTTAAAAAGTTTAAAATTTTAATTAAAATATGTCTATTAACAGATTCTAAAATGGCATACTTCAAGAATACTGACATTTACTAATGTTGAACTGAAGTAAATAATAACTACAATGACAATCTATTGCCCAGTGCTTCAATTTCATTGTGGAATTGAGAACCCATTGTAGTCAATATATTACAAATGTAGCAGTATTCTACCATGATTCTACCAGTTGGGATGTAGGTAAATTAGCTCATGAATAGAACATTATTTGCTTAAACATTTCTGCACCTTTCGATATTTCTACCACAAAAGCAATTTTAGTCCAAAATGGTCAAGCCTGTTAGTAATTTTATCATTTTTATAAGTATTTTTAGCATTAGTATCACAATGTCAATAAGTATTCTAGTGAACATATACACATTTAAACAGAAGCATGAGTTTCTAAATATATATATATCCATCCATCCATTTTCCAAGCCGCTTATCCTACTGGGTCGCGGGGGGTCCGGAGCCTATCCCGGAAGCA
>JAODLC010000065.1:10540907-10554486 GCA_026781145.1 Hippopotamyrus pictus
ATATGTGATCACCGTTTAATAGTGTAAGTAAATTTTATCAAGAATTAGACCTCTAAGATACAGAGGATCATAAAAGTAAATTACACAATATGTTGTTCTCCTAAGAAATCAGAGTGTTCGTCTGTATAATAACACTGGCTTAGAAGGTTAATTTAAACTTGTCCCCTCTGCTTCCATAGCCTTAAATTGAGTAAAGGTCAAATGTGAAATGAGTTTGGCGACCTCAACTGCAGCGCAGTGAGAAAGCACACACTGTGGCACAGTCAAGCATAAAAAGAGAAAGAAAATGGATTGTATAAGTAGGACAGATAGAGTTTCACCATTTCCCCCTAAAATATAGACTCCTCTTTTGCAGACTTCAAACACTTAATCGGCAATCATTTTTCAATAAGACCCAGAGGACCACATTTAGTGTTACACCAAAGTCTACTGCTTTTTGTTCTCTCATCTCTCATGGCAATGTATCATGTGTAGCTGATCGTCACCCCTGAAATTTAGTTCAGCCTCATCCCATGTTTCATCATCCTCCCTTCATTTGACTTTGCAGAGATCATCTGTATTAATTTGGATATCCTTTTCAGAAGAAAGCACGCAGGAAAATCACTCTTTGATCTGAGCTGGCAAAATGCGATTGAAATAGATATTATAACTGCTCTTTTTCGTCTGGCTCATTAGACATAGAATGAAAATAGAAAAGCACGATGGATCTGGCTTTAGTTGCCGTTTCATTTGGCTGCATCACTTCTTAAGAGTTGGATAACAATAACATTCAAGTTTACTGCAGAAAATAACGAGACATGCGATTATTAGTAATAAAATTGTATATATAGAATAAGGCTTATATGGCTTTTAAGAAGACCTTTCCATAATAAAAACGTCAGTCTACCTGACTATACTTTCAAAAATGAAATATTTAGCATTCATTCAGTATTGGTACTGATTAATTTGTACAAGACTTTTTTTTTCAATTAAAGCTAATGTATTTATGTGCTAACTTGTAAAGTTGTATCAAATTAATTGGTGTGTGATTTTGCCACCTGTGATATAGTTATTCATTTTGTCTTAAGACTACTTGATTTTAGGCACAGTGCATCAAACCACAGATAAGAAGACTGCTGGACTTGCTAGGCTACATTATGTTAAAATACAGTAACATTAACTGATCTGAATAGTGATTTTGATGATAAGAACAGAGGCACTAAGGGTACCAAATGTAATTCAAGGAATATAAATATGCAAAAATAAACAAAAAAAAAAAAAACATTTTTTGGGCTTGTTGTGACGTGTAGAACTAATCTGTTTTTTTCTTCAAAAACTGTAGAGGAATATTTAATAAAAGAATCTTTATGTATTCTTTTATTCTTGTAGCTTTCATTACAAATAAACATATACAATACACACTTAAGGAAGTATTATGAATTTGATGCTAATGTGCATTATGACTTAATTTCTGGTAGTCCAGCTACTTACCCAGGATTTATTCATAACATAAACAACAAACATAAAACATAATATATTTAAAAACTATGAAGAATTGTACAAGGTTAAACTATTTTGATTTAGTTTGGTGCAAATGAGTATGTTGGGGCACAAATGCAGAAGGTTAAGTATTGTGAAGTTTATGAGCTGGCAGTGCAATAGAAAAAGACACTGAGAAAAACATAATGAGTGACATATTGTGAAATCAGTACCTACAAAGCAGGGTTTTCTGCCATGCAAATGAGACTGCAGCTCCCCATAGATAAGGATCTATTTGAAGGGACACATAGAGAATATAAAGCTCCCTAATTCCCTAATTAGTATTCAGTGAAGCTGATTGGTAAAATGTGAGGAAAGCTAGTGGAATTGATGCCAGAAAAAAACCAATATTGATTTGTTTAATGGTGTCAGGAAGTCAAAAATCACAAATCCCCTGTCAATTGTTTATGAAGCAGTTACTAAGGCAATAGAGGTACTTTGCTTAATTAATAACTCATTACTGATGTGATTATATGCCTTAACTGCTAAATGGGGCTCCATTTGAACTGCCAAAAAGGTGTTTTCACAAATAAGACTGAAAATAACCAATTTTATTAAACCAAATCTTTTCTGTAATATATGCTGCTGTGGAATGAGATTTTAATTTCTGATACATGCTATTTTCCAAATGCTTTGTCACTTGTAAAATATTTATATGATTTGTGAAAATTTCACTCATTTTAAAAGATTTTAAAAGACAGCATCGTATGAACATAAATTTATTATATATTTATAATATATATTACATATTACATATATATCTTCTTAATGTAAATATATATTACATAACATATATTAGAACCAAATATTTGTATTTATTACCATTTATATTAACTGGAAAAAAAATAAATATAAAAATATTAAAATAAATACTTAAAAAGTTGTCTAATTATACTGTAATACATAGGTATTTCCAGATTGATTAACTAAGCTGGGTTAAGTCTCATTCTCCTATAGATTTGGGAAACAGCGTACTTCAATGTTTAAGTGTAAAAAGATGCATTAGACTTTACATTATTAAAAGAAAAAGATTTTTGTCTCATAGGTCAATGTATATATATAGTAAACTATTACTGACAAATAAGTATGATTATTATAATTTAATTTTAATATTTTTTGAAAATCTATAATGACTGTAAGCTTAAATAAGTGCATGAGACATAGCTGCAATTTTATTATTCAAATTAATTTACAGTAATGTACTACATGAATAGCCTTTATTCATTAGAAAATATGACAAAGACAAAATATTAGATTTTATTTGTATTTTCAGGATCCTTTTGAAAAATAAACTGCAAGAATTTGCCATGAAGTGAAATGCAAAACTTTGAGCTATGGTATACACATTATGCCTTGATTTTATTTTTCATGATAGAATTATCAGCTCCTACAGTTAAAATATATTAACTGAATCTATAATGGATTATATTACGCCTGATTATGCAGAAGGAATGGGAAGGTTGCTACTGTTTGTACTTAAATAACTTCACCAAAGCTCTTTGAAAGCTACAATCTTCAAAACGTAAATGGGTCTGCAGTTCCAGGACAAAGCAAAGATTGATTTCTATCCTTCCCCTTTTTGTTCCATGGTGTTAAGCAGACAGGTTCTGGAAAATTAATTTGTCAGTATTATTAATGGAATAGCTAAGTTAAGTTCCATATTGCAGCAGACTGAAACAATGCAGCTGTAAATACCAAATGTGACACCTTTAAATGATACAAATTATTACACACACACACATGCATGCACACACACACACAGGTTTGTAATTATGTCTTTGTGGGGACTCTCCATTCATTTCTATGGGGAAAACTCTAATCCCAGCATAACAACCTTAACCCCAACCCAGCCCTGACCTTAACCATGAGTAACCAAACAAAATATGAGACTTTGGACATTTTTAGTTTTTTGATTGTATTCACACATCTTTGTGGGCACCTGAAAAATGGTCCCCACGACATCAAAAAATGGGTCTTTATTTACATTGTGGGGGATATTTGGTCCCCACAATGTAACATAAACCTAATCCTTTTATCCATAGCTACATACATGCATACATACATACATACATACATATATATTGCAACACATATATTATATTCTATACATTTCATTACATTTCACATCCAATGTTTATAAATACCTTGTGCTTGCCCTAGCAGCCTGGCCTATGGAGAAATGTTATAATATTAGTAGGACACCAAAAATAAGGCATTATCATGTATTAACATAAGTGAACCACTTCTGTGATTGTTTAGACAGCTGCGAAAATACAACCCATTCGTTCTGAGATTGTGTAAAACAGGTATAATATCTGAAAACATGTCTCTCACTCATTACTCTAGAAAAAAAATCAAGTTAATAAATGCTACATAATAAATAATGCAAGGATTTTACTACCATAAATAACCTTCTCACAAATAAGTAATCACTGAAGAATGACGCGAATGAAGAATCTGCCAACACTTGTTAAATATCCAAACAAACAAAATAACCTGAATGACCGCCCCTTATTCTTAATGCATGTTTTTTCTTATGTTGTTAATTGGTAGTAATTAGTACTTCCTGAAAAATAATATGTACATGGCACACCTGATAAAATACTTACAGTTTTAGCACCAAAACACCACTCTAATTTCTTATAAAACAGTCTTTAACAACAAGATCAACAAATAAGCAGAATTCCAAGTGATTGCCAGGAGTTTATAATGGAAGAAATATAAAGAAAAGTGTTTATTCTCTACAGAGTAACACCAGAAATGTGGTGGTCAGATGTTCATGAGGCACTTTGTCAAATAGGAAACCTGGTTGGCTGGGGGTCATACACAGCAGCTATTCACATCTGGCTCTAGGATTTGGGATGGTTTACCTTGATTAAAAATGCACTAGCTATTCCTATTTAACACCTGTTAGTCCTAATTTCCACTCTAGAGGACAAAGAAGATTCCAAATCATTTATCACTTCTAAAGTGCTTCCATATGTTGGCTTTCTCCCAGACTCTGTGCTTGTTGCTCCTGCCTCAGGCCAACCTTTTCCAAATGTATTAAAATTCATCTTGGGCCAAAGAAGTTACGACACTGATGTTTTATTGTTGTGATGTCTGGTAATTATTACTTCAAATTATTGGAGTCCTTTTATAACTCCAAGTTGGACTCCACATAAAGAAGGAATCCAAAAGTTTCGCATTATTGAAACAATGAAACATTTTTAGAAAATCCTGTTTGAGACAAGAAAAATGAATGTTTAAAAATATCTAAAGATTTTTATTTCGCATATCAAGAGGCTTACAACTTTGAATCTAACATATGCTGTATATTCAAGTCAAAAACATCTGAGTTGACAACTGGGGTGTTCAACAACACACGGAAAATGATACAGTAGGAAATGCACTGCCAGCAGAAATGTTTAAGAAATAAATGCATGCATATAGGCACATTTGCCATATACAGGGTATTAAAGGAGACTGAAGATTTGCTCTGTTCTTTGAATCCTATTCCCAGATTCGAATGCATTTATATAACTTAGCTGAGAACTAGCTTAAGGTTATATTTTCAGTTCTTTTTAAGGTTTAATTAAAATTTAAATTATTACATGTATTGTTTACTAAACATCCTTTAAAACATTTTCTTTGCCATTTAAAAGGAATTGTTTGAAACTTAATGTAAGTGTTCTTAATTAAAGTAAGGCTGTAGAAATGTGTACTAATCAGATATGGGTAATAACAAAGTCCATGAAATTACTAATTAGAATTTCATTAAAAGGTGGAGCTTTATCAGCTAAGGAAATCATAACCTTTAAAATGCTTTCAGGATGCTGCATGCATTTTGAAATGAGGGAAGAGAGAAAATTGATGGCTTTTGATGTAATATCTAGCTTGGCTGTATAGCCAAATTGTTGCTTTCTTAACATGTCATTGTTTTGAATGTACTTTATCACACTAATTGAAGAAATGAATTGCTAGTGTAGACATGGTAACTCCAACATTTTTTAAAGATGTCACATATTAAAAACATTGCTGTCTTTTATTTGAAGTATACATTGTACACACACACACACACACACACACACACACACAGATTTGTAATTATATCCTTGTAGGATATGGGGAAAACTCTAATCACGACATGACAACCTTAAGCCCTACCCAGCCCTAACCTTAACCATAAGTAACCAAACAAAATACAAGACTTTTGGCATTTTTACTTTTTTTATTGCATTCACAGATCTTTGTGGGGACCTGAAAAATGGTCCCCACAAGCATAAAAAACAGGTTTTTATTACATTTTGGTAGACATTTGGAACACACACAGTCCACATATTCATGCCCATACCTACCACTGAGGACACCAAGGTCAAGTCCTCAATATTTTTTCTGCAACTCCAATAACCACGACCTCAGTATTTTTCTGTGGGCACAACCCTAACCCAGTAATATACTCATTGTACACTTATATGCTATCTCATGTGTTTATGTAAAATTTGATTGATTTGTGATTGTATATTATATATGTGACATACTGTATTGTGTATTTTAATAGAATCTAGTATTAAAGCGCACAAGATAAGACAGTGTAAGACTGTTTCAAAAGAAATACATATAGCCTTAGACTCATAGCAGGTTTGTCCAATGCTGTAACACTTCAATAAACTGAGTAATTAATATTTTCTGCAGTGAAAGGATGTTTAGACCAGCAGGAGTGCAGCAACACATTCCCCATCCACTATAATTCAAGGGCCCCATTAAGTTAATTGCCAGTGTTTCACAAAGGAAAGCATGCTGGGTGAACAGTGGAGGCTCACAGTGGTGCATCTGTTAAACAGACTAAAAAGTGAGACTGGAGAGCATACAAAATGTTTTTAGGAAATAATCATTTAGACTTCGAAGCACCTATTGCTATCTGCTCTTTTGGAAAAAGAATTTATGAAGTTAATACTGCGTAAATTAGTGGAGTCAGAAAAACATGGAAAAATAGTTCATTAAAAAAGCTGACTTAGTGATTTGATCAGCAACAACCTCATGCTCTGGCTTCCTAGAATAGCCACGTAATAAAATTTTCAGCATATGCGACTCTTATCTCTTTGAAATTAAAAAATGTTGCAAACTTCAAGCAAATAGTCAGTCAACAATATACTTAAGTAAGGCACATAGGTGTCCAAGATAATATAATCAAAGAATATGACATCCTTACAAAACTGATTTTTGGTTTAAAGTTTAAAAATGACTCTAAAATAACTTTTTCTCATTAGGATTTCCCATAAACACTTAATACAGACAAGAGCTTCATCTTCTCTTTGTGTAAGAAAGCTTCTTACTGACCATATCTCCTGCATCCTTTAACAGAACTAAAATGGAGACAGAGGAAATCGATTACCTTTCATACTATATTATCAATATGCATAATTCACCCCATGACTTCCCACAGTCAATAAAAAAGTATTAAAGTATTAGATAATTTGCAGCTCCATACTGGTGACATTAGAACATTCGCATGGGTGAGACAGTACCTGTAATCAAACCAGATGGCCAAATTACCATGTCATGACTATTTCAAAGTAGTTAACAGTGAGTCTGAATTACTCTAAATTCACTGTTTGTATAGAAACCTTCTGCTACTTGCTATACTAAGGGAAACGTCAGGCTGAATTCCCTTTGCAGATTTTGTTACATTTGCAATGTTCTTATCAGCTTGTTTGGTTTCCGACCAGAATTAATCTATACGGAAAATATAGACAGGACATGTAGAGGATGAGATATGTTTAAGTTTTGTATGTATATTTAGAAACTTTAGGTACATGTAGTGTAAACCATAAAAAACAAAATAAAATACTATCTAAATGACAGCTGGTGCTCAGATGTCATCTAATTAATGTACAAAGAAATTTGTTTTTAATCTAATGTCATTGAACCCCAATAGCAAGACATCTATAAAAGAAGACGTCAAACATACGACACTTAATAACTATTAATTATGAACCAAAAGTCATACAATATATCATAGTCAACTTGGCTGTCAGCCTCAGCCCTGCTCACATCATATTCCATATAATTTAATTTCTACACAGGTCTACATTATGCCTTATCAACTCTTTCCCCCCAGACCACTATGAAATTTGAAGTGAGTATAATACTAACATATCGGTTTTTGAAGCATAAGATTACAAAATCTAAATAAACATAATAAGCTCTAGCAATACTCTTGTTGCCCATGTCTTATCTAAAAATACTCTAATGAGTCTAAAACACCTCGCAACTTGTTTCACAAAGAAGACCCTTCTTAATGATATTGAGTGAATGAGACAAACACAACGGAGAGAAAGAGAGAGCGAGAGGGGGAGAGAGAGAGAGAGCGAGAGAGAGAAAGAGAGAGAGAAAGAGTGAGAGAGAGAAAGAGAGAGAGAAAAAGGGGGGGGGGGGTAGAGAAAGTGAGAGAGAGAAAAACATTAATTATAAGACCCAGTGGGATCTTATCTATTCTGTCTAGCCTGGACAACACCAATTAATACAGCAATTATTATCTTGCCCTATAGCACAACCCCGACTAATATGCCTTCCCACCATCTAATCAGTGGATATGGAGAGGGGGAAACCACATTACTCACCAAGGTTTAGCCTGCATTGTTTATTAAAAGAGATATATTTAGTGAATCGTTATTTAACAGGAAATTTTCACTAGTGATACCAGTAAATAGTGCATCATTTAAATAGGAAACTAATAAAAGAGTTTTGTCAAGAAAAGCATTTTTTAATAGTATCATCAAAAAAAAAAGAGTGAGACATCTCTTTAATCTGTTACATTTCTCAATCCAACCTCCAACTGTGGCCAATAGTCTGGGCACCACTTATCTCTGAGATCCACTGAAACCTGCACTTGTTTAAGTGATAGTGCCTGCTGTGCTGGATCATTGTTAGAGTGCAACCCTATTTCGTCCAACCACTGTAAAATCTATTCTGACAGCCAATGAAAACAACGTTGATGCCTGCATGTTATCTTAACATTGCCATATAAAGCTACGCTCTGCTGATGCTAAATGGCCATCATAAACCTTTTACAAGCTGCATAGCCTAATGTAGCCTAAAATAAAATTGTACTGACTTGTAATATGTGTAAGAGGAAGATGAAGTTCAAATGTAGTAGTACACTTAATGTCACTGACAGCTCATATTATTTGATCATATCATGTCATAGCCATAAAAATTTAAGGATTTAACAATGCAGTTTTTTTTTATTTAAAGGAATGTTTGCAATATATTTGAAGTTTAAAAGGGTTTTAAAATATTCTTAAGAATGTAATAGAGTATTACGGTTATAGAGTATGTTATAACATAACATAATGCAGAATATAGAAATCAAATTTATATTAATACTTTGAGATAAACAAACAAGAACAAATACAATCAAACAAATACATATCAAATGAATGAATGAGTGCTACATCAACTTGCCCCTGTAGCCTCTGGGTTTGGCTTTTTCCCTTAATAGGCCACGCGGTTACAGAAAATGGATGAATGGATGGATGGGTGGGTGGGTGGGTGGATGGATGGAATATGGTCTCTTAAACCATCATGTCATGAATTAGAGAGGGCTTTGAAATTTTGAGAGTTCTTAACTTATCATCCTTACCATCTTATAAACATATATATTTCAAAATGTTTACATTGTCAGTTGGCTATTAAAAAACTTTATTGATATTTTATATCATGTAGAAGCTACATAACAATGTAACTGAAGTATAATGATATAATAATATAGTGATGTTGCTCATTGGCATAACCAAAAAAATAAGCTTTAACCAATCTTATCAATTACCGGACCATGCATCTCAGGTCTTTGTCTTTGCTAGACCGAGGTTGGGGTAAAAAAATGGGATCTGGATCACTGACCAAAAAGTATTAAGTTAAATATTTGTAAAGGTTCCTGTAATATATTCATTTTTACTTTCTGCATTATATTTATTAGCTCCTATAATCTTTCCTGAATATTTCATGTAAGTTTTTATTTTGCATAAATTTAGGATGAAACTTTTTGAACTGTTGTTGTTTACTTTCAAAGTAAGAATAACACAAAGTAATTGTAAGAATAACACAAATAATTGTAATTTTGTGTTTATGAACTATCATGAAAAGACTATTACTATTGTAATTGTTTTGAGTTCTCTATTGTATGGTAAAAGGAAGTGCACACCTGTCAATACAATCTTTTAATGGGGAGACTAGGGATGTGATACACGTGCCAAATTGTTACATTGTACTTTTCCGTTTAAATTGTCCATAAAATACATATAGCATCATGGAAAATGTACTGTGATAACCCACCCTAAGAAAATGTAACTTATTTTACTTTGTTTCGGAAGTGTAGATATATTTTTAACTTTGCTTCACATATATTGTAGCTTAACGTGATTAAACATGAATAACTTAATAGATCAAAAAAACACAGACTGAATATAGATTTTTATGTGTTCTTCAGTACAGAAATACCGTTTGTGCCCTCTCGAGCAATCTTTAGGTGTAGCTTCATTTATTTACAAGGGTGTCGTGTTGCGTCGAGACGCAGCTGAACAAAGGCCGTCTTGAGGATGTACTGTCATTGTCATTGCAAGGTGTAGAATAACATCTCTTGAGCACGTTGTAATTAGAGTGCCTCCTGTGTAATGAGGGTGCAAGATTCCCTCTTGTCCCTAGTGCCAGAGTTAGACTAGAATGGGAAGAGGCAGTCAGTGTGTAATAAAATGCCGGACACAGTATTTATATGGATGATGTAGTTAAACTGCGATTAATTTAAAACAAACAAACAAACAAAAAACTGTCTGTAGGTGCATAATACCAGCACATACTTCATTAAAATATATATAAAATATTTTGTAAAATATTTAGTTGACAGTAGTTAGAAGTAATTAAATAGTATTGTAATAAAATAAAATGCAGTGTACTACAAGCAATATACAATGTTTCTTCAAAGATCAGTAGCATGTTACATATAATTTCAGACATATGTCTTGATTGAATTACATATAAAGTATACTTTTAGGTTTCATTTTGCCTTTTATTATCTTTATATCCTATGCAAAAATGTTTACCTTTTTCAACATTTCTTTTTGAAAATATGTCAACAATTTTGTTTTGTTTTTCAGTACTTTTATACATCATTGGGATCAAACAGGCAGACATTAAGCATTTATAAGAGTCTCACATGAAATATATAAACCAAATTCTACATATATCTTGAAGATACTGAAACATGTCAATAATGACATTAAGATCAATTGATCCTCAGTACTTTCATCCTTGCTTGTGTAAATTTGCTTGTGGTTTTCAATACATTTTCTTGTCATAAATAAGGGCTAAAAAGCTCTGTAAATATGCCGGTCTCATAACCAAATTCATAATATACATAAGTATGTTACCAGGTACAGAAAACGTCCAAAACACTCAGAAAAGCAGAAAAACAGACCCACAAATAAAGAACAAAAAAATGTTGCTTTGTGTTATTTGCTTGCTAGGAACTAAAACAACTAGGAAACAAGACTGGAAAAGACATCAAAACAAAACCAAGCTTGTGCATACCAGACAGACATAGTGTTCTAGTGGCAGTTTGTAACCCTAGATTTATCCTGATTGATCACTAGAACTCTAACCTCTGGTAGGTATTTAGATAGTAAGGTCTATACTGCAGATTTTGACTGCAACTTTCTCCAACATTCTTTAGTAATTTCTCAAATTATTAGATCCTGGATC
This sequence comes from Hippopotamyrus pictus, assembly GCA_026781145.1. NCBI lineage: Eukaryota > Metazoa > Chordata > Actinopteri > Osteoglossiformes > Mormyridae > Hippopotamyrus > Hippopotamyrus pictus. The sequence goes on from JAODLC010000065.1 coordinate 10,552,164, forward strand.
TACATTCATGTTTGGCTGAAAGGCAGAGTACTATTGAAAAACAGGACTTTTAATGTATGTACTGATGTCATCAGTCCATTCTCACTGGATGTTCTGTAACATTTTAATATAAATGGCATTAATTCAACTGAGAAGATCTTGTATCAACTCTCAAATAGGGTTGATGATAGTTTAAGGGACGTGTCTACAAGTGTCAACAAGTTGTCAATTAGCTCTTGTAAGAAATCCTGCTATTTCAGTCAATGCTATAATCATTTTTAAAGGACAAACTGTGAATCTGCTTTTACTTGTGCCCTACTCTTGATATCTTTTGGATTTACTGTGTTTTGTTTTGATTGACGATTGTAACTTATTTGAAAGATGTAATTATAGTTGAATGTTTTATAATTCCCCCCGACCCTACACAGGACAACTTAATAGAAGAGATGGATGGATTCTTTATAATAAATGTTTACTGAAATGTATACTACAATAACTTTTATACACATAAGTCAAGAAACTGCCAGCTGAAATTAGGGTTTATGAGTAGTTTCACTGTTCCCCTCTTCCAAAAAATATTGTGGATGGCTCTGTATAAACCCACCCCCAGAATTTCACTACAGCAACCATTTACTTCAGGAACAAAGAAACCTAACATTCAGTTCATTAAGCATGCACTTATGCATTGTTATATTTATTTTTTTTACATACAGCATTAAAACAAAGTAAACAAATTAACAGATTAAAACAGCCATCAGACATTTCTGTACTTTCTATACATCAGGATTGGCATGAATGTACTTTGCATTTACCTGTTAATTCACACATTTTTGATAATTTATCAGTTAGCATGTGATCAGCTAAGGGTTAAGGAGGATGATGGAAGCAAAAACTACACCAGTAACTTAAGAGCTCACCCTATCCTATTGCAATGTCATCAGCAGGTGAACTTAAGTTTGAATGAAGAATTTGTGTACAATGGTTCGATTGCTTGTATCATGTTTTCCACTGCATCATTGTATCGATTGATTCCATTATTAATCACTCACAAAATTACAATTTCAGAAAAGTGCTTCATAAAGCACAGTTGAATAAATCAATTTATACATAAAACACAACTGGTTTACTCTGGGTTTGAAATAACATCATAAAAATCAGTTATTAGACTGAGAAGACGGCCGATTCATTTACACCTTACATGTCTATAAAAATACAACATGTGAAGCTTCGTACTCTAGTGTTCAAAAAATCCCACAGAAGGTAATTTTGTTATTTTGCTTGTCTTTAAATTAATGGATAGATGGTTTTCTTTTAAACTGTATAAATACAGAAGCAATCATATAATAATGACTTACGAGTTCAAGTTCTTTTATAAAGAAAGGCGTGCAATCTGATAATGGCAGAAACACAGGGTTCTAGATTCACAAAAAAACACCATAAAAGTACAAGACTACAAAAGTGTGTTGTCCTGATCATGTAGAACCAGAATATTTGTGGAGTCAGATTTTCGTGTGGCGTTCTCAGGTGAGCACCTGGCGCTCAGGCCACCCACATTGGCTCCAGTTAGTTTCATCCTAAAATTACTTGGTGGACCTGCATGTGGAGCCGCTCACTAGCCATAAACAAATAGTGATTGTAAGGTTCCATTCCACAGTGGTGCAAGGGGTGATGGGGGCAGCTGCAGTACACTGAGCAGCAGGAACGGCGCAAGAAATGCTAAAGATACATAGAACAAAATCAGTCATTCCAGGTTACATTTCTGCTTATCTAATTCAGCCTGTAGCCTCTCCCAAGGCAGGTTCAGGACGGCATGCTATTCCATCATGTAACACACACAACCACAATAGACAATTGAATGCATGTGGAAATCGGAGTACCCAGAGAAAACTCAAACGCACGGTAGAAGAACATGCAAACACACACACACACACGCACACACACACACACATACACACACACACCTGAACCTACAGGCCTACACATTGACCCACCCCCACTAATGCATGTATGAAAATCTATAATGAACTTATTGCACAATAACTATCAGAAACACAAAATGAATTTAGAAATTACATTATATTTTCCATTTTTATTAAAAATAGATATAATCATTAGAAAACACTTGTTTATTAAATAAAAAGTGGAATATTTCAATGTAGGTCCCTGACATTTGTTTTTTGACTGAAGTGAAGATCAGCAGACACTGACTTCAGTACATATTGACTATCTCAACCATGTATATGACACAAGTTTAAAAAAAATCTAGAGGAAGGTTTTGGAAATGTCTCATTGTCTTTTAAAACATTTAGAACATTTTTTGTAAAAGGTGTGTGTGTGTGTGTGT
>JAODLC010000065.1:10554573-10574443 GCA_026781145.1 Hippopotamyrus pictus
AGCAGTTTAACACATTGCAGGATATGGCAAATAATACATCGTTAGCCTTTAGCTTGCATTTAAACTCTTGAAAAACCTCCTACTTTGGATCAAACTACAACCGCGTTGTTTTTGCCCTCCACCTCCTTTCTCTTTGCCCCTGGCTTTTCTTTTTATTTCTGCTGAGCTCAAACTAATCACTATTGTACCCTTTAAGGCAAAGGTAGAGAAGGAAACAGCACTCTCGTCCCCCTGTGGTTTAACTACGTATTTTACCTCTGGTATTTATTTGTATTTGTAATGCACGATTCCCTCCCTTTCGGTTATGTCAACCAGAACTAAAAGGTCTGTTAATAAGGCTCAATCTCCCTGTTATCTGTAAATCCTAAATAATAGGGTAAGAAAAAAAAAGATTTAAAAAGGGACATAGGGATCAGAATAAAATAAATCACACCTGGATCCCTAGTAGATACTGGCACAGGCTCCTTATATTACACTAAAATTACTTCATTTGTTCTTCAAGATATTTTAATCTTGCCTGACCTCAAACTTCCCATGAACCAGGGTCTGAACAAAAGGCCTCCCACTGTCTTTGCAGTAAATCTGTTGTCTCCCTTCTAGGCCCTCAACTGGGGATCATAGATCACCACTGTGCCGCAGCTTGCTTCAATTTACTCAATTAACTCCTGAAAAGCACTTGCAAGTTCTGCAGATGTTGGTTTATTATCAGGGCCTAAAATGTACAGCTAAGTTCAGGAGCCTGGGGTTACGGTAAGGTTGAGGGGGGTAGGGGAAAAGGGTGACCATTCTCAGTGCTGCTTTCTGTAGACAAGTAAGAATCATGCAGTAGTGTCTCTTGTATATGTGCATACGTGAATGCATGTGTATATTTAAGGGTCAAGTGCTCCTTTAGTAAAAACATTCTGCTACATTACAGCACGCATTAAGGGAAAATAAGAGTAAGCAGATTCTATCACCTATAAGAACAGGTTGAATGATTCCTGCTTTCTCCATATGGCAAGGTAAAATTGGCGATTAACAGATGTTTAATTAGGCCATAAATCAGAGAGAGAATCTGACTAAAGGCAAGTACAGCCTAAGTAATTTATTACTAACAGTGCAGCTGGAATTTCAGGATGCTCAGTTCACCTGAATGTTTTCTACATACAAAATGAACTTGACCATATTGGCATGAAGTCATCGAGCAGTAATCTTATTAAAACCTTTCCCTGTGAAGTCAATTGTACCAAAAGTAAAATGAAAATGCTTATCATTCATTGTAAGACTTCTACCACATGTTACACATTTGTTTTTCCATAAAAAAGGGCAAAAAAAATTTAATTAAATAAAATGTATTTTATATTGGCCATTTCCCAACTTATCCTACATAAATCTATAGTCATTCCATATATTTGTGTTATTTCAGCATCGACAAATTCTTATACACTGATATCTAATTAGGTGCTCACGTGTTTTCTTCATGGACCTGAAAAAATATGTGTAATGCAGCAACTTTTTGCTGTACGTTGTATGTACTTCATATCTGAAAGTATACAACACTTTTTTAGTTATAGGAATGGTAGAAATAATTTTATTATGCCGTACACTTTATTTCTTATTCTGTAGAGCAGGGGTCACCAACCTTTGTGAAACTGAGAGCTACTTCTCGGTTACTGAGCCATATGAAGGGCTACCAGTTTGAAACGCCCTCCTAAACTTATCTAAACTTCACGTATAATAAACATGTTTTAAATGCTTTTTTAAGATATTGTCATTTTCAAATCTATATGAATGCAAATGTGATTAAAGAAGAATAGCAACAGGATAAAATTAAATTTTAGACGCTGCTCACTGGTGAGTTGAGCTATTTTTGGAACAGGTCCACGGGTGACTCATGTGGTCCTTGGGGGCATCCGGGTGCCCGCGGGCACCATGTTGGTGAACCTGGAGTACAACCCTGGGACCACAGGACACCCTGGGTCACCATGAACAGTACTCCATCCTGTGGCATGGCACGCAGTAACATACTATAGCCAACAATTCATTATAGACAACAATTCGCTAAATTATAGGCAACGATTCGCTATAGGAAAACCACGGAAAAACAACCAGGACATGTACGCTCCATCCACAGTGAGCTGGGGGCAATCAAACTCTGGAGGAGTGAGCTACAGCGCTAACTGCTAAGCTACTGTGTCACCCTGACGTGTCATTAAAGCTTTAGAATAATTTTGTTATATTTTATTTCAATAAAGCTATGCATCTTGATATTTGTTTATATGCAGCATTTTATGTTGAGAATCAAATATTATTTAAAGGACACTTTAATTAATTTAAAATGAATATGACAGCCTGCTGTTGTTTTTACATCCCCTAACTATGAATTGCGTGCTAACAGTTCACTTACCAAGGTTGCAATGGCATAATAAAATATTAATGATTCCTACTAGCGATTAATATGTCAAATAAAAAATATTGTTGGGGGTACTGTTCATCTATTAAGCTGTTCTTTCATAGGAAAACACAGATAAACAGTTGAATCATTTAAAGTATGACTAGAACTGGACAACACAATATTGTGGATGGCTCTGTACGATGAAGAACACCAGGGAATGTTTAACTATGTATAACTATAGAATGTGCGTTTGATGATGAAAAATATATTTCATGTCATACAATTGCAGCTATTTCAAAGGTTAAACTAAATAAATATTTGTTGAAGAATACGCTCTTAAAGTAATGGCTGGGAAATGCTGACGCTCAGTATTAATATTGTGGATTCTATCACTATCTACTTGTATAATATAGAGGTAAATACACTGAACACTTTCAAAACATGGATCCAAATTGTTGTTTCAAATGAATTATACTAGAATTATATTAAACTGACAACTATTGTTTTTCAGTGGGAAAGATTCAATATGAAATTACATATGAAATTAAACTATTAAATTTTTGGTTTGAGGTCTATTACAACAATTAATTATCATTAATAAAGCTCAACAAAAATAAGATTCTAAATTCTATAAGCTCATTAACAAAAATGCTATTTTCTTAGTTAATCAGAAATCAACAGTGTTATGCAAGCTACTGAAAATTAGTAATTAGTTACAGTTACTTCATTGAAAAGTAATTCAATTGCTTTACCAATTGCTGCATAATAGTAATTAGTTGCTAGGCAAAGTGACTGTGTGTGTGTATAGTATAAACCAATTGTGGGTTATATAGCCTAATCATGAAAAATAACAGTAGGCTAAATGTTACAGTGATCTGATAACATTATGTTGCCACTAAAATACATTCCATAGGGAGAAGGTCGAGTCAATATTCAATAGCAATGTCTCTGTAATATAGAGATACTTTGCTGATGGATTTTCGAGCATCGTGGAGACGTCACTACCACTGCACTGAATATCACTCATTCATTGTGCCACCGTAATGTCGGTTGACGTTACAGCATAAATTGAATATCAGGGGAATAGGCTGCATTTGACCATTAATATTTTTATGCAAGATGCAAGTGACGAATAATGAGCCCATTTAAATTTCAGTACTTTTGATTGCCATATTTATTTTGAATAGGTAATTAATTGCATTACTAGTTACCCCCAAACGTAGTGGAATTACAGTAACATGTTACTTTGTAACTTTGTAATGCATTACAAAGCATTGTAATACTAACAATGGAAATCAATAAACACATTTTTACAGAAAATAAACTGCCAGACAGACCCACAAGAAATATATCAATATTTATAATAGCAACAACAAAGAAACTAAATTTTGTAACCCTCCTGATGGACAACACAGCAAGTAAATAGAATTTCAAGGCGGAAAAAATGTTAGCGTATTTTGAGAACTTGAAAATGAACATATGTGCTACATGAAGGAAATGCATGACATCAAAGTCAATTCAGTGAAAGAAACTAAAGATGAATGTGATGAATTTTTCGTTTCCACAAAAGGTAAAGGCACAGATGTAAGCCTTTTTTGAATGAAAGTTTGAGCACCACAATGCCATGTAGTTTAAATTGAACACAGCTGCCCACTTAACATAATTGCCCTGAGCAAATTCAAATATCTAAGGAAAAGCAGATAATTACAATCTACAGTGTGCAGATTTACAGGTTACGGTGGAGAACCACTTTATGAGAAATACTGTAACCCCTCAGAAGAGAACCATTCACCCTCCACAATGACGTTAAAGAGTAACCGGATTGCATGAACAAAGATGGCACCCTTTAGAAGCAAGATTATTTTGGTTTTTATGATTTGAGTTTTTATTTATATTCGACTTTGTGTTTTCATCCCACATTGTGCAAACCATATGGAACATTTTCCCTCACTGACTTTGTTATTTTTAGGTTTCATTAACAACATTAACTTTGTTAAGCAGGTAACCAAACCTACAGATATTCCTGGATCGCCAAAATTTGAATAAGACCATACTCCTCAGCTCCATGCAGAAAATGTACTTCAGTGGTGGAATGCCCCACATTTCAATCTTAGATAAATTCCAGGCTTTGGTTAGCATATTTATGTACACCTCCCATCCATCTTACAACCACTTATCCAGAGCATCCAGCGTGGTGGGGGGGGGAGGGGAGGGGAGGCTGGAGCTTATCCCAGGTAACATAGGGCACAAGGCAGGGAACATCCAGAATGGAATGCCTGCTTAGAAACAGCAGTTTAGAAGCACAAATTCACCTAACTGCATGTTATTGCACTATGGGAGGAAACTGACATGACACAAGAAGGACATGCAGGCTCCGTACACAAAGCAATTCAATTCAAACCCACAACCCTGGACATTTGTAGCGACAGCAACAAATACAATTCAACCTTGCTGACATTACTGTAGATCTACATTACCTTGGTTCTAATACACAATATTAAAAACTTACCCCACAGAGCTCAAGCCACAGTCCTTCTGAAATGGAACAGATAATAATACTGAAAATAGAGAAATATTTCTACTACATGAATTTTACCATATTTGCTGTAGTACTTCTTGCACATTAGGATGTGTATAAAGATTACATGAAAACCCCTGATATGAAACAACATATTCACATTCTTATTTCATTCGATTGAATGAAAAGTGTATAAACTGCATTCTGCACTATTGTTTACATTACTGATTACATTACATAATGTGCATATGTGCCGATTTTGTCAGAAATGCACCCTCGCAACCAGCAATAGCAAAACATGCTAGAAAGGAATTTTTCAAAATTTTGATAAAAATGATTGAAGTGTGTCAGTCTTATGTTGTATCTTTTATTCTTCTAGGTTCTTATTTGTCGATTCCAATGTACATTTTTGATATATTTAGGAACTGTTGCAGTATCCATATTCCCTGATTCTTGTGTTAAAGTTATAAAACAGAGTTGAACACAAAATAAAATGTGCATGTCAGATAACTAAATGGTTATTTTAAACTTATTAGCATGTATGAGTTTTTTTGAAACCAGGCTCGACTTTAATGGGACCCTCGATATATGAGACAGGATGTAAGACTATGGTACTGACCTTAGCTAGCATACTGAATTGTAAGCAAAAACTGAATATATGGTATGCCTGTGTGCTTAGTTATTTTCTTCTTGTAAATTCAACAATTTACCTGAAGTAAATTTTTGAACATTCGTGATTATTATCTACTGAGATCTGAAAGGATTACAGGTATTATGTAATAAAGCAATGTGTTAGTGCTGTCTGAATATCAGGCACAGATCTGGAGGAATGTCAGAATGTCACAATTAAGTACAAAATGCAAAAGTATAATAACCTGGCCCAGAAAGTAAGGAAAAAGAAAAGAACAAATATATAAAAAGTAAATGTTTAACTGACTTAATAATTGATGGTTCTCTGTTGTCACTGTATATCAACCAATATAATACCAGTCAAATATGTGTTTTTTTTCCTTGACTGTTAAAGAATAGATTTTCTGAGGCATGACTGTGCCACCAGGACAATTTCAACCCGCATCTAAAAAATTTCAGAAGGGATGAAACATTATTTTTCCATGCAAAACCAAAATGATCTCACCCCCAGTTGATACAGGTGGAAAATTCTGTTTTAGACATCGTTCAAGTATGTCACATAAATTCTCAAGAAGGACATGGCATATGGAGAACATCACTGTCACGCTCATCGACCCACTGGAGTTACCACATGTATTCTCTGAATGGTGGCATTGTCATCCTGAAGGACGCTGCGAGAAATGTCGCAATAGGGGAAGATGACTGTTGAAGTATCAATTAACTTTAACTATGAGGAACCCTGCAAGCTTACATGCTATCTGAGCCCCTATGCAGTTTTTCATTTTTTTCTATAATTTATTTTTTACTTATTGCCCTTTACAGAAAAGTGCCCCCAAACTATTTTATGTTCTTTAAAGACTCCCCCGGTAGTCTATTGCTAGTGTTCTTCATATTTCCACATGTGATGAATAGCTTTTGCATTTCAATCTGACTTATGGTATCCTGATCTGGGGAGTTCATGGAAGGCATTTACTGGCTGCTTGCACATCAGGTTGAAATTTGCAGTCAATTTATCTGCGATTCCTTGCCTGTTTTGTCCTGCACTTAAATAAATGCATGTCATGATCCTGCAGTATGTAGTTCCACATATCTTTGCTGATTACATCTGACTTCCAGGCCATCACTACATTACACACTGTTGCTCATGTCTTGATCACTTAAACACCATCAAACATTAAGCCTATTTTAAATTCAAAATACTTATAATTATAGGTTAGGAGCCACATTTGTACCCATTGAGCAAAATTATTGTAAAATAAACACTTATTGAATTGACTGACTGAGTTTCCGATATTCTGACAAGGTTATGTTGACAAATTTATTTCTGGAGCATTTTGCAACTACATTTCTGTCAATCCGCATTGGACCAGGTAGTGAGTTTGCAAGCAAGCCAAAAAAATGCTATAAAACAAAAGTCTATAAAAGTCTTTAGTACTTTCAGATTTTAATAGCTATAATACGTACAAATAGGAAAATGTTTAATGTGCAAGTTGAATAGCAACAAATGAGCCAGTATACACAAGAGACCTTTGCCGTTAATTAACATAATGTACTTGCAGATAAAATCATTTCTTAAATTTTGTCCTGAATAATTAGTCTACCTTTAATGTAAAGCCTTGCATTCAGCCTTGGAATTAAACTATAGAGTAAAATGTGACAACCACTGAATCATCAATCGATGTAATAAAAACTTCCTGTTGAAACCTAAATAATGACAGAATTTTCTGCACGTTTTGCCCATGATACATCTATCCATTTTCTCACCACTCATCCTGCTGAAGGTCAGAGGACAGGCCAAGCCTATGGTAAGGAGAGCAGAGCACAAAGCTGAGCTACATCCTGGATCTGCGTCACAAGGCATATATACACACTCATGGTCAGACTAAGGGCAATTCAGGAACACCAATAAGTCTAAGTGCAGGTATTTGGACTACAAGAGGAAACTGGAATACTAGCAGGAATTATGCATGTCACAAAGAGAACATGCATGATCCACAAGTGACTCCGAGTTAAATGTGAAATTCAAACCCTCAAAGTCAGGGGTGGGAGGCAGAAGTGCCACTCAGAGCCACAGTGCCACTCAGGTTTTCCCATCAGGGCTATTCCAATATGTTACTAAAATGATTTATTTTAGCCTAATAAAGTACTGACTGGAAACTATACAGCGATCATTCTTTCGAATGCACGAGGGCATCCTTAAGATAAGTGACCAAAAATGGGATATATCTATATGTTGTAATATTGATTTTATGTACTTGTAAAAGATAAAGTTTACTTCTGCTTTTTAACTTTTGAAACTTTGGAAATTAATGGGGTAACAGGCCAAAAATGCCCCCAAGGAATCTCAGAATGGCCCTAAAAATCATGATTGAGGGGCAAAAATTACCCCCTAAGATTAAAAAAAAAAAAAAGTTATATTTACTAGTTTAGCCCAATATCCTAATCCTACATTAAACCATCATTTTTTTTTATTAATTTAATTTCGATTTCTGTGTCTAACACACTCATACAAACCGCTATTTTTCACGCTATGTACATACATAACTTTATGTAACATGTAACTGTAACTACATCCTGCTATGTAACTCTGTTACAATACCTGGCAAAGGACAATTTTAATTTTTAATAAAGGCTTTCATCCAAAAACAAATGAGCCAGTCTCTGCTAGGGGCGTGGCTACGGATCATCTGCCTAACCATGACATCACCCTCCACCCATCAACATCTTCTACAGCTGCCTAGGGCTGAGTAGTATATCATATTTTCATGGTATATCGATATATTTTCAAAATGAGATACAGGATGACGTGATATCATTTATATCAATATACCTTTTATTGTGTGTTAAAACCAATAGTACTCCTTCCTGGGTGTAACAATGTGAGAACTTTGTTCACGATGCTGCACAGACTCCCAAAATTCACACCTAACATACAGTGATGGAGGTTAGCATTGAAGTAACGTGATACGATACAGGGTTAAACTAACCACTAAGGTCAGGACTAACCACTGAGGTTAAGGTCAGGCCAGTCAAGTTCTTCAGCACCAAACATAGTTTGGCATCTTGTTTGGTGTTTCTCAAATATTTCTTTAACTGACTTCAACTAAAGAAATAATATTGCAACAGCAGTATGCAGGCCTATGTTTTGTTTAATTATGGTGTATTTATGCAAAGTTTATCTTGTAGACCATATGTTTCTTCATCTGTTAATAGTTATAAATACAGACTGCTAAAATGACTTAAATTTTAAATAGATATCTGTGTATTCTATTTGTTATTAATTACAGATGTAGTGTTCATTATACATGGTGGTTAGCAGTGAGATTATATACATTTTTGTGGTCAATTCCATTATTCAACTTGCCCAGTTAAAAATTTGATCTATGCACTCAAAAAATAAAATCGAATGTGGTGAAAATACATATGTGCATGAATGGAAGGATAACGGAGAGAGTACAAAGACAAGATGAGATGAGGAAGCCTGCTGATTATTATATGCAAGGTTTGCCTAGCGTGGCATGATTATGCAGACACTGACTCTGAGAATACTGTCCAGTTACAAAGGACAGTACAAAGGAATTAGTCTTGGCCTTTTGGGAAGAGACATTATACAGTTACATAGCTACTGGAAGAATGGAGCCCTGGTTTGCTTCTTATACTGTACTGCTATGAACTGGTGGCTTAAATGTGCTTATGGATTTAGCATCATTGGTCATGAAGGTCAAATACCTTTCCCGACTATCCAGTGTGTCCAGGCTCAGTCCTGTAACAGGCAGCCCTCCTGACCAGCAGGTTTAATGCCCCCCTTTCATAATGTTGTTCCCTTGTCAGGCCCCAGTAAATGAGCTACGATACAATGGTACAGTACGATGCAGAGCTTAGCCGACTCAAAAAGAACATCCTGCTATGGTATTTCTTGAAAGGAACATGTGTAAGTACTTGTATGATCTCCACATCCTCTTCCGGGATAATGACTTATCTCACAGTTTCCTTGGCATGATGATTGTTCACTACCAATGCATGTTTCATTGATGTTAAAAAATAGGTAATTGACAAAGTTCAGTATAAACCTCCTATATGCCCTTTTATCTACATTGTCAAACTTGCCAAAGGAGGATTTCCATTCTACTCAAAATATCTATGAATGACAATTAGTAAATTTACTCCTAGTTGCTGGTGATCCCATGACGCTCACCACTATATCTGATACATAGTTCCGACGTCGTACACATTGTCACTTTTTTGTTAGGTAGTTCATCATCCGGGCCACTATAGGGGCACCAACCTGCATGTCCTTGAGTTTGTTCCCCAGTTGGAAAGGCTGAAAACTACCGAAAGCACTGGCAAAATGGAAGAACATGACCTGAATTCTTCTGTGTGGATGATGGAATAATTTGTTCAATGATTCTTTTTCTTCACAAATATAAGTAAACTGCAGAGGGTCTAGGTAGTCCTAGGGACTGAGCTATTTAAAAAGTATAACTGAATGGGAATTTATAGATGCAGAATCTATGGCCCTACTTATCAGCAACAAGAAGGAAATATATGTCTTAGGAGTACACAAGAGCTCTGAAGAAGAAATATCAATCACTTTCAGCTTACAGGGTATTTAGTTTGTGTTTAAAGTTTGCCAGCATATTGTGCGGTTAAAGACATGGAATTAACAGGCACTTAATTTCCAGTATCGTTATATTTCCTGTGAAAAATGGAAAAATGATCATTTTTATGACCTTTTGAAAAGTAACTTTTTTGGGCTTTATCAAAGTTTTATTTATCACTCATTTCCCAAAGATAACTACAGAAAGGGCAGTGAAGTTGATCATTAGCTGAATATAACATAGATCTAGGGTTGGCTGCTTTAGCACCATTACTGTGTAAGGGTAACTTCAGTTATAAATTCACTTACAAAAATCACAAGAAATGTTATATATTGGTGGAGCTATTTAGATCATCTTTCTTGTTTTAGTATTTATTTTACGAAGATGAAGGTAGTCTGTACCTGTGTGTGGAAGGCTGCCACTTCGAATCCTGTGGCTTACAGAATAATTATATTTATATACTTGTGGGCCCTTTAGAACAGCCCTTAACCCCCCAAACACCATTAGGGGACTGTAAAATAGGTGGTCATATGCTTCGACCCCACACTTTACTTTCACCTGTTATAGGAGATAAAGATGAGCTATGTGAAAACCAAAGAATTTCTATGTATCAAATATCTCATCAAATAATCGAATTATACCAATGAAAATAATATCGTTCCCTAACTTTATCTTTAATTCACCTCAACATTTTTACTTGGACTAAGTCCACAGTTTGTTGTTTTTGCTTTCAAATATTTTTGTTCTTTAAAACCAGGAACTATTATCATTTGTCTGAGCTCAAATCGTTCTACAGCAGAAACATATTTAGTCATTTAGACTAGATAATAGATTTCTAGCTATCAAGGATTTTGGCAGTGTTCACACAATGGGATCCATTGAAAAGGAACCAGCATTTGTGGAAGAAATAAGCTGGACCAGAAATTAGATCAGCTTTATCCACTTAATTTAGCTAATTCTTTTGTAACTTTGAGCCTCCTTATTTATATTAAGCAGCCAGCAGCACAGAAGTGAATTCTCTATACAGTGACTGTTCGGTTACATTCAGACAAAGGTCTAAGAACTCAATGATTAGATCTCTTGCATAGTGGATATTCAGCAGCACCGATTCAAAATACATTCCCAGTGTGGCCATTAATGCTTATTACTGGTGACTTAATACTAAGGAATGTAAATATCCTGAACTCTTTCAATCAAAGAATTTTAGTTAAATGTGTCCCATTGCTGAATGTTGTATACATGGAGGATCCAACCTATTATAGCCAAACTTTAAATAAGTGTTTACATCATTGAGCTGAGATTTAAAAAAAAAAAAAATAATAATAAAAAATACTTGAATAATTCTGACAACTAGCAGAGTGTTGTATGATGGTCCACATAAACCTGGAAGGCATTGCATTGCGTCTCTCTTTTGGAGTGCTCCAGGCTTCAGGGTGCAGTATATATCGAGCTAATTAAGAATTTTAGATGATTTTCAGCTTCTGATTTTCTAGTTTTGTTGCTGCCACTGATTACAGCCATATTAAGTCAATTTCACTGAGACATTGAGAAGGACTGCATGGTATAATGAGTTTAGGGTCACGTGGTTGAGTTTCATGCCCAGTCATGGTGCACATTAGTTTTACCTTGATAAACCATTAATGAAAATCCCAAAAAGCAACATGTAACTTTTTCCCTCCTATAGCTTAGACATTTTAGCTCGGTCCAATCAAATTTGTCAGGTTTGCACTTGATTAAGTGTATTGCTTCACATTATAAGAAATGGTTGAATAAGTGTGGATATTCAGTTATATAAGGCGTTTTTAGGCTCAAGCAAAATGAAAGCGGAAAGCAAAACTGCGCACACTCTCATTAGACATTCAGCTGGCATACTTCTGATTACTCAGTATTGTAGGACTTGGGCTGTTGAGTGTGAGACACATAGTAGAAGCAACTAAGTAGGACTCAAGCACTGAGTTCAAAGGACTACCACTGAGAATGGTGATGAAAAACTAAGCAACAGGCAAACTGGTTTGAAGATGTAGAGCTAAACCAGAGAATCAAGCTCAAATTCAAGACAAGGACCAAACTAAGGAATTAAAAACTCAGAACAAAACACAAGAACCAAGAACACAAGAACAGCGAGGTATTAACCAGAAGTAGCTTAAATGCACTGAGTGCAGGTGTGAGTGGTTATCCATTGAGCTCATCTGGAGGTGGGCGTGGCCTCGAGGAATGGTGGAAAGTCAATAACAGACTGGGCTCAGAGCTGCATGTGACAAATACCAAGTTAGATTAGAAGTTATACCCTTTATTTCAAAACAAGTGCAAGCCTGACAAATTTGATTGGAGCTACCTAAATTGTCTAAGCTATAACAGGTAAAGCCAAAAATGGCCAATCTGTAATATAAAATATATAGCCCAACAAGTATGCCTGATCCAATTGGGGTAGAACAAATATTTTACTGAATAAATACTAAACACTTATTCTGACTGCGACCTTCCACCACCTGCAGTGCACTCACACAAAAAAAAGAAACAAAATTTCAGAGACAATTTTTTTCAGTTGTCTCAATGAAATACTTGTAGAAATCTATAGGTATAAAATTTTGAATTGACATAAATGTAAGGTGAGCAAGAGATTAGTTTACAGTGATGCTTACTAAGCTGTAAAGTACAGTCTTATGTAATTCTCAAAACCCAAATGATACAGTTTTGTACACCATTTATTATCTGCACAATACTTTGCCGTATTTCTGATGAGGACCTATTATTGACATAAATCCAATTAATTGCAGTCATGGTACTTGAATGTATACTCTTGTTTTAGATATTGTATAAAACTGTATATATAATCAAAGTAAAATAATCTAAAGTAGTCTAAACATTAGATTTAAGAATAAAATGCTTGGTAGTAAACATATTGTGTATTAATCTTTATTTGAAGTGTGGTCTCATATATAGGGTTTTTGTTCAATAAAGGAAAAATATCCTCTTAAAACCATTGAGACCATGTTTATCTAAAGTTTATCTGACCATCCCAAACCTTTGATAAACAGCATTCCTTTCTTTTTGCCCTGTGATGTAATGTTGTTATCAATTAGCCAACATTAATTTCCCAAAAACAAATAAACCCCTAAATGAGCCTATAAAGCACATATGTTTCTGATTTCCTGGTTCTTTATCACTGCTGACTGTTTTCATGAACTCTGGTCATAATGCCCTGCGCTTAAAGGGTCATCATCTTTCTCTTTTACCATTATTATGAGGCATAGAGAGGAGGTTTTTCGTACTATTTTCATCATATTTATTATCCCAATTTAGAAGTAAAAAAAAAAATTACTTAATCTGTCTATTTTCATCTGTGTAGCTGGTTTTGATTTGAATGTTAATGTAACTTCCCTAACATTCTCGCTATCTGATGTATTTGACCTTATTTGGATAATTTATTTTTTCTTTTTTTCCAGGGCCAATAATATAAAGGTTTTAATTTCATCTAAATGTTAAACACATTCCATTTATATATATAATGACAACAATTAAAGAAAATGTGCTTTACTGTTTTTGTCTTCAAAAAGTTACATTTAAATACATCCTGGCTTGATGCCATGTGTGGTAATGGGCAGTAGTTTTACTGAAGCATTAATTCCCTCATATTTTTTTAGAAAAACAATTCCTCCATCCATCTTCCATGCCCCTTTCCAGTACAGGAAACTGCAAGTTGCAAGAAGCCTATTGAAACTGCTTGTCTACTGTATATAATATACGATTCCTTACAATAGCTACTACTGACCAGGTCCCAAGGTTTAATATTTCAAATTATTTTTTGCCGTTATATGTTGGCTGCCATGCATAATGAGAAAAATAAAATGATGCCAAGGGTGTAGGTTCGGTTTGTACATTGGAAGGTATGACGTCCATCCTGAACCCCCGCCCCTCTAAAGACAAGCTGCTCCCACAGTACTGAAAACCCAAAACTACACCCTTCTATGATGTAATACTGTATGTTAGACTATGCAGTATGTTTAATTAGTGTATATGCATTCTATAGGCACTGTACATTAGGTACTATATGAATACTGACACCATAAACAGTTTGTATATTCACAAGCAAATGCACTTTTCTACCATCCAGTTTAACACAGTGCTGTTTTTTATCTACGAAAATATATCAAAACATCTTGTGCAAGTGCAGTCAATTATTTAACATGCAGTTCAGTGTATTACATTATAATAATTAATTGTTTTTGTCCACATAACACCAATATCTGACTTTACGAGTGTATTTTATTTACGACTAAATTTTGAACGAGAAAAAAAAAAATCATATTTACTTTAACAAACTCAGATTTAGAGTAAAGTTTTTTTTAAGAACTTAAAAATGGTGTGTGCATCATATGGGGAGCTTAACAGGTCCCAGAAAAAAAGATTCAGTTCATATGTGTGAAACCGATTTCTAGCTAATATTCCATCTTCATCATAAAAATAATAAAGTAAGATCTAGCAGGTTATATTATCAAGCATTTATGGGCAACCTATATTTCATGTTAAACAAATGATCAAAGAAGCCCACTTTCTGAATTCATTTATACCGAGCAGCTGTGCAATGCTATCTCGAGACAGATTTATATGAAGGACCTGCTTTTAACCTAGTGAATGGTAGAATGTCTGGATGTTAGCAAGCAGTATGGACTTGAGCAGGGACCAGGTTGCATTTTCCTTTTGAGTACCTAGCATCAGACACAGGTTAGGTTTAGGGAGTTCATCTCATCAAATGTGTGAATAAATCTGTCAGACTGCCCGATTTTCTCTCCCTCACAGTGGATCTAAAAGCTGAACACCAAAAATCCCATTAATGTATCTATTCCTGCACTCAAAAAAGATTCACTTTAAAGATCCGACACCGAATTTTTAGGCCGAGATGCAGAATTTGGGCTAATTTGTAACGTGCAGCTGACAAATAGTTTTGTATAACAGAAATTAAGTTTCAAAAGATTCTTTAGTCTTCTGAACTACAATGTTCAGCCTTCATAGTACACTAAAGCCAGTGACAATAAAATAAAATATGTTGATCATGTAAAGATAATATAATGACAATGATGCAGCATAATAGCTCAGTGTGTAGGAATGTAATCTCATAAGATGAAGGTTGAAAGTTCAAATCCCACCTCTTGTGTGTGTGTGTATATGTGTTCGTTCCCTCATGTTATGCAGGCTTTCTCTTGCAGTCCAAAAACATGCGCTAACCAAATGTCCCCACAATGTGATAAAAACCTGTGATTTTGACGTCATGGGGACAACTTTTTCTGTCCCCACATTGGGAAATTCAGTTTTATAAAAATCTGTGACTGCAATAGAAAAAATAAAAATGTCAAAAGTCTTGTATTTTGTTTGGTTGCTTATGGTTAAGGTTAGAGCTGGGTAGAGGTTAAAGTTATCATGTTGGGATTAGAGCTTTCCCCATAGAAATGAATGGAGAGTCCCCACAAAGATATAATTACAAACCTGTGTGTGTGTGTGTGTGTTCCCATCTGAAGTACAGATGCTGTGCGGGATCAGCTTCAGGTAAGTGGATGGGTGATAATAATAATTCAGCAACAACTGCATGAAAATGTGGTGTAAAACTATGGCTTTGATATTTTCCAGTCATTTTAATAATTGGATGTATTGCACTATGACTGATACAGGTTCTACTAAAATAATATAGAATAAAACATGACTGATCACAAGACATCCTATAACAGAAGTTAATTGTGTATGTGTGCCAGTACAGGCAGTTTTTAACAATATTATGGTATGTTTAAGAATATCATGCTATGTTGAAAGCCATGTTTATCTTTTTTCCCCCAAACAGGACTGGTTGCATTTCATTTAGATAAAAATAATAAAATGTGAAAGGAAAATATGTCAGTAGTATGTGTGTTGGAGTTAATGAAGTATTGAAGTGTTAAAAATCAAATAAAAAAGACAGAGCCAGAAACTGGAAATAAGTCAGCTCAATTAAACAGGGCACGTGTTGCTCATATAAAATCACTCCATGTTGTCTGTGCTACCCCTACACCTGCATGCAGTGATCAAAGCCTTAATATGCAGATTACAAGAATGGGGGCAAGGTCTGTGCTGAAGCACGAAAGCACTTACCAGAAGTTAAAAACATTAAGGTGCGTCTTCTCTTAAGAGTCCAGCTCCCTGCCAGAGGTAGGAAAACACACTTCATAAGGATATAGATAGATTATAAACTTTTAATGTACCTGAGAAACTCTGAATTACCATAATTGTGATGTAGCAGGATTGTTCCATGCTGCTTATGCATAGATACAGCTGTTTGCAGGGTCATGCGGAAAGTCATTTAATCTAAGGATAAAGTGAATCTCACACACCTTTTTCTTTCAGTTGTGTCTTGGGTTAAAAAAAGATCTCCATAAGACATACATGCACCCTCTACATAATATGTGTATTTACAGTTATTATGTTGTTAAATTATATATTTTATCCTACACTTTCATTTCATTGAAAGTCTTATCAACCCTCACACACCACTCTCTTACTAAAAATATGTATTTTTATCATATTTGTCTTTGCTTTGCAGTGTTGTGTTACAAGGTTTTGTTCCAGCAACATAGTTGCCAATTAACACTGTGGCTTCTATATTCTTGCATTTTATTGCATAATAATAGAAGCTATAAGAATCTGAGGGATTATGTACTAGTAATTTTATTTTCCAGTTACTTTCTGCTTTAGTTTCCTCCTTATTTAGCCTGATGTAATCCCTTCTTCCCTTTAGCTAAATTATTCTTAAAATACTACAGACATTTGCATCTGGAATTCACTAACAACTTTTAGTTTCAGATGCAATACATTCAGTTTTAACAGGTGCCACCTTTGCAAGAATGTTTTCCAGAGACCCACAGACCAAAGCCCACCTCTCACCTACATGAAAAGTTATTGAATTGTATGTTTAATTAAAGTAAGCACTTGTAACGTTATTGTCAATAAAGACCAGGAACACAGAACTTTAAATTAATGACTGTAATGACTGTTGGATCAGTAAGTAATATGAGCATATGCTATATGTACTATATTACCTACTCATCCATCCATTCAACAACTAATTGCTTATCCTGGTCAGGATCACGGGGGAGGGCAGGACCCCATCACAAGCAGCATAGGGCATTAGACTGGGGTACACCTCAGACTGGATGTCATTCCATCACAGGATAGATACAAGCAGACACTCACACACACCATCATACTCTATGGGCAATTTACAGGGGCGTGACTTTGGACTGCAGGGAGAAAGTAGAGTACCCAGAGGAAAGTTACATGACACAGGAAAACACAGTGTGATTCAGGTCTATAATGTTCAACTGTATTTCAGGAAAACAGTGCATTAAAACCATTTAGATGCAACATGATACATTTAATACTCTTTAATCTTTTTATAATTACTGTGTTAATATCCTATCAATGGGTTTTAAAATGTATACGTTTTCCTGCTGACGTCTTGTAATGTTTTTGTTGTTTATTTTAGAGTTCCAGAACCACGTAATGGTTTTGCACAAGGTCTCAGATTCATGTAGAGAAAAAGCAGAGCACCACTTCATAAAGAGAGGAGGTATTCTTTACGATTTAAAAGATTTAAAAGAGAAATTGCTCACAGTGTCCACATTTACCATATGGTTATGTTCAAAAGTTATGCAGGAATCATTCATTTCAGTTTTAATCCTACAGTACAATGCCATATGTTCAATAAGAAGTTGGTATTCAAGAGTATAATAAAATATGTGAATGAAATCCAACAAGAGTATGAGGGAGGAACAAGGACTGCATAAAGTACAACAGGTTGAAATATTATTGTTTCACAGTAGTAATCTTGAGCATTACATGAAGTTTTTGTACTCTTTTGTACTAGTTTTTGTAATATACGAAATATAGTGCATAGAAGCAATATCCTTTTTGTTATTGTTCTATAATCTGAACTAGTTAGGATTACAAACACAAATGTCCTGTTTAACTTCATGTTAATATGTAATTATTAGAAAAATAATTATTGTGTTCTGTTATTATTAATACAATCTGCGTGTCTTGTAAATGACGCCTTAACTGATTATTGATTTTATGTTTTTTAATTTCCCTAAGATAGTGTAATAATGCAATGTAATATCAGCCAATTTCTATTGATAAGCACAATGCCCCATTAAGAATAAAAACACTGAAAGATAGACTGGCATAAGGGCTGAAAAATCCCTTAAGTTTTCACTAGTTATATGATAATGCAAGCTCATGACCCACTTGGTACAAAGAGGGAAATTATGTCATTTGCAAATATGCTTTCATTCCATGATATTTTGCAATTGTCCAAATGAAAATAGATTATCTTTGGAGTCCTTCATATGAACCTCAATTCTGCTTTAGAGAAAAAGTGATAATTTCCTGAAAACCCACAGCGAAATGCATGTACCAACCGAGGGCCCTAGGTTATTTTAAGGGAAGTCAATCTTTGATCAGCCAAGCTGAAATGGCTCTGATAAGTGGGAGCTACACTCACGGCAGGGAGACGCTCTGGTTTGTTATTGCTATTTCCTTGCAGGTTTCTCAAGAGTGGAGAAAAGCAGCGCCAATTTCCTTGCCACCCCTTATCTGCTTTCACTTTCTTCTGGAGATCCCTGTCACTTTAATCCACCAAGTCTGCTGCTGGTTAACAAGGAAATCCTATGTCAATTATCACCAACAACTTCCTGCCGAGAAGCAGAGGGGAATCAAAGGTTCAGAAAGCCTTCCACACTGGAGAGTAGCAGTGGGCCTAATTAAATGGCCCTTATTTCATACAGTCTGGTGTTGGCTTGGTGACAGATAGCTCATCAAATGATAACCTCCTTTTTCTGCCGATTGTTTTGATTCTTGAGCAGTGGGCACTTTTCACCTTTGAAGTCGATGGATTATGATGCGTGAGACAATTTATGACATGCCAAGGACATTTATGAGGTAATGGATGAAAATTTACATGTGTTGGAAATGATGGATGTTTGTAAATAACGGAATAAGCTTGTTTTTCCACCGCAGAAAGTTTTGGGGATATATATTGGACTTTTAACTGTTTATTAAAATTTTGCTAGCACGATTTATTGATTTTTGCATGGAAATTGGTAGATCAAAGTAAATATTTAGCACATGCATCCATCCAACCATCTATCCATCCATCCATCCATCCATCCATCTCCTACCCACCTGTACTGGTCAGATTCACAAACACTGGGGAACACTAATAAGTAAATAATATAAATAACGAGGAAAATGTATGGATGGCGCTTTTTTTATTCATGAATTACATGCATTTGTTATTTGTGATTATAAAATTATGTAAGGCTGAATAGTAAATAATTTAAACTTTCCAGGAAACAGTGTAACAAACCACAAACATTCCATACTGCTATTACCTGTACATTTTCTCCCCACAGTTCTGATCATGATAAGTGGTTGAAAGACGGAAAGATGAATATTATATTCCCTATTTCTGACATACTAATCTTAAAATCAACAAAATGACGATACATAATCTGTGATTTAGGGTAAAATTGATGTTACTAGTGACTATTAAAAGTCAAGAATGTCTTTGTTGCTTAAATCTCAGGTTATATTGAAGCCCATTATTTTGGGTCATTCTTTTAAACTTCCCTCTCCGCACCCTCTCCAGACATAAGAAATTTACAAACGAGTGGAGGCCATTCGGCCCATCAAGCTCGTTTGGGGAGAACTTAACTAATAGCTCAG